>CM042146.1:100099445-100101945 GCA_023376005.1 Doryteuthis pealeii
GGCTGAACAAAAATAGACATCTTTTTTTTTTTTTAATATTTTATTTTTCGATTTTATTTTCGATTTTTTTTCCTTTTATTTTTATTTTTCATTCTTTATCTTTTTATAGTTGTTTTTATTATTTTGCATTAGTTACCGCCTTTGATTTATGTTTTATTACAATGCTGCAGAATAGTAACCAGCAAACTTCTTAGGATATTTGTTATACTGATTTTGACTATGAGTAGATATGCGTTATATAACTATCCATGATGGATTAATATATAAAAAAAGAAACCAAACGCGAAACTTTTTGAACGTAGGAAAAACCACTCATTCATGAATAAAATAATCCACCGACTATTTTTTTTCCTATTATTATATATATTATATATATATTTATATATATATATATATATGTGTGTGGTGTGTCTGTGTGTGTGTGTGTGTGTGTGTGTGTGTGGCTTTTCCTTGTGAAGCAAGATACGCATTGCTGACTCTACAACAAATCTTCGTTCATGGTGTCGGGACAAATATTGAAAATCAATCTTCCTATCTCGTTTATTTCTCTCTCTCTCTCTCTCTCTTCTGTCTCTCTCTCTTCTCTCTCTCTCTCTCTCTTCTCTGTCTCTCTCTCTCTCTCTCTCTCTCT
This sequence comes from Doryteuthis pealeii, assembly GCA_023376005.1. NCBI lineage: Eukaryota > Metazoa > Mollusca > Cephalopoda > Myopsida > Loliginidae > Doryteuthis > Doryteuthis pealeii. The sequence goes on from CM042146.1 coordinate 100,100,077, forward strand.
GAGCACCTTTCTCGTTTCTCTTTCTTTCAAGATTAAAATGTTTTTTTTTCAAATTCCTATTTATGAAACATCGTAAATTCCTTTGTATTTCTGTCTTTCACTCGTTTCTCATTCTGTCACTCTTTGTATTTCTGTCATTCACTCTGTTTTTATTCTGATATAATATATATATATATATATATATAATATATAGCAGCACAACACAAGCACACACATATAGATGTTATATATACGTATATATATTATATATATAAACAGCACAAAACTCATACACTCACACACCACGCAGACACATTATATATACATATATATATGTACATATGTAGTGAGAGAGAGTGTGTGTGTGCGAGAGAGTAAGAGAGGAAAGAGAGACAGAGAGAGAGAAAGAGAGAGAAAGAGAGAGAGAAAGAGAGAAAGAGAGAGAGAGAGTAAGAGAGGAAAGAGAGGAAAGATAGAGAGAGAAGAGAGAGAGTGAGAGAAGGAGAACATATCAAAAGAATATTCAAATTTGAAATATTTGTAAACAACAAACTATCAAATTTTTAATGCGGGAACATTAAGATAATTCTGATCATTATGCTAATCTTAATATCTTAACATTGCCATTAACATAATGCTCAACGGGCGTCCGTAAATTCGTCAGTCTTGAAATATAAACAATCTTTGAATCAACATCCTCGGAAACCGATTGAGATTTAAAAGTTTAGAAAAATCTTTCGATCATGATTGTGTATCCCCAAAGAAACTGTAAGTCAATGATTTTTTTTCCAATATTTTAGTTTTTAAAGGAACAAGTCATTGTGTCCGATTACGCATTGGTCATACAACGACTAACGCACACCCTATATACTCAAACAAATACTATATATTATATATATATATATAATTTATATTATATATAAGGTATAGTAAGTGAAAGAAAACTCTAAACTTTGACTTCATTACATAATTTATTTTCAACGCGTATTAAATACGGCATCTTCAGGTAATCACAAGAACATGATCTTGTACACAGGTTAAGGGTCATGTTCTTGTGATTACTGAAGATGCCGTTATTACACAGGTAAGAGTCATGTTCTTGTGATTACCTGAAGATGCCGTATTTAATACGGTTGAAATAAATTATTGTAAATGAAGCAGCTTAGAGTTTTTCTTCATTTACTAAATTTCTTGCTCTGTCTTTGTTACTCACTGGTATTAGGCACATTGAAACTCTCCTTATGGTCTACTTGCATCAGGTTGGTTAAACCACACATGGAAAGACCCTAACTACGGAAAAAACTATATATATATATTATATTAATATATATAATATATATATATATATTACAAATGTACATTGTATCCGATGTTGTTAATCTGTTTTCTCCATTTGAAGATGCCTGAGAACCAGCTTTTATCTCACACTCTAACAGTTTTGGCTGTAAATAACCCATAGGGTTGATATGCTATTAACAAACCAAACCAAACCAAACCAAACAAATCATATAGAGAAACACACATTTCTTTAGAAATAAATTAACTCACCGTAATCAAATTTAAAAATTGTTACTAAGTGATTAATTCTTATACTGTCCATAAAATACTATAATAAAAATAGATTGAATAGACGATTGTTTATCCTGTACAATGAAATATTTACTACAACATTAAATCAGTAATATGAAAAAAAAAAAATGAAAAGAAAAAAATTGAGCTGTCGTTTAAGCGCTGTATTAATACTACTACTAATCATCTGCGTCTCTTACTAAAAATAAACAAATTACCGTATAGAAACTTGTAGTTATTAAGGGTAATGATTTAATTTTAGATGTATTCGAAAATATAAATCAAATCTTCATTATTTTTGCTTTAAAACCGAGCCCTGGT
>CM042146.1:100106945-100111945 GCA_023376005.1 Doryteuthis pealeii
TCCCACAGAGTCGTGCCTAGTATTATACTCTGTTTGTGCTAGTTTGCTGCATTCGCTTATTATATGATTGACCGTTTCGTCTCTATCTCCACACATTCTGCACTTGCTATTCTGCTCAGTCTTATCTATTTTTGCCTTTATATAGTTTTCTTTAATTGCATTGTTTCGTGCTGCGATTTGGTTTCTCTTTTGTCCATGACTTTTGATGTGATAGCTCCTGAGTTTGACTCTTAAAGTACCCATGTAGTTGTTTTTCTTCCCATTTCTGTTTTTTAGTTTTTGATGTATTTCTGTTTGTCAATGTGTTGCAATTGCTTTTCCTGGCTGCAGCAATTAATATTTCCTTACTGTTAGTAGTGTATTCGTCAAGTGCTCGGATTGCCGTATCTACACAGTCTTTAATGTTGGCAAGACCACTTCCCCCCTTTTTCCTTGACACATAGATTTGATCTGATCTCACTGACAAGTTAAAGCGGCAATTCTTCCAAGCTGTATTTGTATCAGTGCTACTGTACGGCTGTATTACTTGGTCCCTAACGAAACGCCTAGACAGTAAGTTAGATGGGAGGTGCACAAGAATGCTGCGCGCGATATTAAACAAATCGTGGAAAAAAACTGCAAGAAAGCAGTTGTATGGATACTTACCGCCTATCACCCAGACCATCCGAGTGAGACGAACAAGATATGCTGGGCACTGCTGGGGAAGCAATGACGAATTCATAAGCGACGTTCTACTATGGAAACCAGCACGTGGGCACCCCAGTGAGTTGGCAGCCCAGGAAAGACGTACATTGACTAGCTCTGTGCGGATATACCGGATGCTGCACAGAGGACCTCCCGAGCGCAATGAATGATAGGGACGGTTGAAGAGAGATTGTTATTGATATCCGTACTACTAGCGCGACATGATGATGATGATGATGATGATGATGATGATGATGATGGACTGTATGTAAAAAAAAAGAAATATCTATGCAGACACAACAACTCAAAAAATATAGATATGAAAAAAAAACGCGATTTTCTCACTTCTAAACGCGCCATTAAAATCGATCATCCAATAAGTCGATAAACACGATCGATCCAATCTAAATCAGACCAAGATAGAACAATTGTATTTGTAAGACTTTTCAAGATTTGTCGTACTTTTTTTTTTAACTTAATGTTCTGGCTGCTATATTCTTAGAACATCTAAGCAGATCAATGCACTTTTTTTAATTTACAATTTCAGTTTATATTTACCAACCCTTCCGCACGAGCAGGATGTGATACAGGGCCAATTTCCTAAGCGGTCTTTAATAGGTTTGAATTTAGAGTTTTCCATCTCCTACACTCGTTACCTAGCCACGGTTAAAGAGCTCAGTGTGTCCTACTACTATTTACCCATAGCTGGTGGGAGATTTGTTAGATGGATACCTTTCACAAGGGTATTAGCGCTATGTGAAATGCAAACAGCCTTGTCCAGAATTCTCTCCAATCTTCTAAATTATTTGAGTAATTTAGAAAGGTGGTAGAATGAGTAGCTCTCAAAGCAGTGTTGGCTAACAAGAACAGTATCCATTTGGTTTGAATTCAGAGTTCTCCTATCCTAGACGGGTTGTCATACCAAGATTAAAAAGCCTTGTATGCCTTAGTATTTACCTTTTGCTGAAGGAAGAATGGTAGGATTCGTACCTTTCCCAATGGTAGTAGTGCTATGTGAAACCCCAGCAGATTCTATTTCTCTCCGAATGTTTGAGATGAGGCTTGATGATTAGTATTATCTGCGTTATTCGAACTATTGTCCTCATCTTTATTGTTAGCTGTACAACGTTTCGGCCGATATGCCCACCGTCCTTCTTCAGGTATTTCTTGTCGACTTTCTTTTCGGACTCGGAAACCTTCTTTTCGTAGTGGGGAACCTTCTTGTCGCAATCGGGAGCCATCCCGGAACTTTGAACCTAACCTTTTATTCAGTCCACGGGGGTATCCTGTTCTCATTCCACTAACCATAGCTGGGGTAGGAGTTGTATTAATTATTTTTCTATGTTACTGCCGCCGCTCAGTAACACGGCTCCCGATTACGACAAGAAGGTTCCCGAGTCCGAAAAGAAGGGTCGCGAGTCCGAGAAGGTTCCTGAGTCGGACAAAAAAATACCTAAAGAAGGCCGGATGGCATATCGGCGGAAACGTTGTACAGATAACAATAAAGATGAGGACAATAGTCCGAATAACTCAGATAATGCAAACAGATTCATCTAGTATGAGAACTCATTTCGCCGTTGTAACATTCCAAGCTCGATTAAAAGAAATGAAGTTGTAGGTAAATCTCAATATGTGATGCGCCGGGATCTACTGTGTGTGTGTGTGTGTGTGTGTGTGTGTGTGTGTGTGGTCATTACTTTTGAAACGTTACGTAACGACTAATTAAAGGATTATGTAGTCTTTATACTTGCCTAGATCGGAGTTTCTGGTATTCTGCATCTGTTGTTTGGCAGTTATTTTCTCTGTTATTGGAATCTGGAAATTACTTGGGATCTTCTTGGGTTCTTTCTGGGATTTTTTTCTTGTGCTGTTGATAGTCTTTAATAACAAACAAAAGATTTTCTAGTTTTTTTTAATCGTTTGGGCTAATTTGTTTTTTCATTTACCCAAAGACAGGACTGGGAAGACAGACTGTCTTTCCCGTCTTTCCCTTCTCCCTCTCTCTCTCTCTCTCTCTATCTCTCTCTCTCTCTCTCTCTCTCTCTCTCTCTCTTAGGCTCTTCACTGTTGACAGTCTTCGACTAATCAGAAACCAGCAGGTCAGTAATTCATACGTCATCCTTATTCTAGTTAATTGCCATTATTCTCTACACGTATAACTAAAATCTGTTTTTTTTTCCAGATCTCCTTATTTTATTACAGGCGTCTACTTATCCTACGACGGTAACCATTACACGATGCGCCTCCAATAATTATAGTAAGTGAAGTAAAGTAAACTCGTCGGGGTGGCCAAAAGTCGGTATCAGCCAAACAGCGAGGGATTCTATCCCCGTTTCTCTTGCGCTAGATCAGTGAGATTGTTTGGGGGTCTGAGGCATAGTGCCCCGCCTACTATCAGCTTCTTATTTTATCGCACAGATTCCTGTGCTACTCATACGAGTTGGCGAGGGTCGGTATCGAACTCGGAACCTTGTGGTTTCTAGTCGGAAGCTCCTTATCGACTGAACTAAACCGGCCCTATAATTATAATAATAAGATTAGATTATATGCAAGTTTTTATGCATTGTATCAACATAAGTTTTTGTATCCTATGGTCAATAAATTATCATATGTCCTGTGCGCATTGAGTTGAAACAAAACTAACATTAACGAGAAGGAACTTTGAGAATAGAGGGAACAAATTTTAGTATCACCGCTGGGGATACTTCACCAAATATGATTGATATAATAATCTATTTCGGAACATACATCTAAATCTGTGTTCTCTTCTTGTTTGAGGCACATTGTTCGTAAATCAAGTGACTGCTGCAAGAAATCCATACTGAGTAGGTCATGTTCAAGTGGAATAGTAATAATTCAAGTTCTTGACATGAGCCAAATAAGTAGGCTAGTCTTGTAATATTGCGAGCTCCATTAAAAATGACGTTGTAGGTAAATCACTATATGGGACGTGGAGATCCGAGTAAAAATCCTGGACGAGGCTATTTGCATTTTACATAATATCACTAATATCCTGTGGTATAAAATAACCCAATGGGTGACATGCCCTGATATTCAAACCACTGACCAATGAACCATAAACAGTATCCCTGAACGTATGCTAGTATAGATAGACACACACACACACACACACACACACACATATATATATATATATATATATGTGTGTGTGTGTGTGTGTGTAGAAGGTTTTGTAGAAAAAACAAGATGATAATAGTTTTGCTGACAGAATCTGTTTCGACCATATATAGCGGTCTTTATCAAAGCAACTATGTATAATAGGAAAGACGAAAAAATTCCGGCCCTGATCGAGAGCGTTTTGTGCCTCGTGATTAACGATCTATTTATTTCGTCTTTCCTATTATACATAGTTGCTTTGATAAAGACCGCTATATACGGCCGAAACAGATTCTGTCAGCAAAACTATTAACATCTTGTTAAACTTCTACACATACTGTCGGATTCATATCTATTTTACATTATATATATATATATATATATAATATATATATATATATATATATATGTAGTCATCCACAGACACGTGTTTCGACTTATCAAGTCTCTTCTGTGTGGCTAGACATTTTGTGAGCTAGCTACAGCCAGGATATATATATATATATATATATATATTTGGTACAGGAAAATTTATATAATATATTGAGGGTTATCATAGGGATCACCACGATCCCAATGAATGGAATCGAAAAAAAAAGTTGTTTATTGATAAAACAAAACAAGGGCTCTTTCGTCTGGTGCTTTTCAGGTTTTGCACCCGGAATAGATTAAAAGTCAAATTGTAAATTAATTACGACATGAATGGATATGGAATGAAGACTAAGGACTAAGGAATAGGTTTGACACGGGGGGGGGGCGAAAACAAAACTAAGAAAACCCCCATCAAGTCGTACCAGACCCAAGCCGCTCACCCAATAAAATAAGTGAGTGCTTAGGTCTCATTTGTCTGCACAAGGTAGGACGAGAAAAGAAAATTGAAACAGCTTCGAGGACATTTAAATGCTGCTTCGTACAAGCCTTTCATTCCTCCTTAGTCTTCCATCCATTGATATCGTAGTGATCACAATGATAACCTTCAATATATATATATATATATATATATATATATATATATATATATATATATTGACTAATTAGGAGAGTCTATTATTAAAAATCTGAAGGTTGCTAAGATTATTGTGTTAGTTATATATATATATATATATATATATATATATATACTGTTTCGACTTTATTAAGTCTCATCAGCGGTATATACTAACGATTTCCCTCCGACAGAAATCGAAACCGGGACTTCA
>CM042146.1:100116945-100121945 GCA_023376005.1 Doryteuthis pealeii
TGGAACCACACCATCAGCAAGAGATTAAAGTCATTACCAGAACATGGAGACCCTCAACCACCGCCTTCTAGCACATATATGATAAAAAGGGTTATGACTTGCCATAAGGGCAATAGGATTGGCATAATCATATAGGTGCGGTGGCTCGACATGACCAGCCGATTGATCGGAGAGGGCCTCTCCGACCGCCCATCTAGTTTAAGTAAGCGGCAAAATAGAGAGTTGCATATAATGGACTGCTCAGCATCCAGGATTCTATTCTTAAGCATGCGGGTCGCCACCTACGGCCAACAGTTGGTCCCATTGGAAAGAGTCTTACCCTTCTGCAGAGATGCAGTCGGTGTATTTCTTGGTAAAAATGTGAATTTTGGAAAAAGAAAATTATTTAATATTTTGGGTGATTAATATCAAATAAAGGGATCTAACCAGCAATGAAAAAATGGAGGCTATATTAATATTTAATGATTACATTTGTAGGAAATGAACATGTTAACCAGAGTTCAAACACTGGACAAGACAGTTCGCATTTCACATAGCGCTTATACTCTTGAGAAAGGTATGCATCCAACTACTTTCATCCCAGCTATGTGTAACAAGTAGGGCAGACTGGGTTATTTAACCTGTTTTGTAGAACGAAGACTCTTAGTTCAAATCTGTAAAGCTCCACTTAAGAAACTGACCTTGTGTCACATCCTACTCCTTCAGCGATGGTATATATGTATATATTAATTTTACTTCGAGTTCCTTTACAAAAAATGATAGATACTTTGACTATCGAATTACATGTAGGTGAAATACATATTGTTTTAAAATTGATACCGAGGCAGTTATTAACGTTATTTATTTTAAGACGTTTCAAAAATTAAATTAAATACCAAGCTTATAACCAGTATAATATTGGTATTTAGGAAAGTTAGTGAACTTTGCAATATTCCATCATACAGGTCAAAATCATACAGTAATTTAGTACTAATTGTAAAAAAAAATCTGAATTTTTTTGATAACTGCAAGTAGTCACGAAAGTGTTTTAAACTAAAGCGTACTCTTTTTTTTGTAAATACTATTTTAAATGTAATAAATAAAAAATAAATTGTAATAGGAAAAAATGTATATTTTTAATTCTTGGCCTCTTTTTATTGTTAGATTTTCATTGGGTTAATAAGAAAATAAACTAAATAAATACCCTTTTTATCAATGTAACTCAATAGACAATTAAGAACTACCCTTAAGAAAAAAAAAAAGATATGTTTCAAGCTACTCACGAGTTTAGGGTTATATTCTTTAAAAATATTTTTAATGCAAAAAAATCCTAAGACTAGTAAAAGAAACTTTAGGGTCAATACGAGGCATAAAGACATGATTTAAAATCCAACCAACCAACCAACCAACTACAATTTTCAAGAATAGTAGTTCGTTTTTGTAAAATTCAGAGGCTCATTTTCATTTTCTTTGGACGGCATCGTCATTGCAATATGCTGATGAAGGTTTTATAACAAACTGAAACGATTTAACGTCGACTTCACCATCTACAAATAAAACCATACTTTGGGATACTTCTTTTTTCTTATTTCCACACACACACACACACACATATGTATACATGTATATATATATATATATATATATATATATATATATATATATATATATATATGCATACACACACACACACACACACACACATATATATATATATATATATATATATATATATACGTTCACACATTCACACACACACATATATATATATATATATATATATATATATATATATATATATATATATATATGTAACAAATAGTAATACAGACAATTTATTACCTCGAAATACAGTGTATCAAAAAGGACTAGTTTCCATGGTAACCAACGCAAATGACAACACAGGAAAAAGAACTGGATGTATGAAAGCCCATTTATTGGATTGTAATGTGGGAGCCGGTGTAGCTCCTTTGGTAGAGCACTTGCCTAGGAAATTGCAAGGTTCCTGGTTCGATACCGACCCTCACCAAATTAGCGTATGAGAACCTCAGAGAAGCTGTACAGTAAAGTGAGGAGTTGATGGGAGGTGGGCCTCTCCACCCCCGACGCCAAAACAATCTCCTTGGTCGAGCGCTAATGAAAATGGAATAGACTCCCTCGCTGTCTTGCTGATACCAACATTAGGTCACCCCATCGATTTTACTTTTACAATGTGGGATTTACAGATGTGCGTGTAACGTAATGTAACAGGGTGATATGTGTCGCATAGGCCAACTCAAGTATTTGTAGTAATTGTCGTTATTAGTAGGCGTTAGGTCAAAAACAACATACACGCAAGTTGTACAGTCACAAAGGACTTTGTATTTATTTCCAGGCTCGTGGGCTCTTCCTCAGAAAGAAGGAAAGATAGAGAGAAAGAGAAGGAGTATCGTCAGATCATTCTATCTTCATTGTATCATGCTTTGTACCGTTGTTCCAAACCCAAACGAGGGACCATGACCAGGACCACCGTCTAACTCCTACGACCAAAAGGAAAAGAGGCAGATTTTCTTCTTCCTCCGTTTCTCGTCGCTGCGTCACATTCGCTTCCGGTCAATACCCGGAACTTCCGTTTTTATTTTAAACTTTTTCCGGGGTCATTCTCCGGTCAAATTACTTGACCCCGCTTAGTATTTAACCTTTCTTTGTTCTTATTTATTTTTCTCTCTTTCTCTAGAAATCCGAATACAGTTTTATTTTTAATCCCAAATTCTGCTAGACCCTAATTATTACATTACAGTAGTCTATTTTGGAAACTTATGCTTTACGAGTTCGAACTGGGCCATAACACCGGTGAATCGACCAAAACACTTGCTGGACGAAAGGGGAAGGCATGGTTGATCAACGTACAGTCATTTGATGGTTAAATAAATTTTGCTCAGTTTGCAAGAACCATGGTGATCAGAGTTTCAAGGCCGTTGTCCATGTAAAATAATGAGATTTAGAAATGTGGAAAATCCAAAATTCAAATTATACGGTTAGGTAATAGTGGCAATTAATTAGATTAAGAATGACGTGTGAATGGCTGAGCTGTTGGCTTCTGATTGGTTGAAATATTCCAACAGACCAAAGTGGGAAATAATAATAGGAGAGTATCGGTTCGAAGCTTTATTTGGACGGAGGGACGAGACAGTCTGGCTGAGGGTCTTGGTAGTTACGCATCTTAATGGTGGTGTGTCTGTTCAATACCCAAATCTCCAATTTGGGTAAAATAAAATATATGAGCGCAGAAAGAACTTGAACGTATTCGTTATTAAGAACTGCCAACAAATATTAAATAATGATTTTACTATAAAAAATGCATTCCCAGTTATCTCTATAGATGCATAGGAAAGGATTTTACTATAAAAATGATTGTAAATTTGGTAGCTTTACATCAAACCATTTGACAATCTATAAGGGACAGACAAACAAAACTTTCCTAATTATTGATATACATTTATTGGCATTTTTGAATGATTATATTTAGATAAATGATTACCAATTGTATTAAGTAAAGCAGAATGGCTGCATCAAATATTATCTATTGATACTTAATTATTTAAAAATGACCAGTAGAAAATGCATTATTATTGATTAATTTGTACAAAGAAAGATGTCAGCCATTTTCCCTCGGAAAACAGAAAATGCAAGACCAACAGATCCAGCTATCCAGCTAGTGAGATCCAGAATAGCAGATATGAAGAATAACAGGTACCATAGATCCAGATAAGTATAGAAACGATAGGAAAGTCAATGAAAATCACATTGGCGCAAATCTAGCTTAATATTCGTTTAAATTGATATTCGGTGATGATCCTGGGCAAAAATAAATTGAAACCAAATTGAAACCAATTTCAATGGATTGAATACGTACGAGTACAAACATGATTCCTGGAATTCGATGACAACTGCATATACAGGAAGATAATGCGTCAGATAGATAGATGGATAGATAGATAGATAGATATGAACAGGAGGATGTAGAGATTTTTGTTGCCTTACAATAAGCAACAAGTAAATTTGACTCTTTATCAGCCTTGGAAACCAGCGGTCTCTGGAGACAAACAAACAAGAAATAAATTGAAAATATATTCAATAGCTACAAATTGACACATTTCTCCTGAATAGAGACATTAGTACCATTTGCTGGAACATACATACACACTAACACAAAAACGGACAGCAGACAGAGAGTCAGATAAACACACGCACACACACACTATATATATATGTACACACACACACACTATATACACGCACACAAACACACACACATACATATATATATATATATACACACACACACATATATATATATATATATATATATATATATATATATATATATATGACTTTTATATTCATTCATAACTACGACGTATTTGGTTAATTATATTTTATTGATAATCAAATTTTTCGACTCGCTTGATCTTTTGCCTTCTCTCTTAATTCACCCCGTTTCATATATATATATATATATATATATATATATATATATATAATATATATATATATATATATGAGATTTATCCAAAACTTGGTAGTAAGGGATGATTCTATATGTGATTTCTAAGATCCACTGTATTAATATTGATGATCCAGTATGTATAAATACAGCGAATCTTTAAATCACTGAAGAGAGCTCAATGCATAATAAACTTTTTAGATTATATACAGAGCAAAATTTATCAATAAAGGAAGGAAGAACTCAACACCGTAATTCCATAATAAATTTATTTCGACCAAAATTGGGGCCTATATAAATCTAAGTTGATTTACTACAGCTCCCCAAATGTTCGTCTCATCAGATGGGTCTCAATTCACTTATGGACAAGCACATCACAAAAAAAAAACCAAAAAAGCTGAATTTAAAAAAATAAATAAATTCAAACCAAAAACAAAAAATAAAAAATATAAAAAAAATATTTTTTAACAGTATAGGATTGTTACCATAGAAACAGGAAGTGAATGAAAAAAAAAGAGATACATCTCAAGGTTGG
>CM042146.1:100126945-100134445 GCA_023376005.1 Doryteuthis pealeii
TGAAGGTCGAATATCGATATAGGAACGGGGAATGAACTCAGCATTGTTTGTTTGTCATCGATGATTAGCTTTCAATCACTCACGTTCTGCCTCCTAACATACACGCCCTTCACCCCCCCCTCCTATTCTCAACATCGCACAATAATAATGAGTTTCGCGCGTCTCCATTATTTATTTATAACCCAGAAAGGTCTTTTAAGAGAAATCGATTGCTCGTGTCTTTTTTCTTTATTCTTTCTTTTTTTAATTTCTTTTTCTTCTTTCTTCAGTTTCCTTGATTTGCTTTTTCTCGATAGCGAGTACAATTAGATGGCATTCATTTGGAGAACTTTTTATTGATGTATTTTCTTTACCCCTCAAACGTTTATTGTTGTTATTTTAATGTATATACATACATATGTTATTGTTATTTCAGTCTTCATACAAGTAACCATCGTTCATGATGTCGACTACTCCCGTTTGTATACTCAACAGCTTGCATTCTGTGTGTTGAAATCCTAGTCACCATTTGTAGAGGTTCAGTCGTTCTGTTGTTCAGAGAATCCAGTTGGTAATTCCAGTCTGTAGGTTTCCTCTCTGGTTTATCCGAAAGATAGGTCTTGCTGGCTGAAAGTTAACCAGTAATTGGTTTGAGGACAGTTGCAAACGATCTTAAATGCTCTCTGTACTCGTCTCTTATTGGCTAAATCTTACCGGAAATGGCAGCTGTTGATGGGAAACTTCGTGAATAGAAGTGAGGATTTTGCGTATATCTTATACTACAATATGCCAACACTATCTTTAATCATTATCATTTCTTTTTAAATAATCGGTGTAGATTTTGTTTAAGCAACAGAGAATCATGCACTCTATATTATGTCTTTGCTTCTTGAAAAAAGAGTAAAGTTGATATTTGGCATATTTCTGACTGATAAGGCCTATGTAAAACCGGTTTCCTCCCAGGTCCTTTGTCCTTGAGGGTGGTCCTGCAATATCTTCAAAGGAGGTTAATGGTAAGACGCCAAGCGTCACGGTTCTCAGCTAATGCAGTGTTTTTATATAACAGGCACCATGCAATTTTTCAAGCAGTTTTTATATCGCATCATTGTAACTCCTCTGTCATATTGGCCAGTAGATAGTGTAGCTGGTGACTAAAGATACTGAACTCGTACAGTCCTATCTTGGTATAATGGTCAGAAAGATAGTCTTGCAAATCCATTATTACTGAACAACGAGTTCGATCCTTGCTGCATGCCCCATACTTACGACCTTGTGTCACCCTACCCTTGGCAAAAGGGTTGTATAAATACCTATTGTAATAGGAAGAAAGTGAGCTAATTTCACAAAAAAAAATAAAAACGCCAATGTTTGTACTGTATAAGTGAATTGTAGGGATCTCCAATTTGATGTGTAAAATTACAGCCACTCATATGTTGCGAGTTCAGTAGCTGTAGTAAGCCGAGAGAGAGAAGAGAGAGAGAGAGAGAGAGAGAGAGAGAGAGAGAGAGAGGAGAGAGAGAGAGAGTTCACCGGAGAGTAAGATCTTGGACAGGCGATGATTTTTAATATTGGAGACGTGTTTTGCCCAAAGTAACTGGGATTTTAGTAGCATAATTCAATGTTGGTGATCGCTTTTGTAAAGTCTTCTAGTGAAGTGTAAAGTGATCCAATGTCCGCACAGGGTTGTTGAATGTAAGTTTTTGCTTATAGGCCAACTCTAATGCGTCTATGTGCAGGAGTCCAATAATATGATACCATAGTCATCATCATTACAATTATAAATGCCTGTTGACTGCGTGGAGTCATTGGCTTTCTCTCTCATCATATGTCCCTATCTATGTTCGCTTTTGTAAGGTCTTCTAGACTTGAACCAGTGTCCGCAGAGAGCTGAGGATGTAAATTTTTTTTCTGGTAGGTCGACACAAATGTTTCCATGTATAGGAGTCCAAAAATATATTACAATAGTCAGCCTCATAATAATTATAAATCACTATTGACTGCGCATTGGCTCTCTTTCCCACAATATGTTCCTATCTGTGATCTTGGAAAGTTATCTAGACGTCAACCAGTGTTCGGGCAGAGCTGATGAATGTAAGTTTTTTTTCCGACGTGTCCATGAGTAAGAGTGTAATACTATCTTCGTTCAAGGACTTCAATATTAGATTATGAGGATGATCGGGAGGCAGCACCCGTGTAAACGCTCGAAGAATCGTAGGTGGTAGTGATAAGTGATCCACGAATATGAGCCACATTGGAGGGTAGGAATGATTGTCGCTCTGTACGCAGGACTATGTGCGCTTTTTAAAAGCATCTCTACTTTACCTGACTGGAGGTGCTCGTTGTGTAATGCGTATCGTCGTAGGAAATGGGCACGGTGACTGAAGTTTAAATCCGGTAAAAGGCTGTTTGCATTTCACATAGTGATATTACCCTTTTGAAAAAATAAATCCAACTATGTTCCTTCCAGCTATAGATGAAATAGTTAGGCACGAGCAGGATGTGACACAAGGTCAGTTTTTAAGGGGAATACGATTGGTTCTGAATGCAGAGATCTCCTTCTCTTAAACCGGTTGTTTTAATAAGTCTAAAGAGTCTAATTGCCTGAATATTTAAGATGTGCCTGATAATTTGTATTATTTAGATTATTCGGACTGTTGTCCTAATCTTTATTGTTATTTACACTATGTTTCAGTCGATGTGCTATCCGGTTTTCTTCAGGTATTTCTTGTCGGACTCAGGAACTTTCTTGAACTCGAGAACCTTCTTTTTGAATTTAGGAGCATTCATGTCTTATCTGGGAGCCTTCACGGAACTTCGAAACAAGCCCTTTATTCAATCTACTGGGGTAGACAGTTCTTATTCCGTTAACCATGGGCGGGTGCAAGTGTTAAGTTTTGTTAATTATTATATGTTACAGTCACACTTGGCCAAGATTGAACTGCATGACTGTTACTTAGAACTGTATTAACTCAACTACTCTATAAAGAGTATTTGCAATAAGTTACCCACAGCTGGAAGGGATAATAGTTGGACCCACGCCTTTCCCAAAGGCATTAGTGAAAAAAGTGAAAAACAAACGGTCACGTACAGAATTTGAACCTGGGATGCCGATGCTGATGACTGTTAGGTTAAATGCGCATCCAACAGTGTAAATGTTCTTTTAGATGGACAGAATCAGTGATAGAGTGGTAGTACTTGTTAGAGTCCCATCTATGTCTCAAATAGAAAAAAAAGAGTTCAAAAAATTTGTTTGAAAAATTGAGTTTAAAATCTTAAAGTATTCAATAGCAATAAAGTAGCCATGTCGGCTGAGCTTTAGATTACACTGGCTGCATCTCGGCAGAGGGGTAACACCCCCTCCCAAATGGGGCCGCCGGTTGGCCATGGGTAGCGACCCGTGATGCTTAAGGACAGAATCGTGGTGGATGAGCAGTCCATGACATGCAACCTCTTAGACCCTTACTTAGGCTAGACGAGCGGTCAGAGAGCCCCCTTCGATCAATCGACTGGTCACCTATTTGATTGCCCCAACCCTATTGCCCTTATAGCAAGCCCCCATCCTTTTTATTAGATGTGTGCTTGAAGGCGGTGGTGGTGAGTATCCATGTCCTAGGAATGACTTTAAACTCATCTGATGGTGAGGTTCCAGTTCTGGAGGTTTGGGAATTATGGAACACCCCTTCATTACCATTGCTACTTGGTCCACTGACTCGGAGTTGTAATTCCTGTTAGGGTCCCATCTATGGGTTAAATAGAAAAACATGAGATTATTAAAAAATGACTATCTGTTAAGAATGAATTTATTTCAAAACTTAAATATCCCACTGAGGTTAATATGCCGTAAAACAAAACACACCAAACACACTACCAAACACCAACAAAGAATGAATAAAACAAAATATCTTCGGCATAAAATAATCCAATATAGGTTGACACGCCGTAAAATCCAATCAATCAACCAAACTCTCAGGGATGACGGCATCGTTTTGTACGCGGCTTATTATGCGAACGATCTTTTTGTATCCCCAAAATTCTGGAAATCTTGCTGTGTCTCATTTTCTGGGACAGATTCTGGTCTGTGCATAGACCATTCTGTTAAATCTTCAGTTTCTTGCACGATAGTCTTCTCATACTCTGCATTGCTATTGTCTTATATTCTGTATCAGGGATCGGCAACCTACGGTCCACGGGTCAGATCCGGACTACAATCCATCATTATCTGCCCCAGAGTCTCTAAGAGAAATATTATATTAATCCGACCCGCAAAGGAAACAGACGGTGGCTTAGATACTCGTCTTTATTTATTTATAAACGTAGACAGAAGTCATAAACACCATGTCACGTACTAGTTTTCTGGTAAGAAATGTTATTGTATTGCAAGATCATATAATCTTGATTATTAAAATCTGGTAATAAGCCTACGAATACCTCTGGTGTATAAGACTTATACAATGTTGCAAGCATACTACTTGACCCCACCCCAGGCGATAAATCATTACTGTATGCTACAAGGTCTCCGGTGATAGATGATGTCCGCCATTCTCTCACAGACATGGCCCCTGGCAAGTTGCCGACCCCTATTCTATATTATCACCTTTCGCTTTTGATATAATTGTACCTCATGTGATGACAATAACAAGACGGCTAAGCGTAATGATAACCCCCGTAGAAACTAGAACCGATGACACGGTTTCGAATTGTGAACGAGTCTATTTGCGTTTCTCTAAAGGTTAATGCCGTGGGGAAAGACATGAATCCACTTTTCTATCTCTTGTGGATTAATTAACAAAGACTTGTTGTTTTTCTTTTTTCTTTATTAAAAACAACACCAGTCAAAATATTCTCGAAACCGCGCGGTGAAAAGCGACATTTTGAGTGCGGTGGACCTTAAACGCTTGCTGACTGTTTTGCCACAACTAACTAAAACTTAACTTCTGTTCACACGCTTTAGCACATGCCAATAACGCTAACGGCAATTTTACACTCAACTCATTCCGATTTTCATTTTTTTACGAACTCTGATTCATAAATATCTACACTACTTACGCAATTCATAGGCTATCCATGAATTATGGAACAGTTGGACTATCAGCAAAAACTTACATTCATCAACTCTGTGCGGACACTGGTTGATTTCGAGATGATTATCAAAGAATTCTCCCAGACAGGAACGCATGAGAGAGAGAGGGGGGAGGGAGAGGGGGGAGAGGAGGGGGGAGAGAGAGAGAGGGAGAGAGAGAGGGAGAGAGAGAGAGAGAGAGAGAGAGAGAGAGGGAGAGAGAGAGAATCCACGCAATCCGCACGTATTGCTAATGATCACAATGACGATGGTATTGGACATGCCGGCAAAAAACTTACATTTATCAGCTCTTTCCGGACAATGGTTGGCGTCTAGATGACTTTCCAAGAGCGATCGCAGATAGGGACATATGGTGAGAAAGAAAGCCAAAGCCTCCACGCTATCAACAGATATTTATATTTATGATAATGATGATGACTATGGTATTGTATTATTGTACTTCTACATGTGGACAGTGTTGATCTAACAAAAAAGAAACTTACATTCATCAGCTCTGTGTGAACACTGGTTCAAAAGCGATCACAGATAGGGACGTATGGTGAGAAAGAGAGCTAATGCCTCCACGCAGTCAGCAGGCACTAATGATGATGATGATGATATTGAAGTATTGTTCAGTTCACTATGAGTATGTGTTAGATTATTCAAGAATGCAGGTAGTTTTGCAACTGTCGGTATATACCCCCTCTCTCTCTCTCTCTCACTCACACAAACACACACACACAAACTCTCTCTCTCTGTCTCTGTCTCTTTCTCTTTCTCTTTCTCTCTCTCTCTCTCTCTCTCTCTCTATATATATATATATATATATATATATATATATATATATATATATATCTTTCGCTTGTTCAAATAATAATTATTCAAAAATAAAAAATAATTCTCACACATAAACTCTCTTTCTCTCTCACACACAAACTCTCTCTCTCTCTCTCTCACACACACACACACACTCACACAAATTTCTCTCTCTTTCTCTCTCTCCCTCTCTCTCACACACAAACAAACTCTCTCTCTCTCTCTCTCTCTCTTGCTCAAATAATAATTATTCAAAAAGAAAAAACTAATTCTCACACACGTGCGTGCATTGCAGTACATTGATGCCCACCTTGTTCATATAAATTTACATCAAAAGCAAAAGACAATATATTATATTTTTCCCTTGTTAAAAATGAGGAAAGGGCGCCCGCATCCCGAGCTACCTAAACCACATAACCAACTTTAATTAAATAACACATTCTTTACACTTTCAAAGCAGCCTACTTAATACTTATAAGAAAAGACATATACTACGTATTAAAACATTTCCTTCCGCTTTTCCCATCATTATCTTCCTTTACATTATTTTTAGTGTTTATATTTCTGCCGGC
The DNA here is from genome assembly GCA_023376005.1 of Doryteuthis pealeii. Classification (NCBI taxonomy): domain Eukaryota; kingdom Metazoa; phylum Mollusca; class Cephalopoda; order Myopsida; family Loliginidae; genus Doryteuthis; species Doryteuthis pealeii. The sequence continues at coordinate 100,133,372 of CM042146.1, forward strand.
TGCCATAAGCAATCGCCATTTTAATTCATCAACTCATGACAGAACGACGACTTCCACTCATAAAATACATCTTACCGTATTATGCAAGTTTTCTATTTGTCTATGGACAGATGCCCTACGCACACACACTATTTTACACCACACACACAAACACAGACACCTACATATATATATGTATGTACATACAGAGAGAGAGACAGACAGACAGACAGACAGACAGGGAGAGAGACAGAGACAGAGACAGAGACAATGACAGAAACAGAGATACAGAGAGAAAGGCACAGAGAGATGCGTAGATATCTATTTATCGGTGGTGTAAATTTTTCTTTCCTAGAGTTAGTATCATATTGGCATGCATGCTTTGAATCTTGTCAGGGAACATGCATAATTTTCTGTACAGGTACTGATATGTGAGTATATGCATATATATATATATATAAAAGAGTTTTATAATTTGCTTGAAGCATTGTGTATATATTGGTTTGGAGGTTGGTTTTGAAGGCTATCACAATGCAAGTGTAAAGAAAGAATAAGGTAACAATGGTGTTGTTTGTTAACCTGTGATTTATTCTTAATATTTCGAGATAAAATCTCTTCTTCTTCTGAAGAGATTTTATCTCGAAATATTTAGAATAAATCACAGGTTAACAAACAAACCAATATATATATATATATATATATATATATATATATATATATATATATATATATATATATATGACCAAAGGAGGTCGAAACAGCTGTCCAGTGCTCCGGATGTCGCAAATGGTGTTTGCCGAGTTGTCTGGTCGTGGTAATATGATTCAAAATTATCATTATAATATATATATATATATATATATATATATATATATATATGTGTGTGTGTGTGTGTGTGTATGTGTGTGTGTGTGTGTGTGTGTGTGTGTGTGGCGTGCGTGTGTGTGTGTGAAGAGAACACCTGAGTAGCAAAAATCCGACAAAATGAGAAGAATAGTTATGAAAAAAAGTGAATAACGAGCACAGAAAATTACATTCTATTAATAGTTCACCCTTTTGGTCACAGAGGCTTTCTCAGAGTAAATCTTATTTTTT
>CM042146.1:100139445-100145729 GCA_023376005.1 Doryteuthis pealeii
GACAGGAAGCAGTGAGAACAAGGAAAAAAGTTTGTTCTTTTTTTATCTCTCAGAAAGAGAATTCGCAAAATATCAGAAACTTAAAACTCACGTGGGGGGTTCGGAAATTACGGGTGCCCCCGTTCGATAAACTGAGGCTTGAAATGCCGAAAAGGAGTAGCTGTTGTGATTGTTTTTGCACGCACAGGATGGGTTTGAGTGCGAGAAATGAAGAGAGACTCAAGGATTTGAAGTTGTAGTTCGCTATTGGAACTACAAAGGACGGAGAACATCGCAGGATGGTAGGAGCGGGCACAAGCAGAATTTCTTAATAGGTTTTGTCCTATGGTGGAAGGAGTATTTAAGCCTGCAGCTGTGGGACAGTCCACGTTGCCTGAACGGATGTTGTAGGGTATGTGCTGCTTGATTCGAGACTCCAGTCTCAAGGTAGTACGGCCGATGTAGCAAATCTCGCATTTGCAAGTAAACTTATAGATAAGGTGGCTTTTGTGATGAGGGCAATACTATCCTTGAGATTAGGAGGAACAGCACATTGGACTTAAGGACTATCCGAGGATTGATGGAATTAAAAGCAACGATGGACAGACTTTTTAATTTTGTCTAACAGAGGAATGGAAGATTTGCCCAGCCAAGGAAGTCTTAGTAGACTGGGCATTGTTCGGACCAAGTTTCGGAAGGGTTGAAAGCTGCGCACATTTTTGTATCTTATAGTGGCATTGACCAAGTTTTCAGGGTAACCGTTCTTAATTAACGTAGTTTTAATAAAGGAAAATTCTTGCTGGAGTTTGGATTTGGAACAAATCATAAAGGCTCGATGAATCAAGGTTCTTTTTGTCCCCCTCAACGTAAAATTAACTTAATAAAAACCTTGATTCATCGAGCCTTTATGATTTGTTCAAATCCAAACTCCAGCAAGAATTTTCCTTTATTAAAACTACGTTAATTAAGAACGGTTACCCTGAAAACTTGGTCAATGCCACTATAAGATACAAATGTGCGCAGCTTTCAACCTTCCGAAACTTGGTCCCGAAAAATGCCCAGTCTACCTAAGACTTCCTTGGCTGGGCAAATCTTCCATTCCTCTGTTAGACAAATTAAAAAGTCTGTCCATCGTTGCTTTAATTCCATCAATCCTCGGATAGTCCTTAAGTCCAATGTGCTGTTTCCTCCTAATCTCAAGGATAGTATTGCCCCTCATCACAAAAGCCACCTTATCTATAAGTTTACTTGCAAATGCGAGATTTGCTACATCGGCCGTACTACCTTGAGACTGGAGTCTCGAATCAAGCAGCACATACCCTACAACATCCGTTCAGGCAACGTGGACTGTCCCACAGCTGCAGGCTTAAATACTCCTTCCACCATAGGACAACACCTATTAAGAAATTCTGCTTGTGCCCGCTCCTACCATCATGCGATGTTCTCCGTCCTTTGTAGTTCCAATAGCGAACTACAACTTCAAATCCTTGAGTCTCTCTTCATTTCTCGCACTCAACCCATCCTGTGCGTGCAAAAACAATCACAACAGCTACTCCTTTTCGGCATTTCAAGCCTCAGTTTATCGAACGGGGGCACCCGTAATTTCCGAACCCCCCCACGTGAGTTTTAAGTTTCTGATATTTTGCGAATTCTCTTTCTGAGAGATAAAAAAAGAACAAACTTTTTCCTTGTTCTCACTGCTTCCTGTCTTATTCGTTGTCTTCAACCACACTTTTTTTTTACCATCTTTCAATGTAATTTTCTCTGAGGAGTATTGAGCGAAAAGAAGAATTCATTTCTGATTTTAAATCAAAACTAGGGTACCCTTTTCCTTTCTTTTTAAGAAAAAAAAATTTATTTTACATAATGCATATGCTTCTACGCGTCCTCATATATTATATATATATATATATATATATATCCGGTTTAGCTCATTAGTAGAGCATTTTGAGTAGTATTGGCAATATTCCTGTTCGAATCCGGCCCTCGCCAACTCAGTGTATGAGTACCACAGGAATCTGTGCGGTAAAGTGACGACCTGCTGTTAAGGGTGGCACCCCAACTCAGACGCAAAACAATCTCCTTGGTCTAGCGCTAGATAAAAGCTATATATATATATATATATATATATATATATATATATTATATATATTATGGAAATGACTTACCGGTAAAAGATATAGAGTTAATCCCAATATTTGATTGATACAAGTATTAATCGGATAAGTTAGTGTTATAACAAATATAAAGTGTTCAATATGTTAATAAGAGCGGAATAATACTGTAATACTACACACACACACACACACATAATATATATATATTATATATATATATATATATAGGAGAGAAGAGAAGAGATTATTATTATTATTATATATATTATATATATATATATATAATATATATAGAAGAGAGAGAGAGAGAGAGAGAGAGAGATAGATATAAGTGTATTTTGGCAGCATTTTCACGTGTAAACATGTTTGGTTGAACTCGAGTGACGATTCCTGTCGTACGAGTTTCTGTTCAATCCTTTCAAGTTGTCTGGCCATCTTTTTGGTGTCAGGGTGGAACTGGTGTAGTAATCCACCAAAGGTGTCTCTACGAGCGCTTTCGGCATGTCGATCTGCCATCTTCAGGTTGGAAAGTTATGGTATGTTTCGTGGTGTCTCGTTTTTAAAGAAAAGGAATAGGAATTGGTAGTGGGAAGTAGTAACAATTGGTAGTGGGAGGTAATGGGAATTGGTAGTATATATATATATATATGAATGAGTTAAGAGTAAGGAAAGCGATCCGACGATATATATAGAGAGAGAGATAACAGGGTATGAAAACACACAATGTTGTTAAAATGAATATATTATTATATCATTTTCATTGCTAATATTGACAATATTTCGATTTATAAATCGAGAAATTGTCAATATTTGCAACAAAATATATAATATCATATTCATTTTAACAACATTGTGTGTTTCATACCCTTTTATTTACACACACACACACACACACACACACACACACACACACACACACACATATATATATATATATATATATATATATATATATATATATATTGTATCATATGATATTATCATCTTTATTAGGTTTATCAGGCATTATTTCAGCAATTATTTTCTGCAATTATTAACGATTCATTTCCTCTTTTGATCTCTCCTCTTCTTATCCATGTACAAGTCTTTTCATGTGCAACCAAATTTGTCATTTGAAGTGTCCGTGTAATTGTTTTTCTCCCAATCTTTGTTTTCTAGAGAATTTTTCACACCAGATTTAGCTGATGGTCTTTCCCTGGAGTCTGAGGGGCAACAAGTTTTATCCGGTCTCCGGGACTCTTCTGAGTATTCTAGCCGATCTTAACAGTGCTGTAGTTTGGTTGGTGTCGATTCTTCCTCTGATTTCCAATTCACCCAAATTCTTTTCCAGAGCTTTGGCGACCGTTCCAAGGGTATCTCCTTCGCTTTTATGTTCCTCAGTTTTCTATGTTCTCTGGCAAGTTCCAAGTATTTTTATTTTCACTTTTTTTTTAGTTTTTCACATCAGCGTTAGATGATGGTATTTCACTGGAGTCTGAGTGACAACAAGTCTCCTCAGGTCTCCAGGACTCTTCTGAGTATTCTAACCAATTGCAGCAGTGCAGTAGTCTGGATGGTCTCAATTCTTCCTCTGATTTCTAGATCCTCGCGTTTTTTCACCAAATTTATTGCTACCGTTCCAAGTGCACCAACTACAGTTGGTATCTCTTTCACTGTCATATTCCACAGCTTTTTCAATTCTCTAGCAAGGTCCAGGTATTTATCCATCTTTTCATTTTCCTTCAGCTTCACCCTGTGATCTGCTGGGACCGCAAAGTCCACCAGTTGACACGTTCTCTTTTTTTTTGTTAATCAATACTAGGTCTAGTCTCCTGATTATTATTATATTATTATTATTATTATTATTATTATTATTATTATTTATTTATTATTATCCATTTACTTATTTATCTATTTAGCGACCGTTTTATTCTTCGGGGATTTTATCCCCTTGATTCCACAGTTACCATCATTAATCTTCAAAGAATGGCAATTTCATTTTTGTTTAACGATGGTTGTGAGTACTTTTCGCAATTGCAAGAAAATTCGTGGCAGATTTTCAAACGTTTTTGGCGGCTAACCCAAACGTACCCTATCTGTGGTAGCTATGCCAGCATTTTTAAAGATACGCTAATAGGATAATACAGAAGCTCTACAGAAATGCTACTTATAATATAATAAGTCTATTTTATCAATTGAATAATCACATAAGTTATTCACCAAATAAACGAACTCTCGCCACTTTCCATCTTCATAAATACCACATTAAACTTATCACTTTATCTAATTCTTACCGTTATCATACCTTATCGACATGAGCAATATTCGAATTCCACATATCTCTATTAGGAAATAAATAAATATATTTAGAATAAAGTAAATCTTGTACAGAATACTATTTCATATAGTACGAGGGATAGTCAAAAGGTAATGCCATTTTGTTTAGGGCAAGTATAATTACCAACACAGGAACATGTATACATCAAAATGAAGCTGGTCCTCTGTGGATTCCATCCCTAATTCTCCACATAGTCACCGTTTCTCTCAATAGCAATGTTGCACCTTCGAATAAGAGAGGGTTTGAGAGGCAAACATTATTTCAGTGATGAGGAAGTGAAATCTGTAGTGAAGCAGTGGCTCAAAGAACAGTCAACAGAATTTTACGGGGCAGGGATACATGCTATTTTTTACTAACCCATATAGGTATATATATCGAACCCGTTCATCAGTGTTAAAACGTTTGAAAAAGTTTCTGTTTAAAATCAATTAATCTCTCTTTTTAATGTGGTATCTTTTCTTTTTATCTTTTTAATGACATTTTTAAGCTTCTTCACATTTCCTGAATTTGTATTCAAGACCAATACGACGCTCGTCCTCGGGACATAAGATTTTAGGACCATATGACATTTAGGCACCCCTTTTTGATCTCGATCAAGACAGAACATGTTTTTCATTTACACCTTCAATATCCGGTTGTTTTAACAGACGATTTTGAGATTTTTTAAGTTATAAAACTAAACCCTAACCCTGACCCCTAACCCTAACCCTAACCCCTAACCCTAAACCCTAAAAAACAACCGGATATTGACGGTATAAATGAAAAACATGTCCTTTCTTAATCGAGATCAAAAAGGGGTACCTAAAAGTATGATTTTATGACAAAACCAAATTTAAACTTAACATAGGTGCAATTAGGATTCTTTCGTCCTGGTGTCCTGCCCTAAAAAAACGTTTAGCGGTGCCTGCCGAAAATGTGAACCATGCTAGTTATGAACCGCTTAGCTGTTTGAAGGCGTTTTTACCGAAGAGTTAAAGCGATATGAAAGCGATATTTTACCCCCACCCAGATTTTTAGGGACAAGTAATTGTAAATATTTTACCCTCTCTTTAGAATATATTTTTAGCGGTTTGAATTCTGCAAAATATTGCTGTATATATACGATATAGGAAGAATAGACAACCCCCCCTTAAATAAAATTTGTTTTTATATTTCGGGAGTGAAAATTAATATAAACATTGTCTTATTTTCCGGAAAACACGGTAGTAGACATATGTAACCTAGGCTGACATTTAAAGTGAAACCGATGAATTATTTACCAACATGCAATTCAAATACGTGTCATCATCTTAAATAAGCAATATTTTGATCTCTTTTTCTAAAGGTACGCAAAATAGTCGATCACTTATATATTTAACTGTCACAAAATAAAAAAAACTAACCCATTGTACATCATCTAAATTTCTATGAACACACACTAGACGAGAGGAGCTCATTATATATATATATATATATATATATATATATATATATATATATACACGAAACAGCTCCCTTATGGATAGGATACAACACAAGGTTATTTTTGTTTTTAAATTTTCTGTCCTACACCAGTTTTCCATATATAGGCTAAAGAAACCCGTTTCCCCTTAATATATATATATATATTATATATAATATATATTATATATATATTTCTATTCATTGTATATATATATATATATATATATATATATAAATATATATATATATAAATGTATATATTTCTATCATTGTATAGTGATATATATGTATATAGTATATATAATATATTATAATTATATATAATATGATATAGGAGAAGCTGAAGCCGGCACAATAGAAAAAGAATCGAATAATATAGAAACGTCGGACAAACGAACAATGAAATAGTTGGAAAACAGGGAACCGTT
>CM042146.1:100145829-100160829 GCA_023376005.1 Doryteuthis pealeii
TCTGGTCGATGCGGTTATTCTCTTCATTGTCGTTAACGTTGTTTGTTATATGTTTTCCTCTATTTATTCCCAAAATTGTCTCTTCTCTATCGTTTACGACTGTGCTTTTGTTCACACTTTTTTGCATCCCTATCTCACATTGCTCTGCCTTCTTGAGACCATTATAGTCTTTCTGCATGCGTAATTCGCAACAAAGCGTGGCAATATTAACACAAGACTACGATAGCAACACTTCCTCCATCGGAAACGAATCAACTATTATCTTTTGTCGTCACCTTTGCCTAATTATTCAGACAACCATCGTAAGGCAACCAAGACCGCCGGAACGGCGGAGAAGCAAGGGAACTCCGAAAGGGACTTCTCTCTTGAAGCCCAAACATTTGGCACATCTTCCCAGTGGGCGTCCAGCAAATACTACATATACATCACTCTGTCAGGGCGATTAACTGTATGCCTGCGCAGACTGGAATCCTGAATGATTTGAGAGTTGCGCGTAGTTCTTTTCTTAATTTGCCATCACTCACTGGACATCTTGATTGATCATTCTACTTGGCACGTCCATGTGATCAAACAAAGGAGAAGATGCATATTCTATTTTTTGTAATAGTGTCTTGAGAGGAGTTTTTATTGCCACAAGCGAGATCTATATATGATATAAGCGTGATATACTGTTGGAATGGTTGATCTATGCTATTCATTTATTCATACACAATCCACTAAACACTAGAGAGCGCCTAACTTAAAATGCACAACTTGAGGTTAGTGTGATTTGAAGCTCTTATGGACGTGGTTCGAGATATGTTTATCGAGCAGCCTGTATTTAGTGGTGATAAGTTCCCTTAAGAACAAACTAGTTCTATCTGGCAATGAGATGTAGCATATAAATTAGCGCCCTATTGACACATTATTACCCAGGTATACAAAACCCTGTACTAAGCTGGAAAAATTAGCGGCAGAATCACATTTTCACTCTCCTCTCACAGCCTCTTTTTTCCTTTTTTCTCTACTATTTTCTCGTCTTTTCTATTGTAAATGCTTGATCGAACGCACAATATGCCACATTTTGCGGGCGATTAAGGTGGGGCGCGTGAGGGAGAGTGCAAGAAAACTTAATTCGCTCGTGTGCTCCTTCGACGCAAATTATACGGAAAGCAAGGTAAGGCAGATTTCTGAAAATTAACACGTTACCGGACACGGAACACTTCCTCTTTTGCCTAGTTGGAAGTCTCACACTCATATTAGCAATTTATTCACAAGTGGTTGTCACTGGAGGTCGGGTTGATAGCTATGGTGGGTATTTTTTTGGATAGATCCAATTTATCATTGCTAATTCACTTCAGATAAAAGATATGAAAGGGAGAACAGTGTGGATTTCTATTTTTTGCGTAATTAGATTGCTTGATGTTCTTCTTTTTTCCTTTGTATTCATTCTTTCTTTTTCAATTCCCTTATGATAAAACGACAGTGGATCCGAGTGTAATTTTAAAATCGAGCGCCTGAGGGAAAACATTCTCATACAAATGAGAATGTCCGCGAGCGATTAAGCAATCGAACAATTGATAAAAGTAGAGAAATATTTAGACGGATGTTAGCCTATTCGATCCTTGGTTGGACACGATTTAGGACTGGCCTCTCCATATTTTATTGAACTCAAAGAAGTGGTTTCTGCATTCAGATCGATCACAGATTAAAGTTATCTAAATTAAGGCGAATAACGTGTATTATAAAGATTCTAGATTTAATAGTTATCCACACTCCTTAGTAGGAGGTCAGAAGGCGGCGGCAACATCTCTCATCGATACAGCGTAAGGTAAGTCCGTGTAAAATTTTAATTAGGATATCTGACTATGCAAAGGTGTTTCAAAGAGCCTGAAAAATTATATAGAAAATAACGAGAAATTAGTCCGAGGTTTGTAACGGAGAGTGACTAACCGGCAAATCGAGGTAGTTAAATAAATTCCCATTACAGCATAGGAATAAAACAAAGACATGGATCCAACTTAAGGAATCTTATGTCTTTGTTTATGAATACATTCCAATAAATAACTAAATCTCACAACCAAAAACAGCATAAGACTTATTAAGAACAAATTGGCGACTGATAAATGATGATCTGATCTGGCTCAGCAGTGTTTTTGAGTGACGACACGCGAGGTTTAAACACGGTTCATTCGGACATAGCACCACTGAAAGGCAACCCCTTCGAGAAGGCTCTCTTTCTGGAAAAGAATTGTAACGGAAGAAAAAATTATTTTAGCACCTCCTCTTGAAGAAGTCGGAGGTTAGTTGAGATCTGGGGAAGAGTTGAGCTGAGGAATCGTCAGTCTGCACAGCACGGATCGAAAGCTGGGGTACTGTAGGAAAAACGAGGTTAATTCAGCCGTACTAAACGAAGGATAAGTCGCATCCAGCCAACTCTAAGCTAGTTATTTAGGATAAAATAGTGAATATTAGCCATTCCCCCCTCTCTCTGTCTATCTCTCAAATATCAACTGACTCTCTCGTCTGCTACTCTCTAGATCTCGAAAGAAACTAACCTCGAGATAGATTAATTAGAATTAGAAGAGCAAAAAAAACTTCTTTTTTATCCCTATCGTTGTCACTAAAACAAAAGTTAGTGTCATCAATACTCTAACCTAAAATTGCGTGACGAAAAACAAGGCTATCAGTAAATACGTTCTCTGATTATATATTTGTCCTTCTGTTCTCTAATTACTTGAACAAAGAACACAACAACGAGTATATTCAGTGAAGGAATACCCTAGGATGCTCATACCCCTTGTAAAATGCCAACAAGATTAATGTATTTCTCTTCGTTTAAAGTATTTGGTCGTTGACATTCCAATCTTAACTCATTACCTTATCAAAAATCATTTACTAAAGGTCGCAGTGGATTGTTACAAGGCTACCGATTTGACCACACCGGTAAAAGTCACACTTTGAGACTATGTTGCCGTTCTACGGTATATGGGATACTATTGATCTTTTAACGGAGCAAGGGCACTTATACGAGGCGCACAGAGTCGGTATATATCTAACTAAGAGACACTCTCTCTCCTCCTTCATTTCTCGATTTGTACTTCAACTTAAGTAAACAATTATCGACTGCAAAAATGAACATTCAACAGAGCTCCTTTAGTATAACCTTAATAGCTGTTTTCTCAACGCTTGCACAGACACTAGTTGCGAAACAGGAGGGATAAGTGACAATATCTCCGTAATTTACCGCAAAAAAATTTACAGCGTCTTGCACTTTATTCAGGACAGACCATATAGATCCTTATTTACTCACTCTATCCATTGCTTCGTTCCGGCCATAACAACATCCACCTTCATGGATGGAGACGTGTTCACGAGTCACGCATACACACCAGAGTGGCTCAGACGGCGATAGTTTCATATTACTATTTCGATTGGACAGGCTGCGCAGTTTAACGAGATGTTATTGACTTAATGCCCAAGTAGGCTAAACGCGTTGGACGGTTAGAGGCCATCCGATTGAGCGTTCCTCTCATAATCACTTTCTCGCGATTGACCTGGTCACGAGTAATACACATATCCAATACGAGAGATTTAGTATAATCTGTTGCTTTTCTTCTTTTTCTCTTCAATAACACTTTGCAAACTACTCACAACAAAAAAAAAATTTTGCGGCGGTTTTGTGTTTTATGATACACACTTTTGCTATGTCTATCCTAATTAAGAATGCTTAATGTTGCATTTCTCGGAAGCCTTTCCTACTTCCTTCGCAGCAGTAAATTAGACCATTGAGGTTGATTATGCCAAAATAAAACAAAAGCAAACCACATAAAACAGCAAACTCAATACCAAAACACCAAAATATACATTTTATATCACACAATTCATATCAATTTCAGAGAGAGGAAACCATTATTACCTGTCATTAAATGTATTAAAATCAATATCACACTTCGTAATAGTAGGGTAAAGAGTATAAAATCAGACTAGTATTTAAGTGAATGTATAAAGCTGATTTTATTCATATTTGGTACCATTCCTTTTTAAGACATACTCATCTAATTTACACACATAAATAGTCTATTCATTTATATCATATACATATAATTATTGACCACTTACTGACTTCACTATAATATAAGAGTACAACAACTCTCAAACTGCAAATATAAACAGGTAATAATATAAAACTCGAGGTTTATGTTAAGCATGGGAAGATTGTACACATGACACTGACAATTATCAAGGAATTGAGACTCTGACCAAGTCATTGCCGCAATAATAGCAAAAATAAAATTATAATTATATAATTTAATTATTAATTATGAAATTTGAGACCACCTGGTATCGACAGTATACATTCGTTCCTAGTCGGAGCGAAAGGTGCTAACACAAAACCTGCGACCTGTGTCCACCTATACCCGTAATCGGGCGTCTTATCATCGGTGTAATAGATGGGTCCGCCAGCTAATTAGCATTTAATACTGTTCTAACCTCAAAGAATCAGAGCGCATCTCTCTAACCTTCCACTGGAAGTGACAAAACAACCATAACTAATGTGATTTGTATGCACATTCAACCTACCCCATAAAAGCGAACGGTTTGATGATAATATAAATTAACAAAATAAAATAATATATATATATATATACTAGTTCAACCTTTAATATACCCAATCGCTGAGATGGTATAAATCGGTTAGCCTGCAATATATGCCGTCAAGCAAGGATCCAATATATCTAATTAGGAGAGGGGAACAGATTTCGATCGTCGCGTAGTGATGGCAGACACCATAGCTTAGCCTGAACGGATCGTGTAACAACAATCCAAACCCTGATGAAGAGAATAGCACACAAGTCAATAAGAAAGGTATTGGAAATGGTGTGTTAATGGTTTATTTAAGTTTATGACTCTAGCTTATTGGTACTTCAAGCAAATCCATTATACCAGGTAGAAATAGTGAGATTGGAGTATTCCTCGCTGCGCATAAATCTCAAACTTTAAAACTTTGACTCATACTTGACCATATATAAAGAAAGAAACCCGGACAGTGAAGACAAGAATGGGATTTGGATGGAGAATAATAGAGTGATATAAGGTTTACACAAAGCATCATAAATCCTTCGCTAGAATCCCTACTCTTGATAAGCCAGATCTCTGCATCCACTTTGCATGGTGGATGTCATAAAATAAACTTTGTGACAAAAAAATATAATTGATGTCACAATTATATCCACTACTCGAGTTGGGTAAAATCCTAACACCTAGTATAATTCGGAGTGCAATATCGAAGCATTTTGATTTTAAGCAGACGACTCGCGTCAACATCATCAATTATTACGTTGTCTATTGATATGTCAAGATACCTGGCTAAACACTAGTATAACTTTGACACAATTGTGGATAGAATGTAGGTTTATATAGTTATGAATTACATGAATTCTTAGATATTTCAGTTGAATAATACCAGACCCTGAAGATCTGAGGTGCAGACATAATACGGCCGATTAGTATCATCTCAGAGGAGTAAAAATCCGCCCCAGTGGTAACCCGTAATGCATATAAAGGACTGGAATTTCCTTAGTGGATGAGCCAATGTCCATATAAAACACACTCAACTTGGGTGACCTTTAACTTACGATAGAGTAAGACGGGCAAGTCAAGAGAGGCCCTCACTAACAATCGCTATCATAATCAACAACTAAACCCACCTAGTAATGAAAAGATACCCTAGAGCAAACTAAACCTTTCTGCAACTGCAGCTAGCAAACATAAACATCCAACCCTTTTATCATATAACTGTGCTAGAAGGCGTGGCCTAGGATCTTAGTGTCGCTGGGTATGACGTTGAGCTGCATCTATGGTGTGTTGGAATTATTTGGATATAAGGCATGGGGCAATTGGTCACTCCTACATATTAGACTCGTTGACTACCACGTGACGCTGGGGTAGATTTCTTGTCCAACACTGGCACTGCTGCTGCTGCTTCTGCTGTATTAATAGAGACACTATTCTGAGCTTATTTCATTGACATTTGGATTCTCTTGGACGAAGGACTTACAAGGAATATTTTAACACCGGATTCTTATTGGCTTGCTTACTTACTTATTACATCTGGAACCTAGGATGCCGACCAGATACTTAACATGGTGAACTTCCAGTTTGGAGCTATGTAGTTTGGAGTACCCCTTTATCGCTATAACTCCCAGGTCTATTCTGACCTGTAGTGGTAATATATGTTAGGGTACCATCTATGGATTAATTAGATAAAATTGACTTAAAAACGTATTTAAGAAAAAGAGTTCCGAAGAAATTTGAATACCCATCAAGAACGAATAAAACAATTCGGCATAAAATAACCCAACAAGGGTTGGCAGACAGTAAAATTCAACAAACAGATAAATAACCATATGAATTAGGAAGCACTAGGATTAACCGACAATTTCAAAGACGTAAAAAGTTACCATTAAAAAAATAAAATTAAGTTGTTATGGTAAAAGAGTAACGGTAGTCACCCATAAAAGATATACGGTGGTAAGATATTATTGATGAAAATACTTGACATAGGGTAGCTTTTATGAGATAAGAACATGCTGGACACAATGCCATGGCATACCTAGTGAAAATCGAATTCACTAACAAATGCCTACGAATTTAGTTTGTTAACGGTTTCACCAGAGGTCGACGACAGGAAATATACTACATGTAACCATACACTGTTTGGCACAAGGGCATGAGTATGACGCACGTAGCGACAGTTGAACTAACTAACAATTATCTGCTAGTTTACGTTGTTAAACATTTCACCAATCGAGGTGTCCGTGAATATAACATATGTAGACATTTAATGCTTGGCACAAGTGAGAGTCGAACTCACTAAGAATGGCCTGCTAGTTTTTTGTTGTTAATCATTTTGCCAAGTAAGGTGTCCAAGAATATACCATATATAGAAATTCAATATTTGGCACAAGGCCATGTTTATAGTGTACGTAGTGACAGTCGAACTCACTAACAATTGTCTGCTAGTTTAAGTTATTAAACCATTTCACAAGTCGAGGTGTCCGGGAATATACCATATATAGACAATGTTTTGTACAAGATCAAAAGTGTAATGAAAGTTAGTGAATCGATTTCTCTAACAATGGTTTGGTAGTTTAAATGGTTAACGATTTTACAAAACGATGTGTCCGGGAATTGGCCACATATAGTCATTTACTTTTGGGCAGAAGACCATAAGTATGATTTGCCTACTGACAGTTGAACTCTCCATCAATGGGCTGTTAATCTATTTTATTAACCGTTTCATCAGATGGGGCACCCGATATATATTTACCAACCCTCACTCGAGCCAGTTGTAACATAAGGTCAGTTTCTGAAGCGGGATTTAACAGATTTGAATTCAGAGTTTTCCTAGACTGGTTACCTATCCAAGGTTAAAGATGCCATTCTTCCCAACAATTTACCATAGCTGACGGAGAACAATGGGTTCATACCTTTCCCAAGGGTATTGGCGCAATACGAAATGCAAACCAGTTTGTCAGGAATTGAACTCGGGTCGGCGAGTCTATTCCTACGACTCTAACCATTACACCACGCACCACCAATATACCACATGTAGATGACGTACCGCATTACAAATTGACTTTGTGTGCTGCAAAACACTTATAACCACAACAAAATCAACAAGTGACTTCATTGCAGAGGAAAATGTGTTTTTCTCTCCAATACAACATTCAAGACCTGAGTAATGCATCGCTAATTTTACTGCAAATGCACATGTTGTTTGCTGCAACTTCCTATACAAGTGTCTATAATTCATCAAGCATTTCCGGTTAACCAGATGTCCAGCATGCTCTTTCATCTTTTCTCTATATGTTTTTTAGCTATCTTTTTATTTGAGCAATCGTAAATCGTTCCGAACACATGTGCTTACTGTAACATTAATAATACGAAGTAGGAAGGCCTGTGGTAACGGTTATCGTCACAGAATTTGGACACGAACGAGAAAAGTTAAAATACGGACGAGACTCTTTGTTTTTCATTTTAAATCTGATTCACTTTGGTAAGGCATGGACCCTTGCTACTTAGGGTCCCCTCCGATTAAATTGGCTGGTCACGTCAATCACTAGCACCTATATGATTGTGCCAAATCTATTGCCCTTATGACAAACCCCAACTCATATTGGTGCTAGAAGGTGGTTGCTGATGGTCTTAATGTCCTGGGAATGGCGTCAGTCTCTATCTGATTGTGAAGTTCTAATTCTGGAGCTCTGGTTAATGTGGTGTAATCATTCATCATTATTACTCCCAGATCCACTTTGACCACTAATGGCAATAACTGTTATGGTCATATCAATGGGTTAAACAGAAAAATAGTTATTTCTCTGAATGTTTGAGATGAGGCTTGAGGATTAGTATTTTCTGCGTTATTCGGACTATTGTTCTCATCTTCATTGTTATCCGTACAACGTTTCGGCCGATGTGCACTCCGGCCTTCTTCAGGTATTTCTTGTCGGACTCTGGATTGTCCAATTGGACACATGGCCTAGTGGATAAAGGAGTTAGGGTAAGATAGTTCTAAGTAACAGTTATCGCTAGACTGCAGGATCAATCCTGACCAAGGGCAGCAGTAACATAGAATAATAATTAACACAGCTTAACGTCCATAGCCTAGCTATGGTTAGCAGAATGAGAACAGAATACCCCCATGGACAGAATAAAGGGTTAGGTTCAAAGTTCCGTGATGGCTCCCGATTACGACAAGAAGGTTCTCGAGTTCGAAAAGAAGGTTCCCGAGTCCGACAAGAAATACCTGAAGAAGGCCGGAGGTCACACCGTCCGAAACGTTGTACAGATAACAATGAAGATGAGGACAATAGTGCGAATAACGCAGATAATACTAGAAAAATAGTTTTTTTAAAGAGTTTTTAAAAAATTGAGTTTAAAAATGTTGAATACCAATCAAGAATGAATAAAACAAAACGTCTTCGGCATAAAATAACCCAACAAAGGTAGTCATGCCGTAAAACCAACCAACTAAACTTCTCTATTTCCCTTCAGCTATTGGTATGTATATTTGGTCTACTTGTTTAATAGCATATCAACCTTTATGGGTTATCTAATGCCAAATCCATTGTTGTATAAGAAAAGCATTGGTACTATTTAATCTGTTAATCTATTATTCTGTTAATCTATGGAAACTAACGGTTATATAACCGTTGAGAGAGAGAGAGAGAGAGAGAGAGAGAGAGAGAGAGAGAGAGAGAGAGAGAGAGAGAGAGAGTGAAGCGAGATGATGAGGATGCTAGATTTGGTTTCCACTTGATTTCTCATTACTTTTCTACTTCGTCGGCCGCTATTTTCTCAGGGCTGATTCTGTGGGTTGCTTTCTATTTCATTTTCGGGCAGGGTGTCGTGCATTTCGTGTTTGGTAATTAATAAAGCAAACTTTGTTGTCTTCTTTTATTCAAACAACCCCAGCCCCAAAACCGCGCGGTGAGTAGGACCTCTTGAGAGCCGACGGCAGCGTCTTATCTCAGCGAGTTAGGTGGTCGCAACTGACTAAAACTATCACTTCTGTCTCAAGTGTCTTATTGGCGAGTTTTTTGTTTTTTTTTTTGGGGGGGGGTTCAAGCGGATTTCACCACAAGTCAATCATAACCTAACGGTTATGGTAATTTTCCACTCAACCTCCGTTATTTTTAATCTAACGAACTCTGATTCAAAATTTATACTGCACTACTTACATAATTTATAGGCTATCCATGAATTATGTAACAAATCTATAGCTAAGTGGATGAGAGGCTTCATATCTTTTTACAAGGGTACAAGAACGAAAATAAACGTAATAACATGACGGAATTTCGAACTCACTTACAACGGTTTTGCAGTTCAGTACGTTAGCCACTACAGCACTTGGTGTAAATTGTAGGACCGAATATATTTTATTTTAGCTTTGGTGAGGCAACCGGCCTAGTTAAAAGGAAAGAAAAAAAAAGATCGTTTGGATTTTACGGCTGGTCAACTCTTGTTGGGTTGTTTTATGCTGTAAACAGTGTTTTATTCATCCTTTATGGTTATTTAATGTTTTTCTTCTAATTTCTTAAAGTCATTTTTTTCTTATCTTAACCATAGATAAGACCATAGCAAGTACTACCAATTCGGATCAGAGTGTATCGAAACACATTGTTGTTGTTTTTGTTTATTATTCATTTTTATATATTAGGCTAATTAAAAATATCACCCTTCTGAATACCATGTTGTTTTTTCATTTTGTACAACACACACACACACACACACGTACACTCATTATATATATCATCATCATCATCATGACGCCAAAGCAGCATGGATATCCATGACAATCTACAGCCACCCCTCTTACACTCATTGTCCTGGATGTCTTTTCTGTGCGCACCAGCATCCTCGCATAGCTTGGTCAATGTAGGTCCTTGCTGGGCGGCCCACATTAGCATGTCCATGTGTTGGCTTTCATAGGAGAACGTATATAATATAATATATATATATATATGTGTGTGTGTGTGTGTGTGTGTTGTGTGTGTGTGTGTGTGTGTGTGTGTGTGTGTCGCCCCGACTTCAAAATCCTGGATGTGGTAATTGCAGTTAACTTAGCGCTAATACAATTGGGAAGGTTATGAATCCTACACTCTCTCCAGCTATAGATAAATAGTAGGGTAGACTGGGCTCTTTAACCTTGGTTAGGCAACCGGTCTAGGGGAAGGAAAAATTCTGAATTTAAACCTGTTAAACTCCGCTTAAGAAATTGACCTTGTGTCACATCCTGCTCGTGCGGGGGTATATATATATATATATATATATATATATATATATATATATATATGACTGTGTCTGTGTCTGTTTAAATTTAATCATATCGTTTGAACTCGAAGCTGCTGTCATGAAATATGAAATGAAAAAAAATAATTCATAATCATTATGATAGTTATAGATGGAACGTAGAGAGAGTTTAATATAACACAAAGTAAGAGAGCTGAAAGACAAATGGGAAAAATATTTATCGAGAGACTCGATACTTCTTCTCTGTTTAATACATTGGCGACTGTACGACACGAAAGTGTATTTCAAGAGTTGTCGTTCCTCGT
This sequence comes from Doryteuthis pealeii, assembly GCA_023376005.1. Classification (NCBI taxonomy): domain Eukaryota; kingdom Metazoa; phylum Mollusca; class Cephalopoda; order Myopsida; family Loliginidae; genus Doryteuthis; species Doryteuthis pealeii. The sequence continues at coordinate 100,156,932 of CM042146.1, forward strand.
CTCCGTTCGTCCTTTGTAACTTTTTATAAGCACCGACAACTGTGGCTTTTGTGGCTGTTGATTCGTCTTATTAAAAAGTCATCAATCAGCGATGAAAATGATTGAAAGCAAGGTCGGTGGTCAGAAGTCAGTTTTTCAAAATTAACTCCAGTCTATTTGCATGTAACAAGGGTGACGACCGAGCTGACTTCCAAAACGGTGGACACATTGTGCATTTGCATAAACATCTGAAAGCGGTGATAGGTGGGGTTCCGTGGGTGGAGAAAGAGAGGAGTGAAAGAGAAAAGAGAGAGAGAGAGAGAGAGAGAGAGAGAGGGCTTTAAGTGCACCGGTGAATTGTAAAACTGGGACTGTGTCCCAAGAGAGACGGGAATAGAAGGTTAGGTATGGGAGAAAAACAGTGAGGTATATGCTAAACAATTCGATGCAAAAGAAGAAGAAGAAGAAGAAGAAGAAGAAGAAGAAGAAGAAGAAGAAGAAGAAGAAGAAGAAGAAGAATGTTATTAGATGAGAATAAGGAAGCAAGTAAGGAGTGAAGGAAAGAAGAAGAAGAAGAAGAAGAAGAAGAAGAAGAAGAAGAAGAAGAATTTGGTTTGATGGTTGGTTGATTGGATTTTACGGCACATCAACCCTTGTTGAGTTATTTTATGCTCTAAACATTTTGTTTTATTCATCCTTGTTGGATATTCATATTTTTTTAAATTGGAGTACTCCACATTCCCCAGAGTTTCAGAATTGTAACTTCACCACTCGTTGCATTTCATCGTTATTCCCAGGACACGAACACCCTCAGCCACCGCCTTCAAGCACGTATATGATAAATAGGGTTTTAACATAAGTACAATAGGATTGGGACAATCATATATATGCGAGGGGTTGTGATCAGCCGATTGATCAGACACAACCTCTCCGACCGTCCGTCTAGCCTAATTAAGAGCCAAAGTGGTGTGCTGCATAAACATGGACAGCATAGCCACCAGAATTTTGTTCTTAAGTATCACAGGTTGCCATCTACGCCGAACAGGTCCCCCCTATTGGGGGAATTTTACCCCTCTGCAGAGGTGCAGTGGGAGTATTCTACAGCCTCAGTCGAGAGGGCAGGAGGAGGGGTGAGAGAAAACCAGTGAGGTATGTGCAAAATAGATCGATACGAAAGAAGAAGAAGAAGAAGAAGAAGAAGAAGAAGAAGAAGAAGAAGAAGAAGAAGAAGATAATTCGGTTGGTTGGATGTCAGCCTTGGGGTATTTTATGATGAAAACGTTTTTGTTTTATTCATTCTTATTAGATATTCAAATTGTTTTTAAATCTCATTTTTCATACATTAAAAAAAACAACTTATATTTGAATCTATCTAAACTATATATTGTGCCGTAACAGTAAATACAACTCCAGATCAGAGTGGATCTAGGAGAAATGGCAATAAAGGAGTACTCCACACTCTCCAGCGCTCCAGAACTGAAACTTCACCTCTAAATGCAGTTTAGCATCATACCCGGGACTGAGAAGAAGAAAAATACAATAAAAATCAACCCCTTCGCACATGATGTGACACAAAGTCCATCTATTAAGCGGAATTTAACAGGATTGAATTCAGAGTTTTCGATCTTCAAAACTGGTTGTTAAACCAAAGTTAATGGGTCCAGTTCACCCAATTATTTACCCATAACTGGAGGGAGAATAGTTGGATTCATACCTTTTTCAAGGATATCAGCATTATGTGAAATTCAAAGAGCCTCGTCCATGATTTGAACTCTTTTCAGCGTGTCCATTTTCGACGGCGGTAATCATTACACCACGCGCCTACACTTGTGCTTATCATAAATACGATAGAGTATAGACAACAAGAGTGGAGAAGTGTAGAATGAAAAAGGAAAATCAGGAGAAAAACATTTGATTGATACATTTAAAGGATGTATCAACTATACGTAAATAAGGAATAAGCGAATATAAAGATTGTTATAAGATAAAGAAGAATGTAAGAATATGAAAATAAAAAGAATATTATAAAAATAAAAAGAATATGAAATATAAGTATATAAAGAAAATGATAAAAATAAAGAAGGGTATAAGAATATGAGAATATAAAGAATATAAGAATTAATAGAATAGAATAAATAGAATATAATAGGAATAAAGAAGAATATAAGAATATAAATAATGCTATTTATATAATAGGTTATGAGATGCCTTTTCAAAAAAATTATTTAATAAACAAAGTTGGCCTAAAGTCCGTATCAACCAGATAGCGAGGGAATCTTTTCCCTTTTCACTAGTACTAGACCAAGGAGATTGTTTTCGTGTCTGAGGTGGAGCTCCACAGCTACCATCGGCTCCTCACTTAACCGCACAGATCTCTGTGCTACTAATACGCTGAGTTGGCGAGGGCCGGTATTGAATAAGGAGCTTGGTGGTTTCCAGGCGGACACTGTAGCGACTGAACTAGAAGAACATAAAAATGTAAAGCATATAAAAAAAAACAAAAACAATGAATATAAGAATGTAAATAATGAAGTGTAATTATTGTTGTCTACAGCGATTGAAAGGAGAAAGAGAAGAAATAAGAAATAAGAACAAAGAGAGGTTAAAGTTTGAACTCAGTGACCGACGTTTTGACCGGAAACGGATGTGACGCCGAGACGAGAAACGGAAGAAGAAGAAAATCGGTCTCTTTTCGGTCAGGCCCCGTGAGAAGCAGGTGGGACCTTCGCAGTTCCCCCGATGGGTTCGATATAGTAGTAGCGAACATGATTTACGACGGAGTAATTTGACCGCACCCCCTCTCTCTTTCGCTCTATTTTTCCTTCTCTCTGAAAAAAGAACCCACGTGCATCAAAGAAATAAACATCCCCTGTGACTATACAACCTGCGTGTGTTATTTAGGAACTAGTGATTATTACTACTACTAACGGCGACTACTACTACAACTTTAGTTGGCTTATGCGACGTATATAGTTCTGATACATATATCGTTCTGGAGCTATGGTACAATAATACAATGAAAAAAAAAATTAAAATAAAATTTAAAAAAAGAATGTGGATATTACAAAAATCCCACAAGTAAGATTGCAAAGAAAAAAGATCACATCTTCCCACATTCAAGCAACGTTTATTATTGACGTTTTTCGAATATTCAAAAAAAAGTTTTATTGTTGTTACAAAGACGGAACTGTAGGACTCTAACTTAGTAGCTCTTTGACTGGCCACGTATTTTCGAAACATGTTCAAGATAACTTCTTCAAATTAGCATTATTACAGTTGTATGTTTTAAGAAACACGAAGTTCGACCTGAATACAAAATTAGTTTGCTGATTTGATTTTACGCTTCTTACATTCGACTCTATAACCAGGAGAGATGTATCAAAACATATCTGAAGAATCAAATACTTGCCATACCCTAATTTTATCAGAATCATTTTCATATGCATAGAAATGTACTTTGTTTGAAAATTTTCTTTTTTCTTTCTCCGTTTTTTTTTTGTAGTAGGAGACAATAAAGACAAACATTTAAAGTGAAACCGAGTGGAATTACCATAAAATCATAATATATATATATATATATATATATATATATATATATATATATATATATATATATATATATATATATATAGATTAAACTAGGAACAGAGCAACGATTGAATATATAAAAAATCTGATTTTTGTACTGTTTTTCTTGTTTTTGTTCTTTATTCCAAAGACCAACCAAACAACCTTCACAAGAACATAAGACATATATATATATATATATATATATATATATATATATATATATATATATATATATATATGAAATAAACCAATTGACTGGTAATCAGATGCTCACTGTACATCGTCACTGTATGCTGATGTAAGTGAAAACTTATAGATTCATACAAAATTGTTTATAAATCCCTAAGAA
>CM042146.1:100165829-100213205 GCA_023376005.1 Doryteuthis pealeii
GCAAACTAGCACATAGAGAGTGCTAGACTATGTAATCTACTATATATTTCTTACAAGTGTATTAGGATCAAGATTATTTCAGATACCCTCAATGTTAGTTCCTTCGTGTTGGAATTTTTGAAAACTTCCAAAAATTCCTGATGCAGTTACTTCCTTTGATCACTTATTACGCAGTGAAACTCATCCTTTTTCTCCCTTCATTACAAACAGGTTATATCTCTTCTTCCTTTTGACTCTCTTAATGTTAAACACTCGTGGGAAACCATCAATAACTATGATTAATGAATATGTTCACCTCTTCGTGATGAGAGTCGGAAATGATTTCTGTCGCTCGCGCCAGCGAGCCGACTCTCGCAGGTAGGAGCTGACACTCATTTCCGTCAGAGTTGACCGACAAAACAGTGACACAAGGGTGACACAAGGGTGACTAAAATAGAGACACGTTATTGGTTTGCTTTGGTTTGTTTGTTTTATGGCATATCAATTCTTGTCTGGTCATTTAATGCCGAAACAAGCCACTTTGTTAAAAGTTTTCCAGTTCTTATATATCTTCAAATTGCTATAAATCATTTTCATCAACTTCATTAGCAAAAAAAGCCCTCTGGGTAACGTAAGAGTTATTTTTTTTTTTAGATATATTGCCTGAAGGGGTGGTAGTTAAAAATCCAATGCCAGAGAGTTTGTACCATGTGACTAAAATCATGAAATTTATAAAATAGTAAAAAATAAAACAATTTGAAATGGAAATTTAGTTCTGATAACTTTGAATATATATTAAAATAAAACTTAATGTAAAAATATATACAGGACATGCATTTAATAAAACCTGTTTTTTAAAGAATGAGGAACGTCTAAGGGTGCAAGCTCAAATTTTGAGCGTATTTATTCTATGTTATGACGATTTTGGGTAATGTGACGTAGGCAGTGACGTAATTTCGGCTGAGATCTGATCCCATTATTAACTTCATTTGGTTTAGTTTTGCTCGGTTTGTTTTATTTAATAGTGTAATAACCCTGTGGGTTATTTAATGCCAAAAATTGTTAGAAGATGAGATAAAAGTTGGTACTTATTTCCTTTAGAGGGGTATTTTTGTACATGTATTTCATGAATGTGTTTTTATATCTGATTCATAATTTTTATATATTGTTATTTCACTCAAGATGAATAAAATGTCACCCATATTAGTATTCTCAAATAGATCCCATATATTGTTTGCATTGAAATATTTCTTTCTTATTGGACTGAAAACTCCACATTCCATGAGTAAATGTTTGTAAGTATAAGAAACCGATGTCGACACGCTTCTACAGGCTCGTACAACCACTCTTCAGTGTTAGTTCGATCAGTTCAACAGGCCAACTCCATCTGCAGATGCACATTAATTAAATTCATTGGGATTAAACTAAACAGCTATTGTGTTAGTCTAAAATTTAATTCTAAGCCGAACAGCAACATATAAATGAATTAAAATTTCGTTTAATCCTAACCATTTATTAACCAGCACATGAAACAATGAATAACAATATAAAGTCTTTCCTGAGTATAAAGTTGAATTTAAGGGACTTGCCGGCGTGTCGAAGAAGATATCTGGTATCTTAGGGTTGACTCTCGGAGAGCTTTTTATGTCGCTGCCTCCTGGAACTGCTGGTGGAATCTATCTGTCTTGATCTGTGTTTTTTGCGCCAAAAACTTCTGGGTTCATCATGTGATTGGTATATCCATCACAGAGAGCCTTTCCCTCACTCACTCTATACACAGGAATTATCATTTTACTGACCCAACACACCATTCAATGAGGAACTCTATAGCTGTGAGTAGTATGTATTTACCCAGCCCCTCCATCACGTGAAGTCATACACTAGCACTGACACGGCTACAGCTTGGTTGATTTCTCGCTTTGTCTTAGAGATAATCTTTCTATAGCATTCCATGCCTTTTAACTGACACAGCCATTAATGGATTCACTGTGATCAGTTTCTCACTGTCAGTAAGCTCTAATATAAGCCAACTGTACTTCTTGCAGATTATAAGACCATAAACTGGGTTTAGCCAAATCAACCGAGTTTGAACGTGTTGGAATATTTTGGCATGTAAGGTGTACTAGGGACCACAACTTAAATTTATAGACTCTTCGTGACCGCGTGGATTTAATCGGCCAATCAACACGCTTGAATACGTGTTGGGTTAACTATTAAATAACCTTCATGGAAAGGCGTTTAATTGCTTATACTTAACACAGACGAACGGATCAACAACCGAGGATTCAGCTTAACACTGAGGAACACAAGGATTCCACTCAAAACGGATCAAACTTAATGCCCCAACGGATCACCACTTTAAAATGATCTCACCTGCAGTCACAAGAATCCTAACAGTACGCACGAACCACGTACGTATAAAGCGATCAATCGGCAGTCATAAATAATTATTGTACGTTTTAGTTACATAAATCATGTACAGGTGCATATGGAGGCGCGTGGTTTAATAGTTTGAGTCGTAGGAAATGGACTCGTCGACCCGAGTTCAATTCCTGTACAAAGCTGTATGCATTTCACATGGCGCTAATACCCTTGGGAAAGGCCTGAATCCAATTCTCCCTTCAGCTATGGATAAATAGCAGGGCAAACTGGGATCTTTACCCAGGGCTAGGTAATCAGTCTAGGAGAGGGAAAACTCTGAATTCAAACCTGTTAAACTCCGCTTAAGAAATTGACTTTGTGTCAATTCCTGCTTGTGTGGAGGGGTTGGTAAATATATATAAATTATGTACAGTACTGTAGAAATTAAAACGATGTTTATTCTGAATCATGAAATCAAGCGTATAAATAATTTACAGAACTTAACCTTTGACTAACCTTGTAGTTGGTCTCTGATTGGCCAGAACCATGCGTGAGAACAGTAAGATAGTTAGAAAGCTATTTTCGGGGTGACTGAACGAAACAGATGCAAATGGCGTCTACGGTACGTAGGCCATTTTCCCACGCGTGCTTTTCTCACTTGAATTAAATGAAGACATCTAAAAACAATATTAAGTCTTGTGTTCGTCACTAAAAATTATCAACGGACACAAAGATGAGAAATCCCAAGAAATCCCAATAAGTATGATCAGAAGAACAGATAGAAGTCAATCCAAATCGTTGAAGGAGATACGTATAAAAAGATGGTAAGAATATAAGAAAAGGGTTATACAACATATATAGTTTGTTGTTACGCATCATTGCGATTAAGCTTAATTTACGGACTTTTAAACAAAATGTATCTGTTCTAATATCGACCAGCACATCAATTTGGAATAAATAGTGAAATTGAACAAGACAACTATCGAATTATTTCATAACGATTCCGATCTTTATGGCAAAGAACGCACACAATATTCACGCATGTTCGAACAGCGTAAAAGATGTTTGATGGGGTCGAAATAATGCCGAAGACGTTGAATGATGAATGGTCAAGTTTTAGTCCAAAATCTCCAGTGCAGTCTCTCTCTCTCTTTCTATCTCTCTCCCCGTCTTTGTCTGTGTGTCTGTCTGTCTCCCCTCACTCTCTCTGTCTCTGTCTCTGTCTCTGTCTGTCTCTGTCTCTGTCTCTCTGTCTCTGTCTCTCTGTCTCAGTCTGTCTGTCTGTCTGTCTGTCTGTCTCCCTCCCTCTGTCTGTCTATCGATCTGTCTCTTTTTGTCTGTGTCTGTCTCGTTCTATATATATAACTGTCTCTGTCAGTCTGTCTGTCTGTCTGTCTCTCTCTGACTGTCTGTCTCCCTCTCTCTCTCTTTTCCCCTGCTTTTTCTGTCTGTCTGTCTGTCTGTCAGTGTCTCTCTCTCTGTCTATGTATGTCTGTCTCCCTTTGTCTATCTGTTCGTCTGTCAGTTGGTCTGTTTCTCTCTCCCTCTCTCTCCCTCTCTCTCTCCCCTCTCTCTCTCTCTCTCTCTCTCTCTCTCATGGTGTAACGGTTACCAAACTATTCTCGCAGGTCAATTATTACTGAATAGCAAGGGCGAACGTCACTGGATGTCCCCTACATTGTTGTGACCTTGTGTCACATCCCACCTGAGGTGAACGTCACCGAAATGTTTTTTAAGTTGGATATAACCATGGAGTGTCAATTTAGTTTGGTGGACGTTGTTGCATATCCTCTTACTTCTTTTCTTGTCATATGTTCGCTGACTGGATACCTCTATTCTTCTATGTTGCTATTTGGGTTGCTTTCTCTCGGGCTGGTTGGTTGGTTGGATTTTACGGTATGTTAACCTTTCTTGGGTTATTTTATGCCGATGAGGTTTTGTCTTATTCATTCTTGATGGTTATTTATTTTTTTAAACTCAATCTTTTTCTTATACTTAGTTTTAAAAGACATTTTTAAAACTCATTTTTTATCTATTTAACCCATAGATGGGACCCTAACAGGTACTACCACTCCGGGCCAGAGTGGATCTGGGAGTAAGGGAAATGAAAAGCCCAGAATAAGGGCACTTGGAAGTGATACACGTGAAAAACTGACCTTGGTTTCTGACTGGGTAGAACAAGGGGAATACGAGAGTGAGAGTGGAAGAGATAGTGAGAAAGTTCGTGGTCTTACTGACGTGTTGAAAGGAGACAGACCGTGAGAGTTGGTTGCTTGTTTGAAGGGAACAGATGCAATATGCGGCCTGTCTTCCCAGGCCATTCCTCAATGGTTAACTCTGAAATAAAATATCAAGTCTTGTGTACGTTAATTAAAAACAAGCATCAACAAAAGTCGGCAACCCAAGAAATAAGTAGTTAAAAACCCTAAAAAAAACAGAATTATGCCTGCTAGGCCAACAGTCCCAGCTACCTAAAATCAAGTAGATAAGTATTATCTGTGTTATTCGGACTATTGTCCTCATCTTCATTGTTATCTGTACAACGTTTCGGCTGATGTGCCCTCTGGCCTTCTTCAGGTTTTTCTTGTCGGACTCGGTAACCTTCTTGTCGTAATCGGGAGCCATCATGGAACTTTGAACCTAACCCTTTATTCAGTCCACGGGGGTATCCTGTTCTTATTCCACTAACCATAGCTGGGGTAGAGGCGTTAAGCTGTGTTAATTATTATTTTATGTTACTGCTGCCAGTGACCAGGATTGAACCTGCAGTCTAGAGATAATTGTCACGTATAACTGTCTTAACCTAACTCCTTTATCCACTAGTCTATGTGTCCAATTGGACAATCCAGTGTGAATTTTGGGAACTTATAAACCTAATATCTTGTTTTGGCTAGAATGTCTACCTATTCACTTATGTATGATTTTTTACCTAGACTCATATTGGCAGATAAATTTACAAATGATTGTATATCCTACTTAAACTGGAAACTTCACGTTACATATCTCAGTTTAATATTACATACTCTTTAATTTGGCGCCGTAGAAGAGTAAACTACCTTGCATATATACAAGGACATCTTTTGCTTGATAAACTTTAAGGAAGAGAAAGTCGGCGTAGTCTAATGAGTACATACGCATAACAACGTGGGAGTGTGTTTTCCAGTAAACATCAGTATTTGAGAAAAGAAGATTACGTCCATATGAGTGTTATATAGAAATCCATGTAATAGAATATCTCTGCCTATGACAAAAATAGTGTGAGTGCTAGAGAGAGAGAGAGAGAGGAGAGAGAGAGAGGAGAGAGAGAGAGAGAGAGAGAGATGGAGAGAGAGTGAGAGGGAGAAGACTACATAAAACTGTATGTAATATATATGTATATATATGTGTATATATGTGTAAGAGAGAAGAGGGGGAGGGAGGGAGAGAGAATACATAAAACTGTATGTAATATATATATGTGTATATATATGTGTAAGAGAGAGACAGGGGGGAGAGAGGGAGGGGAGAGAGTGAGAGTGAGAGAGACTACATAAAACAGTATGTAGTATATATGTATATATATGTGTATATATATACGTGTAAGAGAGAGAGTGAGAGAGAGAGAGAGAGAGAGAGAGGAGAGAAGGGAGAAAGGGGGAGGGAGAAAGACTACATAAAACTGTATGTAATATATATGTATATATATGTATATATATATGTGTAAGAGAGTGAGAGTGAGAGAGTGAGAGGAGAGAGAGGGGGGGAGAGGGAGAATGAATTCATAAACTGTATGTAATATATATGTATATATATGTGTTTATATATGTGTGAGAGAGAGAGAATGGGGGGGGGGCAGCAACCACCTAATATGGGAGAGTGTACTCTTTAAGCATCTGTATTTGAGAAAAGAAGATTATGTCCATATGATTGTTTAAAAATACGTGTGATATAATATCTATGCCTCCGTGAAGAGAGAGAGAGACAGAGAGACAGATAGATAGATAGATAGAGAGAGAGAGAGGGAGAGAGAGAGAGAGAGAGAGAGAGAGAGAGAGAGAGAGGGAGAAAAGAATGAATAAAACTGTACAAAAAATGGTGTACAAATATCTGTATGTATTGATTGAATATTTAAGGGCGTAAGAAAGGAAATACTGTTTGTGTAAGAGCATGTGTGTGTGTGGAGGGAGACGAGGTATATATCTATAAAAAAGAATGTATGTAAGAAACATAAAAACAGAACCAGAGAGAGAGAGAGAGAGGGGGGAGGGAGAGAAAATGTATAAAACGTTATATGGAAAAGAGAGAGTACAAGTGCATGTATGTATTACATAGAAATAGAGAGAGTGGGGAGAGATTGAGAGAGAGGGGCTGTAATAAAACTGTGAAAAAGAGAGAGTATACAACAATTATTTGTATGTATTAAACAGTGAGAGAGAGAGAGAGAGAGAGAGAGAGAGAGGGAGAGAGAGAGAGAGATCAAGAATACATAAAACTGTATGAGAAAAATGGAGTGTACAATTGTGTGTATATGAGAAATAGAGAGAGAGACAGACAGACAGATATACAGAATGAGAGAGAGAGAGAGAGAGAGAGAGAGAGAGAGAGAGAGAGAGAGAGAGAGAGAGAGAGAGAGAGAGCGAGAGAGAGAAAAGAAAAAAAGAAAGAATGACAGAAAGAATGTGTAAAACTGTATGTGAAAAAGAGAAGTGTACAAGTGTATGTAATGTATCAAAGAGAGAGAGAGAGAGAGAGAGAGAAGAGAGGGTATAGTTTTGTGTATATATTAAAGAGAAAGAGGGAGAGAGAGAAGAAAAAAACAGTATTTGAAAGAGAGAGAGGGAGAGAGAGAGAGAGTTTATGTATATATTAAAGGAAAAGAGGGAGGAGAGAAAATGAGAGAGAGAGAGAGAGAGAGAGAGAGAGAGAGAGAGAGGAGAGAGAGAGAAAGGATGAAAGAAACTCGTAACCTTGAGCAACGTCTTTTCCACAGGGCACTTGTAATCGGGTCGCACATAAATGTCCCGTAAAAATGCAAATTAATGAACGCATTAATCTCAATTAAATGAATTCTGACTCATTTAATCAGTCCGTGCAAAAAGGAGTTTCTTTACATCGCAATGGGCGGCAAAGATTTAGAATTATAACTTTTGCCTCCGTTTCAGCTGCAAATCATCGCTTGATTTATTGCTTGAAACCAGTTGGGCGGTACTGATGGATAACGGAACGCCTGCTACAATTGTAAACAGCTTGAGATATTAAAGTTGGTGGAAATGTTGGAGGAAAAGACACCTGGTAACGTCAGGCATTAATGCTAGTTTTTATCTATATTCTTTATATATATATATATATATATATATATATATATATTGCCATCTGCCATATCGTTCTTGGCACCACCTCTCCCCGTCAATTTCTCCTACTTCTGCCTCACACCTTCCATCACATCATACCTCACCCTTCCCTTTTCCACTACCATACATGTCCACCTTTTCCCTGTATATATATAGCAGTCTGCTTCGAAACAATAAAATTTCAGAAGAAAATACACAGGGGCGTAATATTAACTGAATTTAATTATTTGTGTTTTTATTCATTGTGGTCCTCAATGTTTACTCACATTTTGTAGGATATTTAAAATCTGTTGTTTCTTCATATATATATATATATATATTATATATATATATATATATATATATATATATATATATAGGGTGTCTGGGATAAATTTGACAGTTTCATAAGGAAAAAGAAAAAGGGCTTGGTAACCACAAAATTTAATGGATTGTAAAGAAATTTAACAGGCACTGAAATTTCACTACTGTCATTCAAAATAACCGCCATTCAAAATAACCACCATTAACGTCGATCACTGACTCAATCCTGCTCCGGAACATGGAGCAAGCTGATGTTACACTTTCCCTGTGAAGGGTCTAAAAAACTACCTAAATTCTGTCGATTAACTGAGCTTTTGTAGTACTGGCACGGCAATTGGTGTCTTTCTCAACAGCGCCAAATACATAATAATCCATGGGGTTAAGATCTGGAGAGTTCGGAGGCCAAACATTAGGACTGGTGTAGTCGGAAAACCATTTTTAACTTTTCCCAGAGGTGTGGCAGGGGGCAGAATTCTCCTGCCATACATATGGCCTACCATTGGCTACCCTTGTTATCCATGGCTACATTGACTACAGTGTTTAGTAACTCCACGTAGGCATCTGAATTCACCCTGATACCCCTTCTGAAAAAATGTGGAGGCATCACAACACTCTCAGAGGACACAAATTCAAAAACCATCACAGCTTGTGAAAATTTAGTCTGCATGACGCGAGGAGTGTCCTTTGGACTGTATGCACGCCATCTGTTATTCTACGTGTTGTGCATTTGATCTTGGCAAACGTTTTTCTCATTGGAAAGGAACCAGATTGTTTGTGGTTCAGCAGGATGTTTCACTATGCTCAGAAGTCTCTTCACCTTTTTCAGACGATTTTCACAGGCCTTTTCTGGGAGCAATTGACATCTGCGACGCTTGTATGAGTAGTAGCAAAGGTTTTTATGGAGTGCAAGCTTCATGGTAGAGGCTGAAACATTTAATTCACGTGACAAAGTCCGAATTCCAATGACAGGGTCCTCTAATACTTTTTTCTGTAGATTCTCGAGGAATTCTGCTGTACGAACACAATCGGATTGTCTGTTATGTTGCTTTCTCTTAGCCACAGCCTCGTAGTCTCCATTGCAATTCTCCAGTTCAAACCTGATTGTTTTTACAGTGTTCAGAGAGCAGTGAGCAGCAAATATAATCTTATTTTGATGGCCGGCGCAGATCAATATTCATACAAATTATTCTCTTCCATGATTCAGGTGGGCTCCCGTCATCCATTCAATCTGTCATCACGTATCTGAATGAAGAAGGATCCAATCTTTTAAATGATGCGTAGTGTGCGTCAATACCTCCAAGCTACGGAGAAAAATAACCAAATATAAATTTGTCAAATTTAGTACATTTAAAATGTTTTCAATATATTCGATATATTAATGATTATTTTGTCCGGTGCATCGCAATATGTCCTTGCTAATTTTGAGTTGTCATTAAATTAGATGTAGTAGTAAAGTAAGTTGGTATCAGCCAAACAGCGAGGGTGTCTATCCCCTTTTCACTAGCGCTAGACCAAGGTGATTGTTTTTTGCGGCTGAGGTGGAGCACCACACCTACCATCATCTCCTTACTTTAACGCACAAATCCCTGTGTCACCCTATCCCCCAGGCAATAACTGCCCCCTTGACTTACAGGGGCTGGGTTTATTGCCCAGCGCCTGAGGCGCCCCCCTTGAGGGGGAATGCCGAAGGGATCAACACAATTTTTGTTCTTTCCCACGCATAAGCTTCGGTTTGTGGGTGGGCCCACGTTAAAACGAGGCCTTGTGCCCAGCCCATACAAGTGGGCTATGAGGCAAATACCTCATACGCTGAGTTAGCGAGGGCCGGTATGGAACTAGGAACCTTGTGATTCCTAGCCGAACACTCTATCGACTGAGCTTTCAGCCAAAAATAAAATAAACGTATATTGCGTTACTGGAATATTTTTTTTTAAAAACCAACTATATTAGTCTTTAGTTATATAACAGTCATGTTTTGCTTAACATGTCCTAAACAGCCGTTTCATTCATGTGGGACTTTTATTTGAAACATATTTCCCGTGGGTTAGTCTTAACGTATAAAAACGCCAACATCATATACAGCTGTTTGCTGCCTCCATTTATTCTACACTTCTTTTCTTAGATCCAACTTGTGAAAAGGCAAAACCAAAAATATCTGACAATGTCTATATTTCAAGCAATATACCAAAACAAGTAGGACCTGTGGATATACTGCAGTATGATAATTTAATCATTAAAACATTTGATATGTTTACTATTGCTAAATTGTTCAATATGTAAAAAGTAACGAAAATATTTAACAATGTCTATATTTCAAGCAATATGCCTAAAAAGCAGGACCTATGGATATACCACAGTATGATAATTTAATCATTAAAACATATGATATGTTTACTATTGCTAAATTGTTCAATATGTAAAAAGTAATGAAATACCTGACAATGTCTATATTTCAAGCAAAATACATAAACAAGCAGGACCTGTGGATATACTACAGTATGATAATCTAATCGTTAAAACATTTGATATGTTTACTTATTAGCTATTGCTAAATAGTTCAATATGTAAAAAGTAATGAAAATACCTGACAATGTCTATATTTCAAGCAATATGCCTAAAAAAGCAGGACCTGTGGATATACTACAATATGATAATTTAATCATTGACACGTCATCTTCCCATTCAGACAAGGAGAGCGTAGTTTTACACTCGGTCAGAAATAAGGTGACGTTAATATCGAGTGAGAGAATCTACTGAAGTTATTGTTTCCAGTTTTAAAAACCTTGGTTAAACACAACTTTTTCGGTGCACAAAGGGACTCGGCCAATGTTAAGTACTAGAGAACGATACTTGAAACAAGAGTACGATTGCAAGTAAATAAAAACAAAGTTTTTTACTAATACTTTTGCGAATTGAATCAGTTTAAAGTACAAATGCACAATAGCGCGCAAGAGATAATATCATTAGAATCGCATTTTACATATATATACAGCATTAAATGTCGGAAACCTTCAAAGTAGCCTAACCCTAACCCTAACTCTAACCTTAACTCTAACCCACACAGCAACCCTTAAACCAATCCTAACCTTAACACGAGCGTCTTTCCGGTATTTCTGTGAAATTTAATGAAAGGTAATGCTTTTTATACGTAACTTAATGATATTATCTCTTGCGCGCTATTGTGCATTTGTACCCAATTTACGCAAGTAAATGCAGATAAAGCTACATTTAATAACAAAACAACCGCAATCGTCTAACAAGAAATCTCAAACTTTATTCAATGAAGAACGCAGTTAAAGTGATCAGACGAGACCAACATAGCGTTTTCATACCAAGCGTTCATAAGGGTGGTTAGTAGGATTTACTTCCCTTTGTATATGCATAAACGCCATTTAGGCGGTAATATTAATTCACCTAACCTTAATGAAAATAGACAGCGATCGACAACAATCTATTTCAGAAGCTAAACAAGATCTGACTTTTAAATCGAGGAGTAGACACCTTTTATAATTATTTTGTTTTGATTATTCTTCTAGAAAAAAAGATTCAGATTATGAGTTCTAGAAAAAAATCATTAATTTTCAATGAAGCAATATACGTTAAAGTTTATTTTATTTCATAGCCTTTGAAAAAATACGTCGCCCACAGAGACGCGTGTGGGTCGAAGCAGACTCAAAATAACCGGGGTTTACATAGGCATACTTATCTTATTTTAACATCCTCTTATCTCTGCTATCTGAGTATTTGGGCTGTTGATGAGCTAGACTTCTTTATGTCCTATGGACTTGGAACGACTTGGGATCTTCTTAAGTACTTTCAGTCTTTGCGTACGCAGTTAGTTTTTAGTAACGAACACAAAACTTGACGTTTTTTCCGAGCTCTTTATTTTAGTTCCACCCAAATAAATGTTATCGGAGCACAGATCCTCATCTGATGTCTGTCTTCTGCAAACATCCAGCCTAATTTTTCTGTCTGTCTCTGTCGAAAACCTCAACCAAACTCTCAACTTTCTTACTATTTCAGTTACTCTTCACACTGTTGTCTCAGCTCGGCCAATCAGAAGACCAGGTCAGTGACTTCGACGTCATCACTCCCACGTTGAACTAGAACTAATTTTGTTTTTTCCCATTATTATTTACACTTGCAGAACACGTCAACCCACTGCTGGCGTCCCACACTGACTTCCACACACATTATTATTATTATTTTTACAAAGTCAGTATGGAGTACAACTTAATTGTCATTGCTCTCTGGTCCACTTTAACTGCGAGTGAAAAAAGCATTTATCGTCTCCTGTATTAGTTTAATAGATCTGTTTAAATTGATTCACATTAGATAGACTACTTGATATCATATAACTGTAGGGCGAATCCACGTGGCAGACGTGCTTGATTCAGATATCGTTGTAAACGAGTTCGAACTCCGATCACGTTAATAACCTTGTGAAAAGTAACAATTCTCGCCATTGTTCGTGGTTGGCGAACCATGATGCTTAAGGGCGGAAAACTGGTGGTTAAGCAGTCCATGACATTGGCCGTTATTTAGGCTAGATGGGAGGTTGGAGAGCCACCCTCTGATCAATCGGCAGGTCACGTCAACTGCATCTAGTGGTGAATTTCCAATTCGGTAATTTTAGGGTGTGTGAAGTAACCCTTCATCGCCATTGCTCCGAGCTCCATTCTGAGCAGGAGAGGTAATACATGTGAGGGCTCCATCTATAGGTTAAAAAGAATAAAAATGAGTTTTAAAGATGTGCCTCTGAAATTAAGTTAAAATGTTTTTAATTCTCATCAAGAATGAATAAAACAAAATGTATTTGGCATAAAATAAACCAACACGGGTTAACATGCCGTAAAATCCAACCAACCAACCAATTAATATCCTAACCATTTGTATATATACTCTCATGAACTCAGTGACATGTATAAGTTTTCTCATTAGTTAAATTTTAACTTTAATATAAAATTTACTCCTTAGATTATTAATCGGAATTAAATCCCATATCTTTGGCAAATATTAATGATAACGTTCACCTCCTGAGAATGCGTAATATTTCTTGGTTTGTAAGATGTTTATTATTGAAGATAAAATATGCCGCGTCATTTTAATGGTTTGATAAAATAATGTGTCGAAGCAATCAACTTCCGGTAAGGTGACAATGTTTTATGTGTAAAAGAAATGCTACTCATACGCA
Source organism: Doryteuthis pealeii (assembly GCA_023376005.1). Classification (NCBI taxonomy): domain Eukaryota; kingdom Metazoa; phylum Mollusca; class Cephalopoda; order Myopsida; family Loliginidae; genus Doryteuthis; species Doryteuthis pealeii. The sequence goes on from CM042146.1 coordinate 100,178,997, forward strand.
TGCGAGCCTCTTTAGAAAATACCGAAGCATCTTCCCATTATTTGCTTAAAAGAAAAACAATCTCTTTTGATTTTAAATCGTGTGAACAGTAACTGACACAGATAAACAAATATCATTACGTTTCCCTGAAGCCGGTTTAGCCCAGTCAGTTGAGCGTCCGACTAGGAACCACGAGGTTCAGAGTTCGATACTGGCCCTCGCCAACGCCGCGAATGAAGGCCACAGGGATATGTTTGGTAAAGTTAGGAGCTGGTGGTAGTTGTCTGATGGTAGGTGTCTCCTTGGTCTAGCACTAGTGAAAAGGGGATAGACTCCCTTGTTGTCTGGCTGATACTGACTTTAGGCCACCACGACGACATTTTTTGTTCTTATGGAAGGGAGGGTATCTTGGCATAGTTTACTGATCTTTTTTATTGAATAGTCTTTTTGTGTTTCTTTTTTCGGAGCATTAAACAAAATGTTAATATTTATTATCCGAATATTGTATTTGATTTATAGAAAGTCATTAACTTCTTTTAGTGTTTTTCTCTTAAATTAAAATTTTCTATCAATTATTGATTTTTCATACCTTTATAAACACACGGATACATAAATCATTTATATATATATATATAATATATATATATATATATATAAAGACATAGACATCCATACACATACGCACTCACACATCCGCACGCACACGCACGCACACACGTACACATTAACACAAGCACACACATGCCACACACACACACACACACACACACACACACACACACACACACCAATATATATATATCATACACAACTTTTTAAAATTCCTTATGTGTATATAAACATTTCAGACGAATTTGACCAGAAGATGGTTTTCACTGAACATATGGACTCGCCAGAATTTTTTGCCAGAATTTTTGAAAAAAACTTATTTAAACTTATCTAAAATGAATTTCTGATACAATAAATTTTATACTGACGATGACAAGTGATATAAACTCATTGAGAACAATTAAAAATAAGTATTATCTGCGCTATTCGGGCTATTGTCCTCATCGTCATTGTTATCTGTACAGATAACAATGAAGATGAGAACAAGAGTCCGAATAACACAGATAATACTAATCATCAAGCCTCATCTCAAACATTCAGAGAATTAATTAAAAATGAATAACAAAAGAAATAATCCTGTTTATTTTTTTGAATTTTTGCGTTGAGACTTGATAATTTGGAGTATTTAGATTATTTGGACTATTGTACTCGTCTTTATTGTTATGTACACAACATTTTGGCCGATGTGCCCTGCGGCCTTCTTCCATCGGATGCATGGCACAACGGATATAGGCGTTGAGTTAATACAGTTGTAAGTGACAGTTATCCCTGGTATGCAGGTTCAATCCCCAGCAAGGGCAACAATAACATAGAATAATTAACACAGATTAAAACTTATATCCGGTCATGCTTAACGGAAATGAAACAGACTACCACCGTGGATTGAATAAAGGGTTCGGTTCGAAGTTCCGTTAAGGCTCCTGATTACGACATGAAGGCTCCAGAGTTCGACAAGAAGGTTCCCGAGTTTGAAGAGAAGGTTCTCGAGTTCGAGAAGGTTCTCAAGTCCGACAAGAAATACCTGATGAAGGCCTTAGGGCATATTGGCCGAAACGTTTTGTTGATAGCAATAAAGATGAGTCGGAATAATCAAAATGATACAAATTCCTGTTTATCTTCTCACTTTTTATTCAACACACACACATACACACACACACACACACACACACACACACACATATATATATATATATATATATATATATATATATGTACCAATTAAAAGTAAGGAAATCAATTCGACGGTATATAAGGGTAAGATAATATGAAAAAAAACCACTGATGTTGTTCAAATTTTTATTATGCTGATATTGCAATATTTCAATCTGTTAAATGTCTTCTTCAGAGCGTATTATGTTGATAAGAAGACAATTTATGAAAATTTAGACCGGTGTGTGATGGGATTAATTCATACCGGACTTTAAAAAAATAGATTGGTTGCATTTTACATAGCGCTTAGGACCTTGATATCCATCCAACTTCTCCCTCCAACTATGAGTAAATAATTGGGTAGACTGGACTCTTTACCCTTCTTATGGCAACCGATCTAGGAGAAGGAAAACATCGAAGTGAATCCAGTTAAACATCGCTTATAAATGACATTGTACCGATTGCTACTCGTTGTGGAGGGCTTAGGTAAAAAAAAATGCATTCAAATAATCTCTCCCTCTCTCTCTTTATATATATATATATATATATATATATATACACTGGTATTTATATGCGTATAAGCACACATATATCTATACGTTCACATCCTCATATATAATTGCTTGCATATACACACACATGCTTTATTGCACCTAGATATGTGTACACTGTGACAGAAAGATTATCGTGTCACATTCACATTTACTTGCGGGACCGTTTAACACATACCACAATATGATAACTTAATTATTATAATGTTTGATATCTTTACTAGTGAAATAGATAGTTTCTCACCTTTGTGATATATAGGCCATCATATAAGAAAGAAACCGTCACTAACCAGGCGTTGTTGACTCCATGTGTACGCTACCTTTAACATATATATATATATATATATATATATATATTATATATATAATATATATATATTTCAGATAGAGAGATACAGAGTGAGTGCGTTGTATAGAGACAAAGCAAATGCATTTCTTTCTCTCTACTCCACACATACTCTCTATCTCTCTTTCTATCTCTCTCTCTCCTTTTCTATCTATTTCTCTCTTTTCTATCTCTCTCTCTCTTTTTCTCTCTTTCCCTGTTCTGTCTCTTTCTCTCTGTCTCGTCTCTCTCTCTCTCTTTTCTCTCTCTCTCTCTCTCTCTCTTTTCTCTCTCTCTCTCTCTCTATATATATATATATAATATATATATATATACCCCAATCTTACTCTCTTTCCCTTTCTTCATCTATCTATCTATCTCTGTAACTTTGCGGTATATGGTCACAGTACCCAAAGCGATATACGTAACGTGGTGGTGGCTGTATATATTGTATAGCGGGTCTTGTCAACGGGCCTCCAAATTCACGACTCTAAAAAGGTGTTCTGCACGTGGCGGTCATCTTGTCGATGAAAAAGTACAACGCGAGAAATATATCGTCACAAGCTGCTAGCTTTTATTTCCAGGTTAGGCTCGTCTCGTGCGTCTCGTGGGCTGTATCGGAGAGAAGGAAAGGCAGAGAGAAAGAGAGAGAAAGAACACTGCTAGATTACTCTGTTCCCGCAAGGGGCCCAACGTTCAATCCGTACCCTACGACTCTCAAAGCAAAAAGAGGCTGGTATTTTTCTTCGTCGTTCCACGTCACCACGCGAGTTCCGGTTCCGGTCAACACCCGAAACTTCCGGTTGACATTCAATTCTCCATTCGGGAGGTCACGCTCCGGTCAAATTCACGACAGGCATGTTTGTGCTCATCACTTTTTAAAAAACCTTTACTGTCCCTTATTTCTTCTTCCTCTCTTTTCTAATATAGTAGTTCTCGCTCACAAAAGTCAGGACCTTCATCATCTCGTTACATCTCTCAACATGTCTCTCTTTCTATATATATATATATATATATATATATATATATATATATATATATATAATATATAGGGGAACCGGAAAGTTCTGTCCGCTTTTTTAAAACTAAAACTAAAACACCAGATTAAGTCTAGACAGCTGTGTTCAACATCAAATCAGATGCTAGATACTCAGTTAAACTTCACATTTAGTTAAATCTACTGCTGTTGATAGTTTAACAACATCTATAGCCAATGGAAGACAAATGTTTCAAAGTGAATCATATGCGTCATTGCATGTTGTATGAATTCCACGAGGGTAGCAATCCAACAACTGCAGTGAAAAACATAACCGCTGTCTATCCAGAAGGTGTGAGTGTTAGAAACGGCCGAATATGTTTTTTAAATTTAAAGAAGGCAATTTCGACCTTACTGATGAGCACGATCGGGGAGACTCAGTCCTTTGGATGATGAGCTTTTGAAAGCTACAGTGGAAAAAGATCCTCGACAAACAATCAACACATTGTCCCAAAGTCTTGATGCCCCTTGGTCTACTGTTCAGGAGCATCTGAAAAAGACTGCAAAGGTGTGTATAGTGGTATGTGGGTTACTCATGAACTCTCTCCAGCCAAAAAAGCAATGCGGATAACAATCTGTAATAGTCTCCTTTTAAGGAATGAAAAAACGCCTTTCCTGGATCGTATTGTAACTGGAGATGAAAAATGGATTGTCTTCAACACTAATAAACGAAAAAGACAATGGCTTTCAAAAAATGAAATTCCTGTACCAACACCTAAACCTGATCTGCACCAAATGAAGGTAATGCTGTGCATTTAGTGGAATCAAAAAGGTGTGGTTCACTTTGAGTTATTGGAGCCAGGAGAAATTGTGATTGCAGACCTTTACTGTCAGCAACTCGAACGTCTGAATGCATCGCTGCGTAGAAAATGTCTTGCTCTAGTGAACAGAAAAAGAGTCATTTTGCAACACGATAACGCTAGATCCCAATCTGCTAAACCAACGCAAGAAAAAATAAAGTCCTTAGTTTGGGAAGTTCTTCCTCACCCTCCATACTCGCCAGACCTTGCTTCATCAGATTTTTACTTATTCCTTTCTTTAGAGCATTTCATCAGTGGAAAAAGATTCATAAATGTTCACGAGGTTAAACCGACGTTGAATTCCTTTATTTCTTCCAATGATGTTAATTTTTTTGAAAGAGGGATTAAAAAGATCCCAAGTAGATGGACAAATGTTATATCTGATGATGGTGACTATTTTGTGGAGCAATACAGATTTCTCAGCAATATTTCTTTCAATTCTTATTCCTAACAAAAATCGGGACAGGACTTTCCAGTACTCCTAATATATATATATAATATATATATATATATATATATATATATATATATATATAATATATGAAAATGTATGAAAACAAACTTTGTTGTTAAAATGAATATATTTTTATATCATTTTCATTGCTAATATTGGCAATATTTCGATTTATAAAAAATCATCATCAGAGCATAATGATAATTAGGTCCGTTTTTAGATGTAAATGTTTTGAATCCGGACTCATTGAGAGAGATTTAAATTCAAACCGGAAACATTGTTTTTCCAAAAAGCGTGTAAGCCATGCGATCACTTCGTCTTTGTATATTCGTGTTTCGCTAACGTCATGTATATTTCGCAACAATGTATTTCTTCGGTGTAACAGTTTTTGAAAGAAAAAGATATACTTCAAATATTGAAAAATTCTCTTTTTAAAAAAGAAGAGTTTTAACCCGTTCATGGTCACTTATTAACAACATTGTGTGTTTTCATACCCTTTTATTTATACATATACCGTCGGATTCATTTCCTTACTCTTAACTCGTATATATATATATATATATATATATATATATATATATATATATATATATCACATATTATTTCAATGACAGAGAATATCGACATTCATTAATTTTTCAAACAAAGTAGAAATACTTGCCTTTATAATAATATTACAATACAGCAACAACAAAAGATAAAAATGCGAATAAAGTAAATAAGAAAAAAATAATTTATTGATTTTGATGTTCTTATAAGAAAAATTATTACGACTCTAATCACAAAACTCGTAGAAACGAGCCCGAAAAATGATAAGAGGGTATTGAAAAGTGAATGAACTCTCGAAGATGTAATATAAAAAGAATCAAACAGAGAAAAAGGCATGCGAGAAAAATTAAATGGTTATTTTAGTGAATGTTGAATATAACGTTTTGAAAGCAAGTCTAAAATTATAGAAATATATAATGAAAATAAGAGTGAAAGAAAAATTTTTAAAAAAGAAAAGAAAAGAAAAAATAACATCTCAAATAAATGAAGAGAAATGTATCCTTTCAGAGTATACATGTCAAATTTAGTTTTAAAAAATAGGAAAGGAATTTACGATGTTTCATAAATAGGATATTTGAAAAAATATTTTAATCTTGAAAGAAAGAGAGAAACGAGAAAGGTGCTCAGAGAGAGAGAGAGAGAGAGAGAGAGAGAGAGAGAGAGAGAGAGAGAGAGAGAGATGAGGGTGAGAAAGAGAGAATGAGTGATATATATAGAGATTGAATGTGCTTTAGATAAAAAGGGACAAACAAAGTGTGGTTTGTAGAGAGCGTGTGGGTGTGGTATGTTGAGAAAAAGATAGAAGAAAAGTGTTGAGCGGAGAGAGAGACAGAGACAGAGACAGAGAGGGAATGAGAGAGTAAGAATGTGTGGTATAAATATAGAGAAGGAGAGAGTATGTGTGTGAGAGAGAGATGGTGTGTGGTAGAGGGAAATAGAATATGTGATTTAATGGTCAGCAAGCTAGTCTCGGAGAGAGAGAGAGAGAGAGAGACAGACAGACAGACAGACAGACAGATTCGTTCTTCTTGGGTATTCAATTTTTTAGCACATATTTTAAAATCATTTTTCATCTATCTAAACCATAGATGGGACTCGAAAAGATACGACCACTTCGGGCCAGAATGGGCCTGAGAGAAATGGAGATTAATAGGTATACCACATTACTCAGAGTTCCAGAATTGGAACCTCACCACTAGAAACAGTTTATCGTCCTATTTAGGACACTAAGACCCTCGGCCACCACCATCTAGCACATATTATAAAACGGATATTGTGATAGGAAAATGAATGGCTAATAAAGTTCACAGAATAACTCAATTAGTGGTTTCACTTAAGATCAATAGGAAGTAAATGTGATTAATCACGGTTTTAATTAGTGAGTTCATCTATTTGCTTTTATACTATCTGGTGATCGGCAATGCATATTCTGACTATATAAAGCTCAATGATAAATAATATAATCCTCAAAACGTTGTTTTAAAGGAAAAGCATTTATTATTTATAAAAATTTCGTACAGATATGCTTATTTATGGGAGATACTCATTCTCCCTTTCATTTCTATTTCCCCACCCCTCTCTCTCTCTCTCTCTCTCTCTCTCTCTCTCTCTATCTATCTATCTATCTATCTCACACACACACACATGCACACAGACTCGCTTTCACTCCTACTCTCTTTCCTCTCACTCTAACTCTCTTTCTCCCCCTTCTCTCCCCCCTCTCTCTCTCTGGTGTCTGTTACCATTGGTTTCAAAGCACCAATTATCCAAGGTGAATTGTCCTGATGATAAACGACTAACACGTTACTTTGAAACCAATAGCACCAAACGCTTTTTAATTCTAATTATATATATATATATATATATATATATATATATATATATATATATATATATATATATATATATAATTAGAATTAAAAAAGCGTTTTGGAAACAATGGTAACAATTGCCCCTTAAATGAATTGTAACCGATAATGAATAAATAATATATATATATATATATATATATATATAATATATATATATATATATATATTTTTTGGGAAAAAGGAAAATAAAGTGCTCGATTACTGATGTATGAACACACACACACACACACACACCACACATATATATATATATATATATATATATATATATATATATATATATATATAGAGAGAGAGAGAGAGAGAGAGAGAGAGAGAGAGCGAAGACACACATACACAGAGACAGAGAGACACACAAAGAAATGGGGAGTGCAGTGGTGGATGGGCTGGTATTGATTGGTTTGGTTTGGTTTGATTTGTTTTACGGCATATCAACCTCGGTGGGTCATTTAATGCCGACAAAATTTTTAAATAAATTCATTCTTAATGGATACTCAATTTTTTTATAAACACATTTTTCTATTTAAATCATAGTTGGGACACTTACAGGTACTACTTATCCGGATCAGAGTTGACCTGGGAGCAATGATGATGAAAGTGTGCTTCACATTCCCCAGACTACCAGAACTGGAACCTCACCGCCCTTAAAGGTCTAAAAAGCCTAAGCAAAGGTCAAAGTGGGTTGCTGCATGTCTTGGACTGCTCAGCCACCTAGATTCCATCCTTAAGCATCACGGGTCGCCACTCACGTCCAAAAGGTGGCCCCATTGGGGGAGTCTTACCTCTGTGCGGAGGTGCAGTCGGTGGGCTCTTATTGAGATCGTTTAGCAGGTAGAATTCAAGTGCATGTATAGATGGGCGGTTAGGTAGATCTACATTTAGAAAAATGGCTAAATAAAGAGAATATAGAGATTTGATGATGGGAGGAATTATGGAGCTTCTAGGAGGAGATGTTTTTATATACCTTGAAAAAAATCAACTTAAACTGGGACTATTCCACAGTGATGTCCCCTGGTTCATTGAAGATTTCGAGTCTTAGCATCAAATCCTCTCGCCGGGTCGACCTGTCTCGTACTTGAGCAAGTGATAGCTTTCCAATTATGTAGAAGGAGGACCATTCCAGCAGCGAATCATATCCACCGGCAAGTTCTTCCCATTATTTGAGAGTATACCAGGTTGTATTTAACCCCCCCACTCCATTTATTATTTTTTATATACAAATGTTTTCTTTAAAAAATAAATAATAACAAATAAAAAATTTAAAAAATAAACAATACAAAAACATGTGCATTTACAGGGTGGTAAAATATTAACCTAAATCTAACGGTATATATAAAACAAAGAAAAAAAGAACATATATACATATTCCAGATAGAGGTGCGTGCTCTAATGGTTAGAGTCGTAGGAAATGGAGTCATCGACCCGAGTTCAATTCCTGGACGGAGCTGTTTGCATTTCACATAGCACTAATACCCTTGGGAAAGGTATGAATCCAATCCTTCCTCCAGCTATGGGGAAATAGCAGGACAGACTGGGCTCTTTAACCATGGCTAGGTAATCAGTCTAGGAGAAGGAAAACTCTGGATTCAAACCTGTTAAACTCCGCTTAAGAAATTGACCATGTGTCGCATCCTGCTCGTGCGGAGGTGTTGGTATATATATATATATATATTACACACACTTAGATAGATATAGAGATCTTTTTAAAAATATAGCAAAATCTCCGAAGAAAAATCAAAAAGAAAAGTAAAACATTTAAAACAAACAATATAACAAAACAAAAAACAAAAGAGACGAAAAAGCTATTGAGTAAAAGTAATAATATGGAAGGACAAGAGAGGTAGATAAAAGCAAGAAGACATATTCATCTGGGAAATTTATTCTGATATTCATTCATTCATTCATGAACTTATTTATCTTCAGGTTTTGTTTTCTCAGGTGTTGTTACGAGAGAATAACATTGTCTATATTGATTGCCGTCCAAGGCTAAAGAGCTACAGTAAGTACCTTACAACTATCAATCCATATATATATATATATATATATATATATATATATATATATATATTATTATTATTATATATATCATTATTATTATTATTATATTTTTTGCTTAAAGGCAGTTACAATGCGTATATCATATACAATTCGATAATTAATGAAAATAATCATAACAAGCGAACTCGGCAAATATTGCCCATTACGTAGAACATCGCACAACAGCCGTTTCAACTTTATTAAGTCTCACCAGCGATCGAATTTTATATGATATACGCATTGCAACTGCCTTCAAGCAAAAAAATATAAATAATAATATATTTTACTCAACAATGCTTCAAAGGAAATTACCTTAATCTCATTTCCTGATGCCGGGGGGTAGGCCTAAAATTTGCGATCTTAACGTCCACTCTCTGCTTTGTATAGTAGTAGCAATAGTGACGTATTTACCCATGACAAGCTAATTTCGCATATATCGTTCACTGCGTATCGGTGGCCCAGTGGTAAAGTTTCTGACTCTGCGTGCTAGGTTCCCGGTTTCGATTTCTGTCGGAGGGAGATCGTAAGTATACATCACTGATGAAACTTAATAAAGTTGAAACGGTTGCTGTGCGATGTTCTACGTAATGGGCAATATTTGCCGAGTTCGCTTGTCATGATTATTTTCATTAATTATCGAATTTTATATGATATACACATTGTAACTGCCTTTAAGCAAAAAATATAAATAATAATATACTTTACTCAACAATGCTTCTAAATCAAATTACCTCAATCTCATATATATATATATATTATATATAATAATATATATATATATAAATTACATACGCTAAAAAAGCCACGGTTTTTTAAAGATCTTAACCATTTTGACCGTCTGATGATAGCAAGTACGCATGAAACTCTAGTCACGGGATATTAAATACATAACATTTAATCTTTGATGATATATATATATATATATATATATATATATATATTATATAGTATATATATATTTATACGTGTGTCTGTGAGAGAGAGATAGAGAGATAGAGATAGAGATGAGAGAGAGAGAGAGAGAGAGGAGTGTGTTATAAATGAATAAATGGATACTTGGTACAGATATAAAATTTATTTCGGCATTTCTTACCTCCTCGGATTGTTTTTTTTTTCTTATTCGAAGACCTAACACCCGGTTTTATTAGTATGATCTTTACGTTTCTTAAATACAAGGTGTGACAAAAAAAGTATCGAATTTTTTTGTACTTTTTGACACACCCTATATTCTGAAAAAAAAAACAACGTTCCATTCATTATTTTTTTCAGTTATACCATGTGTGTTCAAAAAGTAGTAAGTTTAAAGCTGTATATATCAAGATAGAAAGGAAGATTGAATGAATGAATTTCAGAATACAAGGTGTGTCAAAAATTACAAACAATTTCGATCATTTTGACACGACTTGCATATATATATATATATATATATATATATATATATACTAGGTGTGCCAAAAATATCGATATACATACATATAATATATATATATATATATATATAATATAGAGAGAGAGAGAGAGAGAGAGAGAGGGGGGGGTGAAAGGACAAGTGAGGTAGATAAAACAAAAAAAACATGTTCTTTGGGGAATTTATTTTTGATATTCATTCATTCATTCATGAACCTATTATTTTCCGGTTCTGTTTCTTCCTTGGTGTTGCTACGAGAGAATAATATTAACTTAGTGGAACGTCCGACTCGTAATAGTATTAAAGAAAGACAAGCAATCATTTTGTAGTTTTTGTTTTCTTATATCTGTTCGAATCAATGCGCCATTTTGAGGTGAACAATAACGTCAAAAATGGAATGACCACATTTGATGTCTAGTGAAGTGAAAGGAATATCGCCATATTTTTCCATTGGCTCTGGGGAGAGAAATGTGAAGATTCATAGCGGGGAAAACTGCCAATTTTGCCAACTCCACAAATAATAATAATAATAATAATAATAATAATAATAATAATAATAATAAGTCTATAATGATGTTGATTGCAAAGATTTCTTTTTTGGAATTAAGTCGATTTGCTAACGTCTACAAGTAGGAGAAAATAATATGCAATATCAAGTTTCTTATTCAGGAAGCAGAAATAACGCTGGTACTATCCCTCTCGCTCGCCTCTCTCCCCCTCTATCTCTTTTCTCTCTCTTTCTCTGTCACTGTCTCTCTTTCGCTCTTTCTCTCTCTCTCTCTCTCTCTCTCTCTCGAATATTATATATATAATATTATATAATATATATATAAACATGCAGAGACACACCACACCAATATATATATATATATATATATATATATATATATTATATATATAATATATACATATATATATATATATATATATATTTATATATAATATATATACTATTATTAATATTGTCAAATGTATAATCTGTAAAAAACGAGTGCTCAATATCAGCACACAGGAAAATAGGAATTAATCATAACTTTCTCAAGGTATTAGCGCTATAACAAAATGCACACATTCTATCTATCTATCGATGTTATATATTGAAGAAATAAATACAACAGAAACCTACTCGAGTTTCATCGCTAGAATCATTCAAATGAAACATACGTGTGATCAGCTGCAATTAATCGGTTAACCCGAATAATTCAGTGGATTTAAGCCTGATGATTCTTAGCGATGAACAACTCGATTAGGCTTTTGTTGTATCTAATTTCTTAATAAATTTGCCTCTACTTTGCTATTGAGCACTTTCGTGAGCATTTGTATTTCATTCTATCGACTTAACCCCCATGTAATCCTGTGCACTCCAACGATCGTGCCCATATTTCACCCGGTAAGCCACCCTTTATATATAATACATATTATTATATATAATATATATATATATATATATAATATATAAGGCTAGGATAGCTCAGTTTCGGTAGAGCGTTGGGCGAAGAAACCACCAAGGTTCATAAGTGCGATACCCCGCCCTCGCCAACTCAGCGTATAATGATATCAACACAGGGATCTGTGCGGTAAAGTAAAGAAGTTGAGGAGGTAATATGGCTCGACTCCACCTCAGACGCTGAATAAATATTAGATCTCCCGTAATTCTCTATCATGAGTAATGCCTGGAAAGAGGGCATGTGCAAAGTAACATCGGTCCATTTAGCCTCTGCATTAGGATGTGAATATACCGCCATCAGGCCGCCCCCACGACTTTACCATTACTTTTTATATAATATATATCATATATACATTATTAATATACCATATTGCATTGCAGCCTGAAATCTAGCGATAATAGAACCGCTACTGTGATTGCGATGTACCTATATATAAATATAATACTATATATATATAATATTATTATATTATATATAGGCAATCCCCTACATACGTTCTTATTTCGCTACTTTCACGCTCACCATGTGTGATTAGACAAGGCAGATTGATTCAGGCCGGTATGATCGAAACCTACTATTTGTCGTCAGGCAGAGTTCTTACCTCCGTGCCCAGCATTTTTAGAAAGGGGCATTTACTTTATAAACATAATAAGTCATATGGAGTCCTCTCTTGTTTGGAAGGAGAACTATGCATAGTATATTGTACAATATCATATATAAATATATATCATATTATATATTATATATATAATATATGAAGGCATTTAGTGTTGGTTTCTCTCGTTATCAGTTGACCACCGAGGAATTTTCAACTAGCAAAAATGTTTGATATCGCTTCCAACTCTGTACTTTACCTGTTTATAATGATACTGAACATATATTTCTTAACTTATATAATTAGAATACTTATATTTTTTAAACTGGACTTCGAGAGTAGTAAAATACCTCCAACAATTTGTTGACATACCGTAAAAAGAGAAGCAATCATCAACAATATCTTATTAATGATCGAGAAGATTCGGAGATATGTCTATTTGTACCTAAACTGCTGTCACTGCTATGTCACAATATCCCAAGGATTGCCCTAAGTTTATCAGGTGTGTATTTTAATCTCTATACTCAAAATCAATTAATACATACAATAGAATAATATCTTATCTATAAACGATGTGTCTATGAAATCTGAATTTAAATTGCCTCAAAACAGCCCATGGTCTTAGTTGTATTTAAAAATTCTTAAATGCGTCTTAAACATCTCTAAAGGTTTGCATGTATAATTGGGTGGTGCTTAATTTACATACTGGTTTTGAGAAAATGGGTTTAATAAAAACTTTGTGTTATTGATCTCTAATTGTTTATTTTCTAACGTATTGAAATCAATCATTATGAATAGATTCTATATAAAAATCAATTAAAATAACAATTAAAATAGAATATGTTTTATATATGCATTCTTATTTAATTTCGTTTGTCTTTCTAATTTAATATGTTTTTTTTTTTACATATTAAAACTTAAATACTTAAACCGTAGGGTGAATATTCTAGCTAGCTAATTAATATACAAGCAGATACAAACACCACGAGTTCTCCCAATTGGATGAGTTACTACTATTCGCTAATTGGCAACCAGAGAAGTCTGAGTGATAGACATTGATGAAGGTCACATGACAATAGCCTGAAGTTTAGCTCCTTCAATTTCATAAAACAGAACACAAATTTTGGTGTGAATTTTTAGATTGCAACTTTTGACGAGAGAAAACTGATGGATGAACGGTCTGCAAGGCATTTGGAAACCGATTACTTTTCGATGACACGCAGGTATTTCGCGCCAAGTGCTTGTCAACAGGACCACTTTATGGCAAAGTGCATGTAGATTTAATCAAGGTGAAAGAGAGGGTGCATCAAAACACACACCGGTTCTCGGTGAGTAAGAATCCACCAAAGCCACGGCCAGTCAGATCGACTATTGTAGCAATTGTCCGTCCCAGAAAGCGTTTTTAATCAGCAAGCGAGTATCGAAAAGGGTCCTTATATCAATGGAAGAAAGTCGCCTAATGCAATGTGACTGCCTCTCCCTGATTAAAAGATAAAGTGCCTGTGTGGCGTTACTTGAGAAAAGGAGAATGTCGTGATGCACTGTTGAAAAATTAACAGGAGAACGCAATTTTGTTCGGTTAGTTGGTGGCGTTTTACAGCATCAATCCTTATTGAGTTATCTTATATATTTGACCAACCCTCCGCATGTACAGGATGCGAATCAAGGTCAATTACTTAGGCGGTTTGTTTAATATGTTTGAATTCAGAGTTATCCTTCTCCTAGACTGGTTTCCTAGCCAAGGTTAAAAAGCCCAGTCTTCCCTGCTATTTTACCATAGCTGGAGCAGAGAATTGGATTTCATACATTTTCCAAAGTATTTAGCGCTATGTGAAATGCAAACAGCTTCGTCCAGGAATTGAAACTCGGGTCGACGAGTCCTTTTCCCACAACTCTGACCATTAGAACACGTGCCTCCATTTTATGCGAAGACATTTTGTTTTATTCATTCTTCTTGGGTACTCAATTTTCTAAACACGTTTTAAACTCTTTTCTTCTGTTTAACCCATAGGTAGGTACTACCACTCCAAGTCAGGGTGGATTTTGGAGCAATGGAGATAAAGAAGTACTCCACATTCCACAGATATCCAGAATTGGAACTTCACCATCTGATACAGTTTAGCGTCATACCCAGAACATTGAGACCCTTAGCCACCGCCTTCTAGCACATATATGATGAAGAGGGTTGGGGCTTGCAAGAAAGGAAATAGGGTTGAGACAATCGTATAGGTGCTAGGGCTTGAAGTGACCAGCCGTCTATCCTAAGCAAATGCCAAAGTGGAGTGTTGCAGGTCATGGATAGATCAGCTTACCAGGTTCCGTCCTTAAGCATCACGGGTCATCACCCACGGCCAACTGTGGCCCCATTGAGGGGTCTTACACTTCTGCAGAGGTACAGTCGGTGTATTCTAAAGCCCCAGGTGACAGGGCGGTAAACGAAGTTTAATAGGAAAGGCATGGACTTCTATTAATAAATTAATATTAATAAATGATGAAATAAAAAGGGAAAGAGAAGGATGAAGGAGCTAAATTTTCAATGTCCATGATATACTAAGGATTAGGTGCTAGTACAGCCAGAGGTCAGTAGACAAGTGTTAAGTTTGTATGGGTCATCCTTTGGCCTTCAAGCAAGAGTGCTTGTCCAGCAGAAATCCTTGGTAATCCCCTGGTAAAGAATCCTGAGTATTGTAAGTTCCTTCTCAATGAGTGCTAGTAGAACTATGGCAAGTATCAGTGTTTAAGTAGTGTATCAGCCACGCAATATGGCTATTGATTGGCAGGAGAAATAGACCATGTGACCTTGCCTAGTCTATAAATTCAGGTGGGGAATTGGAGCACACCTTATATAACAAAAATCCAACAACAAGGATATTATTTTTGAATGTAGTTGCTTTTAGAGGGCCCGCTCTGGAAATGCGGTTTTCGTTTCTAGAAATTGTGTCTGATATATTTGAGAAATAAGTTAATAGCAGAGAGGGAAACAGAGAGACAGAGATGGAGACATAGACAGAAAGCTAGAGGGATAAATATAAAAAAGACAGAGATAGATAGATAGATAGATAGAGAGAGAGAGAGAGAGAGAGAGAGAGAGAGAGAGAGAGAGAGAGAGAGAGAGAGAGAGAGAGGTGGGGCAGTGGTGTTTGAGCTTAGGATTGTTGTTGTTAAGCAGGCAAGCAGAATTCAAGATTTGTACAAACTTTAAACAAACTTTAGTAATATGAAGATATTGTACGGTCGTTCAGTCTAAATATCCTTGTTTATTTGGCATTAAGTGCATCTATGTATACAAGATCATTAAACACTTCCATGATTAGAATATTTAGATGTCAAATTAAGAAGTCCTGTGGTCAGCCTTGAAATTCTGAGTGAACTTCATATTACCATACTGCTTTACTCACACTAAATCCAATTAAAAATTTCTGAAACTAACTTTTCTGTAATCTTGGATCAGTTTCGTTATTTTTTGTCATGTATTCAAAGAACAGTTTAATTTTAACTTCGATTTTGATACATGCATGGTCAGACTTACTCAAAGGAGAGTTTATAATCACATCTCCTGTGAGATATTCATTGTTTGAAAAAAAAAAACAACAAAAAAAAAATTATCCAATATCATGAGCAGCGGGTCGCCCTGGTTGACTCCTTACTCCCCTGGCGAGCTGTGGAGGCAAATCACATAACATCTTAAGATTTACAATTAAAAACCACCATAAGCAATGTCCCCTTTTCATAGCAGCATCAGCTAAACACACAAATAAGAGTATTTACGGGTTTCGAAGGAACTATTATTTCTCCGTGGTTGTAGGCAAATTGTCGGACAAAAAAAAACCGCACAATGGAAATTTAATACATGTATTGACAAATAATACAAGAACTTGTTGCAAATTTTATTGGTATTTGCTACCAGAATTATCTGAGTTAAGTAATGTTCTTGGAGTAGTGGTGATAACAGGGGTATTCTGTTCGTCGGTAGGAAAAGTTGATAAGACGCTTTGTCTCGGTAGTTTCTCGTTCTTCCTCGTAACCGGTTCAGTGATAAATAATGGGAGATGTTATTTTAAAAGCTTCTCGCCCTGGTAACAGTTCTGTTAAATGACATTGAATGGGCCTTTTTCAAGTAGACTATTTAGTCTTGGTGCCTTCTGTAGTGTGTTATTGTGACAACCTTGTTGTCTGCGGACACAATGCCTTCTAAAGTGTGCTGTGAAAATATCCCTCCGTCCAGGTCAACGGTCCGTAGAAGTAAGCCCTGTTTTTGGGCTAAGTGATGAGTGAAGTTTAGGGACCGGTATTTACGCGACTACCCTCAGTGAGTGCTCCGTGATAAGTAAGCCCTGTTTTTGGTATTGGCGCCAACATCGTATGTTGGCGATTCGCCCCCTAGCGACAGGGGGAGATAGTTAACTATGGAATTTCCAATACAAATGGACTACGGATGTATATAGCGTACACTCAACCAAACCATGTAACACAGCCAATTGGCGCGCATGACCATTCTCAAGTTCACAGCTTCTTTACAAATATAGCTCTACACAACAGTTCTGATGCCCTAAAAGTTCAACACAGCAACTCCATAGGTGTCTTATGAACTGGATCAGATGCAGTGTAAAGATCTCTGTCAGCGTGGATTCCCAACTGTTTACAATTAATATTAGCACACCACAAAATAGCCGCAGTCACTAACATCCTGTCACACAAACCATCTAAGTAACATGAACAAGACATGTTGGAAGCTGCTGGGGAAGCAAGGACAAACTCACAAATAATTTTCTCATATGAACACAGAAGTTTTATTATAGCAAATACAATACAAGAATTTGATAGAGAGAGAACAGTTTTCAAATTACTACAACTAAGTTAATAAAATCTTTAAAAAAAAGAAAAGAAGAAAAGAAAAAAAGAAAAAAACTATAATATTGTAAATTTTACTTACATATTGATATACATGTGACTAGGCAATAATCGAGAATAGATTCGGAGGGGGAAGTTCTCCGAAATCGAAATATATAATCAGAGGAGAAGAGAGAGAGAGAGAGAGAGAGAGAGAGGAGAGAGAGAGAGAGAGAGAGAGAGAGAGAGAGGGTTGCTCCAATGGCACCAAAAAAGAGCTAAAAATAATGCCGACCAGCAAAAACCTCCATCATTCGGCTCTGTGTGGATTCCAGATGCCGCAAGACCTGCCAGGAGCAATGATCGTTGGGGACGGTTGGCGAGAGAGAGAGAGAGAGAGAGAGAGAGAGAGAGAGAGAGAGAGAGAGAAGAGAGAGAGTAAGGAATTCGTGTTGTTGGCACAACATGATGATGATGATGATGATGATGATGATATTCTTCTATATATTTATTTACCAACTCCTCCGCACGAACAGGATGTGACACAAAGTCAATTTTTCTGCGGAGTTTACCAGGTTTTAATTCAGAGTTTTCCTTTCGTTTGTCGCCGTGTCCATTTCCTTCGACGACCACCATTACACAGTGCCACCCCCTTCTAGATATCAATACAACCATTTTGTAGTAAATAGATAAAAATATTCGATTCGTATTCTAGAACGTTGACTAATTGAGTCTACTGGAAACTCTACTAATTCCTATTTATCCAGCCTATATCAGGTAAATTGAGATTATATTATTTTGAGATTTATCAGCTTTAAAATATACTTCATTCAATTGTTCTATCAGTTTATAATCGTCTTCTGTATTCGAATTTGTTGATCTGCATATAAATATCATATCAAAAACTTCTTTATTAGAATTAGTTATTCTTAAAGCCAAAGACTCGGTATTTTCGAAACAGTTCAATTTTACTATTTTTAAAGTTTTATGTAAATGAATAGAAATTCCCCGTAAAATGTGAATTATTTTTTCTTATTTTCCCGTATTAATTTAAAATTTCATGTTTCTATTTCCGCTTCTTTTACATTTTCCGAAGATAAATATATTTCTGTAATAAAAATTATTTTATATTTGTTAGCATGCAATTTTGGTTCTCCTATTTTGTTTCTAAACGAATTAGCATTTGTATACAATATTTTAAAATTTTCTCCGTTTTTCTTTACTCGTTTAAATTTTCATTTAGGTTAATAGCGTTTCGTTTGTTTTTGTTTTATTTTTAATTGAATCATTTTCAATATATTCTTTTTGTTTTTCTTTCAAATCTTTCTTTTGTTTTTCTTTATTTTCTTCTTTTTTTCTTCTTTTCTTTTCTTTTTCTCTCTTTTTTTCGCCCTGTCAGCTTCGGCTGTAGAATACGCCGAATGAATCTGTAGATAGGTAAACCCCCCCCCAACGGGGCCGCCTGTTGGCCGTGAGTGACAACCCCTGATGCCTGAGGACAGAAACCTGGTAGATGAGCAGTCAATGACATACAACTCTCCACTTAGACCCTTACTTATCCTAGGGGGCAGGCGTAGAGGCTCCCTCCGACCAAAAGACTGGTCACGTCAAGCCCTTGGACCTAGATGATTGCCCAAACCCTGTTGCCCTTATGTCAAGCCCTGACCCTTTTTATCGTATGGATGCTAGAAGGCCGTGGTTGAGGGACTTAATGTTCTGGGAATGACTTTAAACTCTATCTGATGGTGATGTTCCAGTTCTGGAGGTCTGGAATGTGGAGCACCACTTCATCATCATTGCTCCCAGGTTAACTCTGACCCAGAGTGGTAGTACCTGTTAGGGTCCCATCTATGGGTCAAAAAGAAAAGCATGAGTCTATAAAAAACTGAGTATCCATTAAGAATGAATTTATTTCAAAACCTAGTCGGCATTAAATGACCCACTGAGGTTGATATGCCGTAAAACCAAACAAGCCAAACCAAAACCTTTCTTTTTTTCAAATGCAGTTTCTCTTTCTGTTCTGGTTATGCCTGGATTTATCCATATATTTTCTTCATTTTCGACCTTCCTTCCAAGTTTGTAGTTCTATAGAAATTTCGTAACTTCTTCATGTCTTTGTGTAACTGTTATTAGATTTATTGGTCTGTATAAATTAAATGAGACTTGATGTGAGTGACTTTGATTTTTCAGACAATCTCTCAGCTCTAGTGTTAGTGAAAATTGGATAGACTCACTCGTTGTTCGGCTGATACCGACAATAGACGACTCTGCTTACCCTATTTTGTGCTTTGTTTGGGGAAAAAATCAACAATGGGAATAGATTAATAATGTGAATAGTTTTGATTTTTCGGACTGTTGACCTCATCTTTATTGGGGTATGTATAAACACAACGTTTCGGTCGCTGTATGCCGGGGCCTTCCTCAGGTGTTCCCTGTCTATACGAGCGTAATAATGATCCAACCTGGAAAATCATTTTTAATTAGTTTGAAAGTTCATCAATTACGTCATTATCTGAATGAGATTTTTGGAATGTCTTTGATGCCTGTCAATCAAACTGTGCAAAATGATTTCCCATGTTGAATCATTTTTGTATCAATGACTACATGTATACTATTAAAAATATTTTTTTTTTTTTCTTCTTCTTCTTCTTCTTCTTCTTCTTCTTCTTCTTCTTCTTCTTCTTCTTCTTCTTCTTCTTCTTCTTCTTCTCGAGTGTTCGTCTCTCCTCTTAATTCTTTCTTTTTTATACTCACCCTTTTTTTATATTCATAAGAAATAAAAATTCGGCTGACAATTAACACCCTTTAATTCAGATTTACATTTTCACATTTCATCTTGGACGATTTAGAAGGTTTCATTTTTAACCAGAGGGTGTTGCAAGATGATAACGTCCGTACAATTAAGGAACACGAGTATTATTTCTTAACGAATCGGTATCAAGTAAATACAGCTTGTTATTCAATCTTATTATAATGGAGTTCATGTGTTTTTCTGTCTGTAACTGAAACAATATTACCTCTCAAGTCACAATTCCCTTAGTTATGTACGTCACATTCTCCATGATTTTTTTTATATTCAAACCACATTTATTAGTATAATTGTTTTACATTACTAATAATATTGAACATATCTACATACTGATAGCATGCAATTGTATTTATATATACAACAAGAATTCATAAGAAATCATAAGAAAAGAGAATTCGGCGGACAATTAACATCATTTAATTCGGATTTACGAATAATGATAATGGTCGTACAATTAAGGAACATGAGTATTGATATATAGATAGAAAACAACTGATGAGTTCTGAAATTTTGTTTCCATTTGTTAAAAAAAACAAACAATAAAAACAATGTCAGAGTCAAATAAAGTAGCATTTATAGAAATAAAGTTTCATCACAAGAACGGGTTCCTTTTTAGGTGACCACAAGGCATTTTAGGATGACCAGATGACCGTGAAAGATTCAACTGATTGGCCAGTTACTACATGAACTGACGATAATGCGAGAAAAGTGATGCCCCTCATTAGATCTGAAATGATTGTTCAGTATGGGGACAAAAAAAAAAACCCAGAGGGAAACAGACATAATGATTATTATTATTATTATTATTATTATTATTATTATTATTATTATTATTATTAGTAGTAGTAGTAGTAGTAGTAGTAGTAGTAGTAGTAGACGAGAAGTATGTGAAGTCAATGATGAAAGCGAAGAAAGCAGAGGGACCGGGAAAGAGACCAACCGGTTAAAAATGAAACCGTCTAAATCGACCAAGATGAAATGCAAAAATGTAAATCCGGAGCAAATGGTGTTGATTATCTACCGAATTCTTATTTCCCATGATTGTCTCCAATTCAACCAAATATTAGACCATTCCGTTTCTATTATAAAAAAAGAAAGGGAACAAAAGGACATGCTAGACAGAAAAATATAATAAAAAGAAAGAAAGTGAGAGAGAGAGAGAGAGAGAGAGAGAGAGAGAGAGAGAGAGAGAGAGAGAGAGAGAGTAGCAGAAGATAGATCGAGGAGGTGCGAGTGAGGATGCAATAACGCTAATCTGTTTCAATCGAACATAATGAAAACATGAAAAGAAGGGAAAAAATAAAAGAGAGAAAGAGAGTGTTAAATCAAGATTATTATACTTTTTACATATTGAACTATTTGTAATGACTTAAGTAAACATCAAAAGTTGTTGTGATAGAACGAAAAGCGTGCACTCACCCTCTGTTGACGATCGAAACCTGGGAGTTAAGAGAAGCGCTGCTTTAAATCGTTTGCTTCTCGTTGTCTGCGAGAAGATGGGAGAAAATGCGCGAATCCCGGGATGATAAAAGCAGCGATTTGAGCTAGCGTATGGCAGTCTTAGGACGAGGTTAGTACGAGAGGATTTAAGAGGGTGAAAAGGAGCGAGGTGCAGTTTCGGAAAGTTTAAAGCGGTGTAAAATATGAACGAATCCCGTGGTGAAGAATAGAAGGGGAAGATTCTACAGAGGACGAGCGGACTGAATCCCTGAGTTCAGTTGACTCACAGTTGTAATAATTAAATTATCATACTGTCGTATATCCACAGGTCCTGCTAGTATGAAATAATAAAATAAATATCATACCATATTTATTTTCAAAATTTTCTTCATTTATATATAGGAAGGGGCATAAAAAAATAATGCCATTTTGTTTAGGACAGGTATAATTAGCAACACAGGAACATGTATTATACATCAAAATGAAGATGGTCCTCTGTTGATCATGTCCTTACTTCTTAACATAGTCACCGTTTCTCTCAATTGCAATGTTCCACCTTCAAATGAGAGCATGTATCCCTACCCCGTAAATTCTGTTGACTGTTCTTTGAGTCATTTCTTCACTATAGATTTCACTTCGTCGTCACTGGACTCAGAGGTACATCTCTTCGGGCCCATGAAAGAGGGCTTGAGGGGGGTTGAAATCTATAGTGAAAAAGTGGCTCAAATAACAGTCAACAGAATTTTACGGTGCAGAGATACATGCTCTCATTCGAAGGTGAAACATTCCTATTGAGAGAAACAGTGATTCCTCAGAGGATCAGCTTCATTTTGATGTATGGTACATGTTCCTGTTTTTTTGTAATTATACCTGTCCTAAACAAAATTGCATTACTTTTGGACTCACCTATGTAGAGAACTAGGGATGTGATTCACAGAGGCCCAGCTTCATTTTGATATAAGATATATATTCATGATTTAAAAAAAAATCATACCTGTCCTAAACAAAATGGCATTACTTTTTGACTCACCTATGTAGAGATGTAGGGATTTGATTCAGAGAGGACCAGCTTCATTTTGATATAAGATACATATTCATGATTTTTTAATTATAACAGTCCTAAACAAAATGGCATTACATTTTGACTATCCCTCGTATATAAATGCCGTAAAACAAAACAAACGGACGAAACAAGTAACTGGGCAATTCCATGTCAAATCATCTAGAAAAAAATAAAATTGGTTAAACTATCTTTTTGGGACAAATAATGTTCAATAGATATGAAATAGTAATAGGAAAAATCTTTGTCATAGATTCAGTGCCACATCGGGATATTGATCTTGCTATGAAAAAATAAAAAATGATCAATCAATAACTTAAAATTGGTTGACTTTGAAACTTTAAAAAAATGATTTCTGTATTCCTCGGGCAAACATGGTCTTATAAACAAAATTTTAGCTGTAGAGAAGCACTAGAACTCATTTTACAGACAATATAGATTACAAAATGTCGCCATTTTTCGTGGCCCCTCTCAAATTTGGAGAGCTAAAGTCGACATAACTCCACTAATTTTTGGAATTGGAAGCAAAAATTTTGGGGATTTAGACAATCCCCAAAATTTTAACATAGTCCACACCTGTACAAAATTTCAGAAAAATTGAAAGGGGTGGGTGACATGGCCTTGATGATTTGACTAGTCTAAGTTGATATATGTGATTGAACAGTATTTTATTCCATAGTTGTCAATGTGTTGACAAGTGTGTTGTCAACGTTTTGGCAAGTGCGTTGTACGACCAATTAAACCGTATAACAAAGTACAGAGCTACAAAAAAAATCCACCTTCAAATTTGTCCGAATCATAAGCACGCACCAATTCCCTAATAGGATTGACATTAATGGCCTTTTCCGAAAACATATTGGAAAATTCATTTTCTGGGATTAAATTGCGGCTTGTTGAAAGCTAATTATCAGAGTTGGAAATTAATTTTTGTCAGGAAATTAGTACCTGTCACGAAAATGCCATCATTTGACGAGCTCTCCGAGGGAAAAAAAATGACTCGTCAATTTTTAAATTCATTTTTTATTAATATTTAGGTTATTCAAAACATTATTAACTCTAATGTTCTCGATGTTAACGTTATTTTCTTATTACTGTGATTATTGTGAATTTTTTGCAACCGTTAATTTCATCCTTGTTTTTCTTGTTTTTAGTTGAGTGCCTTAAGATTAGTTTGTAACTTAGTATTTCCTGTTGTTCATTTTTTATTATTTTAGCATGATATTAAAGATACTAGCAGGATCTGTGGATATACCATAGTTTGATAATTCAATTATGACAACGTTTTATATACTTACTTAAGAGCCATTGCTAAAGAGTTCAATATGTACAAAGTATAAAAATCTTAATTTAACTCTCTCTCTCTCTCTCTCTCTCTCTCTCTCTCTTTCCCTTTTTTCATCTTTTTATTATGTTCGATTGATATAGACTAGCGTTATCGCCTTCACGCCCTCATCCCCTCTCTCTATCTTTCTCCTATTCTCTTTCTTTCTATCTTTCTTATATTTTTTCTATGTAGCACGCCATTTTCCTTCCCTTTCTTTCGTTATAATAAAAATGGAATGGTCTGTTATTTAGCTGAGATGATGATACTCATGAAAAATAAGGATTCGGTGGATAAGAATCACCAGATAGTCCGGATTTACATTTTTGAATTTCATCCGCACGAGCAAGATGCGACACAAGGTCAATTTCTTAAGCGGAGTTTAACAGGTTTGAATTCAGAGTTTTCCTTCTCCTAGACCGGTTGCCTAAGCAAGGCTAACGAGCCCAGTCTGCCCTACTATTTATCTATAGCTGGAGGGAGAGTAGAATTCATACCTTTCCCAAGGGTATTAGCGCAAAGTGAAATGCAATTACCACATCCAGGATTTGAACTCGTGGCGACGAGTCCATTTCCCATGACTTTAACCATTACACCACGCGCTTCCTATTCCTGAGTATTAATATATAGGTTATTATTTTCATCAACTAGCAATATAACATTTAATAATAATATTGCTTGCTGTCCATTATTAATGCCACAGGTACAATTATCATTGGTTTGCTTTGTTCTCAAAAACTAGTGTTATAATTTATGGGTGACATAAATTGTTAGCAGACACTGTAAGCTAGAAATTAAAAAACAGTTCTCTCATATTTAAAATCAAGGGAGCCAGTGGAAATTTACCACTAACTGTTAATACCCCTTAACCCCTTGAGGCGAGAATGTCACGCACCATGAGAAACACGTGATTTAGTTTTAGCTTTTAGATCCGACCTGACTTTGGAGCAAAGCAGACGCATTTGTCTCTCGCTCTGGTCATCTTTCCCGTGTGGTGATATGGGCTACATAAAATAAAAAGATTGATCAAGCTAACATAAGTCTTGTTAGTTGTTTTACATACAATGAAAAAAATCAGTCCAGAAAAAAAGAAGCCCTGAGATAGAAGAAGCAGTTAGAAGAATCAACACATACTCAGGAAAATGATGATCACCAACATCATCTCTAAAGTAATTCTCTAATCTGTCTCTCTCTATGTATATCATCTGAGGACTCTCTCTCTTTCTCAATTATATACCCGATGTTTGACGTGGGGTAGCCTTGTCACAGACTAAACGCTGGTCAATATAGACTCCCAAGAGTTGCATGGTTTGGTCTGGAGATCGCTATTCCAAGCCAGATGATATCGCATGCTAATGTTCTAAGCGAGTATGGTCTCAAAACTTGCACGACTGGTTCAATACACATTTTCAGGGCCCCATCCACTGAGACTGTTGAATAAACCGACTACACCTCTGTAAAGTGGTAGGACACCCACACTCCAATGGGGTCACCTGTTTGTTGTGTGTGGTGACCAATAATGCCTGTGGACGTAATCTTGGTGGCTGAGCAGTCGCTCATCTGTGTACTAAGTGGTCACATAGCCTGCAATACTCGACTTGGGTGAGACGAGTGATCGGAGAGGCCCGTTATGTTCATTCTGGTCATGACAATTACTAGCACTTATAGGATTAAGTTCCTAGTGTATCTTCAAAAAGTCCTTATGTCAAACAAACTATTTTTATCTTAAAGGTGCTAGAAGCGGTGGTTGAGGGTCAAAATAGAACTGGATGTAATGCCTATAAAAGGGTAGGCTATACACCCAGAGTTCCAGAACTGGGGCCTCAACAATCATATGTAGGTTAGTGCTATACCAAGGACTTTGAGAGCTCCTCATACTACTACTACTACTACTACTACTACTACTACTACTACTTATAGTGAAAGAATCTTCTTCGGGTTTAAATTCAGGTTTCTCTTTCCTAGACTGGTTGCTATACCAAGGTTAAACAGCCCAGTCTGCCTAATTATTTTCACTCATAGCCGGAAGTAGAATAGTGTATTAGCGCTATGTGAAATGCAACGAGCCTCGTCTATGATTTGAACTCGCGTCACCGAAAATAACCCTCTGCACCTGAAAATGATGTGTTTAGCAAATAAGCTGAGTTAGTATTTATCCAACGCACTCACTACGGGTAGGATGTGACACAAGGTCTCAAGTCAAGGGGAATCAAGTGATGAACGGACTCACTATTCAATAGTATATTTAGATCATCGAGACTAGTTTGCTGACCATTAAACAACGATAGGACGCCTTAGCAACTAAGACGAGTATAACAGCCTGCAATGTATAGAGAATAATGTTGGAATATCTCTTGGTATATGATGTACGTCAAATCGCCACTCCTATTTAAGAACTTTCCCAACAGCATGCATTTCCGGTAAAATTGACCGATGAGAGATGCGGCCCAAAAGGATTTACGATCGTTTGCAATTGTCCTCAAATTAATTGCTCATTTAACTTTCTGCCAGCAAGACCTATCATTTTGATTGCAAGGAAAAGCAGCAAGACTTTGGACTTATAAATATCACAGAGGAAAACTATATACTAGGATCACAAGCTATACTACATACTGGGATTACAAGGAACACTATAACACGTTGTACTCATTGGTGCCTCTAAGGGACACTACATATTAGGATTACAAGGAACGCTATAAGCCTTTGGACTTATAGATATCAACAAGGAGCACTACATACTATGATTGCAAGGAATCTTACTACATACTGGAAATACAACGTACCATGGTGACAAGAATTCTAACAAACAATAATACTGTGTTTTCCCTGAAAATAATACAGGGATTATATTAATATTCCCTCCGAAATATAACACTAGGGCTTATTTTTCATATATCGAAAAAGGAAATTAAGAAGAAAATTAAAACATTTCTAAATAAATAGAAATTACAAAAAACGGTCTACATTTATTTACCATTAAAATATCCTTTTATTCAAACAATCATTAACGACAATTCATTCAAAAATAATCATATCATCATCCTCTGGAATGTTATTGCTCTCAACTAGGGCTTATCTTAAGGGGGTGGATTATATTAAAATCATCCTGAAAAATCAGGGTATGTTTTATTTTTCAAGTAATTTTTTTTGCAGGTAGATCTTATAAGACTAAGGCTCAAGTTCAATGGGTGCTTTATTCTTCATATATCGGAAAATGACATTAGGAAGTAGAAAATTACGACATTTCTAAATAATTTCTAAATATTAACGAAAACGATATACATTTATTTACCATTATCATGTTCTTTTATTCAAACACTCATTCATTAATGACAATTCTTTAAAAATAATCATATCATCATCCTCTGTAATGATATTGCCATCAACTAGGGTTTATTTTATGCGAAGGGCTTATATCAAAATCATCCAGAAAAATCATGGTAGATCTTATTTTGCAGGCAGGTTTTATTTTGCAGGTAGGAATTATTTTGCAGGTAGATCTTATTTTGTAGGCAGGTCTTATTTTGCAGGCATGTCCTATTTTGCAGGCAGGTCTTATTTTGCTGGCAGGTCTTATTTGCAGGCAGGTCTTATTTTGTTAAGAAATGTTTGGGATATAAGGTGTGTGCTAGATCGTCGCTCCTACTTATAGACTTTGCCAGAATAATGTGATCTTACTCTTGGCCAATCACTGGCAGTACTCTGAGGTTGATACAATGCTTAACCCCAACCCTACTGGTCATAATTACATGGACACTCTTTGACGACGGACATAGGATTAAATCACTGGACCTTTACCAATACGCGGGATAGGACTTATACGCTTACCATAACACAGGACTTTCTTTAAGCCCTTTTCAACTGGCCAAGGATGGCATTTAAAAACTTTACAGCAGGCAGGTATTATTTTGCAGGCAGGTCTTATTTTTCAGGTAGATCTTATTTTGCAGGCAGGTCTTATTTTGCAGGCAGGTAGTATTTCGCAGGTAGGTCTTATTTTGCAGGCAGGATTTATTTTGCAGGCAGGTCTTATTTTGTATTTAGGTCCTATTTTGCAGGCAGGCCTTAATTTGCAGGTAGGTCTTATTTCGCACGCAGGTCTTATTTTGCAGGCAAGTCTTATTTTGCAGGTAGGTCTTATTTTGCAGGTAGGTCTTATGTTATGTAATCGCCGCCCAGCACCTATATTTGTGGCCTTGTGCCAGACTTAGAAAAATGTACTACCGATTATCTTATATTACTGGGCGGTCTTTGTGGAATCACCGAAAAAGTAGTTAGGAAAGATAATATCTTTTTAACGAGAGAAACGAGACGATAAGTCTATGATTAGGAAAAACCCAGTCTTTTGGGCTACAGAGAAGTCTTTGATCTTAGGCTTCGTGAACTCTGTGTGACCAGTGAGAATAGAAGGAATCGAACCTTCGATTTGGTCCAGAGGGTGGTCGAAAATTCTAGAGAAAGAAGCTTCTGGAAGATTATTTAGACACACTATATAAGGGAGGAGTTGGAGTCTGCGAGCAGAGCAGTTAGGGTCAGGAGGCCGTGCGTGGCAGTTGGCAGTTGATGAACTGAGGTCGCTGATGTGTGAAACCCGAGATGTAATATTTTACACTGGACGAAGTTGAAAACATATTTTAAGCGTGATGCCTGATAATTGGAACGAAGATAAGAGCATCACTAAAAACATATTTAAGGAAGCCGACAACCTCTCTCTCTCTCGATAACTTTCATTAAGTAAATAAATTCCTGAAAAGTAAGAAATACTGTCCACATCTTTATTTACTACACGCCAAAGAAATCGTACTCATGAATGAAAGTCATTAGCGTGTATACTTGTCCACAAGTCAAATTGGCCGTAACGAAGGGCACGCGACGGCGTACGTAAAGTGATATCTTCCCTTGAACAAAAGAAGTGGAGGAAGATTTTGGGGCTAGCTAAGACTGACTGCTACAGCTAGATCTGTGTATGTAAACAAACACCGTACGTACGAAAAGATACGAATTGTAGTGCGAGAAGGAAAGGCGCTACGTTAAATATTACGAACTGGTCCCACTACGTTGCATATTAAGAATTAAGACCACAACTTAACACTTATTTTCGGGGAATCATAGTAACAAGAACATATCTCAGAAATATACAGATATATTAAATTACAGTCTTTTGCTGAATTCTCCATGGAATCCTCTCCCCCACCAAGTTATACCCAGAATCACATTTGCTGCATTCGCTTGTAATATGATTGGCGCTTTTTATTTTACAGTGTCTGTATTTATTATTTTGTTATGTCTTTTTTGTGTTAATTTTGTTAATATATTATCAATAAGGTTTTGATTTCTCCTTTCATGTTTTTTCCTCTTTGTAGATATGACTAAATCACCTTATCTTTGCCTACTGAAATATCCGTGTTGATTTTTGCTATATTTTGCTATCTCATATTAGAAGTTCCCAATGATTCGTTTGTTCACTTGTCATTTCCAGAGAATATTTCGACTATCCTAACCAATGTTATCTATCTTGACTCATGTAGAACTCAAACTCCCTTGATAGAAGACCAAACACAATTCTAGACATTGTCCTCTCGTGTCTACTTTTTCTTTGGTTGGAAGCGCGTATTTCAAGTAATTATATGGTTTTTAATATTTCAATTAATTATGTGGTATCAAGTATTTCAAATAATCATATAGTTTTAATTATTTCAAGTTATTATATGATCCTAAGTATTTCAAGCAATTATGTGGTTTTAATTATTTCAAATAATTATTATATAGTTTCAAGTATTTTAAGTAACTGTACGATTTGAAGTATTAAATTGAAGTGTAATCGTTAGAGACGTAGGAAATGGACTTGTCAACACGAGTTCAAATCCAGGACAAAACTACAGTTCACATCGCGCTAATATCCTTGGGAAAGGTATGTATTCAACTACTCTCCCTTCAGCTATGGGTGAATAGTTCGTCATACTGGGTTCTTTAACCTTGTTTCGGCGACCAGTCCAGGAGAAGGAAAACTCTGAATTCAAACCTGTTAAACTCCGCTTGGGGTGGTCATTACTAGAATAGGCTCAGTCCTAATTATTGATCTAATTTACTAATTTACTTTCATTTATTTGATTTAATAATTTAATAATTTCTTTTCCGCCCTGTCGATTGGGACTGTTGAATACACCAACTGCTACTCTGCAGAGGGGGTACATTCCCTCAATGGGGCCACATGATGCTTAATGGAATCCTGGTAGCTGAGCAGTCCATGACGGGCAACACTCCACTTTGGCTCTTACTTAGGCTAGATGGGCGGTTCGAGAGGCCCCCGCCGATCAATCTGCTGGTCATGTCAAGCCCTAGAACCTATATGATTGTCATGACCCTATGACGGCCTCCAACCTTTTTCTATCACATATGTGCTAGAAGACAGTGGCTGACTCTGAAATGTAGTACCTATTACGTCCCATCTATGAGTTAAATGGATCCAAAATATTTCTAAAATTGAGTTTGAAAAAAAATCTATACATATATAAAAAGCGGTTGTATGTATATGTATGTCCGGAGGAAACTTCGAAAATAAAACAATTAACGACAAAGTAAATATATATACACATTAAATATCATCAGGGCTTGGTTTTTGAGAAAAAATAATAGAGATTTGATTTATATTCGTGAAGATAATTAAAAAATAAAGTTTAAATGATAACATCATGTTTTTTTGTTTTTTTCATTTAATATTTCAGATAGTAGACATTAACATTTCTTTTTAGAGTAGCTGGATCAATGCAAGGTCTATTTTTTACATAGGGATTTCAATGGAGTATCCAACGAGGATTCACGATTCAGTAATAATGGATCTTCGATCTAACTTTTAAAAATCTCCCTCTACCCAGGCGACGCCAGGTAGCTGCTGCTAGTACTTAATAATAATGAATAAAACAAAATGACTGCGGCATAAAATAACCCAACAAGGGTTGACATGGCATAAAATATTTCTTCTTCTTCTTCTTCTTCTTCTTCTTCTTCTTCTTCTTCTTCTTTTCTTCTTCTTCTTCTTCTTCTTCTTCTTCTTCTTCTTCTTCTTCTTCTTCTTCTTCTTCTTCTTCTTCTTATTATTATTATTATTATTATTTTATTATTATTATATTATTATTATTATTATTATTATTCTAACAAGTTTTTCGCACCAGTCTGCCCTCCAATTTACCCATAACTGGAGGGAGGATAGTTGGATTTATATCTTTCCCAATAGTATTAGTGCTACGTGAAATACAAACAGTTCGGTCCGGGATTTGAACTCGTCTCCTCACGCCCATTTCCTACGACGATAACCGATGCACCATGCGCATCCATATGGTTCCGATATATGTTCCTATCAAGTACATTTCTTAAATTCGTATTATTGACAAACCTCAGTTGATGCTTATTTTACTTTATCGTAAAATAACAAATATAAAAATAATTTGACTTCATCATCATCATCATCATCATCATCATATTACACTGGCAGCACAGATATCCATGCCAATCTTTCGCCATCCGTCCCTAGCGTTCATTTCCATCGGGGAGGGGGGTCCTTTGTGCAGAACCCTAAAACAGCTGATCAATATAGGTATTTGCTAGATGGCTCTCTCTACCATGTCCATGTGCAGGTTTCCACAGGAAAATGCCGGTAATGCATTCATTCTGACTTCCCCAGTGTGTTCGTGTTACACGGATGGTTTGTGTGATAGGGAGCAGGTGGCCGTACATCGGTAATCTTCAACTTGCTCCTCGTAACTTCCTACTATAAAATAAACTGAACGCTTATTTTATGTCCGTGTATTTGCAATAAATGTTTTTAAATAAAGAAAATATATTCAGTATTGTAAAATAACGGGTGCATGAAAAATAAAACATTTATTGCAAAGACACGGACACAGAATGAAGGTTCAGTTTATTTTATGGTAGGAATTTACGAGGAACAAGTTAAGGATTACCCCGTACATCTGCTTTTTTTGGGGGTGTTGGACTTCAAAAAGAGGTAATTTTTTAAAGACTACATTACTTTTTCCTTTTTTTAAAAAGATTTTTTGTAATTTTTTCAGGAATCTTTAGAAATCATTTGTAATGAACTTTATACTTTAAAAAGTGAAAAAAAAAATGTTAATAGTGTCAAGGTGTCAACATGATTGGAAAAAATCGTTTAATTTCACTTGAAAATAATTTTTTTTAACGAGCTTCAAGACATCACTCTATAATATTGCCTTGATGATGGTTAATATATTCACTATATACAAGGTAACTGAAACACTCAAAACGAGGCAAACATATCAATCCATTCATAAACGCATCCTCTTATTTGTATCTTTAACATTTCTATACATACATACTGTCGGATTTATTTCCATTTTTATCATTTATGTATATATATATATATAATATATATATATATATATATAGTCATCCGCAGACACCGGGTTTCGACGCATCACGTCTCTTCGGTATGGCTAGACATTTGCAGGCTACCTCCAGCCGAGATAGAAACCCAATTGATTCATTATCAGTCATACTTCTTAACCACCCGGCCATCGTCACCTACAAACTGGGAGGGGGATTTTACCGGATAAATAGACACATCTGTATATATA
The DNA here is from genome assembly GCA_023376005.1 of Doryteuthis pealeii. Lineage (NCBI taxonomy): Eukaryota > Metazoa > Mollusca > Cephalopoda > Myopsida > Loliginidae > Doryteuthis > Doryteuthis pealeii. The sequence goes on from CM042146.1 coordinate 100,211,880, forward strand.
TATATAAAGTACAAAAAATCTCTTTTTGAAACACCTTATATATATATATATAATATAATATATATATATATATATATATATATATATATAAGGTGTGTCAAAAAGTATCGATATTTTTGGTACTTTTGGACACACCTTGTATTATCAACAAAAATTAACGTTCCATTCATTGTTCATTTCTATCTTGGTAAATGCAACTTCAATCTCAATACTTTTCTGACGCACCTATAATACATTATAATATATATATATATATATATATATATATATATATATATATTATATATATATATATGCAAAGAGACAGCAACAGAGACATATTGATAGAACAGATAGATTAGATAGATAGATTATAAGTCCCCAGACATAAAAAACAACAACAACAGCAATAATAATAATAATAATAATAATAATAATAATATATAATAATAATAATCACTTCTTATTCATTTATTCACGGTGACTGTCTATCCTTGTTTATTATATGTCTCTATCTTTCCTTCCTTTTCAAATCATAATCACAACTTCCAAATTCAAAACAAACCAATTCATAATAAAATTGTAGGCGTTGTTATTAATATTCCCAGGAATCTGAAAAGAGATCGAAGAAGTAGTTAAGTAGGATTAACTTTGATTCTTCAGAATCAATTGAATGTCTTGTGTAACGGCTGGGGAAGGGGTGAACATTTCCCCGAGGCAATCAAGGCAAAATGTTAAACGATAGAAAAATAACTTTTGCTGTGGTTTCCCGTTCTTTAAAAGATTGATGCTTATTTTCATTAGATTGTCGACATGATATTATTTATTTCCTGGGGTCGTTTACGTTTTTTTCACAAATAATTCAAAGCAAAAACGATATAAGAATGGTAAAAAAAATAAAATTGGAAAAAATATATAAAAAAAGAACGTAGGGAAAAGTTGGATTTTTTTTTGTTGATAAAAAATTGAATAATTCTTCTATTTTTGTATGTCGTGAAAATCTCGTGAAGAAAATAGTTTTTCTGATAGAAAAATTGAAGCAAGCAATGAATAGTATTCCTCGTATATTTCTAACCTAAGGCATAAGGTATGATGTAAAGATAAGCGACCCTAGGTTTGTAAATCAGTAGAAAGGAAGTTTTATACTAAGTCGATGTCCTATAATGATTGCTTATGTAACAGCTAATCTAAGCTTAGTAAATAACCATTTTCTAAACATACCTGAGTTAGGAAATTAATTCTTAGCATACTAGCTCCTCAAAGACGATACGCGGCAAAACCACTAAGTGGAGTCCTATAATGATTGCCTTGTGTAACAGGCTAATTCTAAGCTTATTAAAAATAACC
>CM042146.1:100213305-100258305 GCA_023376005.1 Doryteuthis pealeii
GCGAAGGAGAGATAAACCGACGAGAATATTCTTCTTTATGATATGTAAAAGATAGTTGATTTGTATGTTTCGTTGTAGTTTTCTAAAGTTATCATGATATCACGTTGATAAGTATGTTCGGATGGTGAAGAAATTATCCACATTTTTAACTCAAGCGCTTTCATCCATTTCTCTGGTCATGCCACAGTGGATTTATGGTTGTAGTGTTTGACCCTTCGAGTTATTTATTTGGATTTATTTATTCATTAGTTCATTCAGATATGTGAGTCTATTTTAGGGGATTGCTAAGGTTGTTTGTTAGTCATTAAAGATGTTTAGTATACTGTTGCATGTGTTATTTATTTATATATATATATATATATATTATATATATATATTATATATATATAATATATATATATATTATATATGGACTATTTATTTTATATATATGGACTATTATATATATATTATATATATATATATATATATATATATATATATATATTTATAATGAAGACTAATGAAACTGAAAAAAACTGAATTATTCACAGATTAATATATTATGATACTACATTATTAAAATATAGCACTTTAATGCTTCACACTAATACCCAAACCTGATATATATACTTCCAAAAACGGATACCGATAAGAAAATAATCTTAAATATATATATTATATATATATATATATATATATAAACAGAGATTTTTGGTATGTACGTGTCGACGTATAACAAAAAAACGGGGAGATCACTCAGATTCAAAATCTTGCATACACATTTATATCGTTCTAACTAAGAAAATTCCAAATTTGGTTATTGATTTTTATTGATTAAGGGATTTAATCGATTTAATTAATCCAAAATCACCCTTTGCGGAACTGTCCGTATATCAGCCCTCCTGATAATAAAAATTGTCTCTGCCTGCTTATTGTTAAAGCGATAACAGCAGCGAAGTTTTGATTTTAATGAATTAATTTTGCAGTCTAAGCCGTTCAGCTCCGAATTTATGGCCTATTTATGGTCCAGTCTTTAATAATTTTTATATCGTTAGAAAGATAAGAAAATACTCTTTCAAAATATGTAATTTGTGTGAATTTTTTATTAATTGAATCATTTTTTACAGCGAGTTAAAAAAATTAAAAAATGGCTTCAGATAGCCACGCGCCTATGATTATTGCGATACAAGCAGTGCAGTCTATAACAGTCAGATCGGAATCTCTTACCTATTTAGGATTTTAATCTTTAAAATATTTATATCTTTAGTAATAAGATGAAATAGTCTTTCTGAATATGTAATTTGTATGTGTTTTTATAGATTTTTTTTTTTTTTTACAGCGAGTTAAAAAAAAAAAAATACTACGTATAGGCGATAATACGAATACGGCAGTTCGGAATCTCTAGTCTTTCTGAATATGTAATTTGTATGTGTTTTTATAGATTAAATTATTTTTTACAGCGAGTTTGTCCATATTCTTAAATTGTACAGTACACTCATTTTAATTTAATTTTTGTAATGCATAAAAATTGTAGAAAATCAAAATGCACGTTTTACGGTTACATTATTAAAAAAAATATTTTAATCCGTAAATAACAGTATCATGAAAATCAGTTTACGTCGTAAGTGGTTACATATTTGTATAAATTAAACTAAGATTTTCATTCGAATAAAATGACTTTTAATTCTTTAATTTTTTTATTTAATTTATTGTTAGAGTTTTAAAGGGTTAAAATAACAATAAGATTGACGAATTTCCTTAGAAACTGTTTTTTCTTTTGGTTCGTTAACTAATTATTTTCTCAAACCACGATAAAAAAAAAACAAAAACAAAGGTTACTAATATAGACAAAATCCGGTGTTTTATCTTTAGTCGAAGGCCCGACTGGAGATAAGTAGTCAATTATTTGTAGGACGAAATTTATTTCAAGTTTATCTGACAATATCCAGTTATTGGAACATTTTTTAAAAAAAAATTATATGTAAGTACGAAAAATTGTAAGCGCTTTGTTTATCAAAATGACATGATTCGTTAGTAAATTACCCGAAAAGTTGATAAAACAAAACAACTAACAACCAACATTTAAATTATTATTCAAAATACAATTTAAAATTTCCTCAGAATTTGCCTTACAAATTAAATTTAAGTTTTATGATTTTACTCTTTATTGTGAAGTCAATAAACATTGCTGAGTTTATAGTGCAACTTTTCAGTTCTGAAAAATTGGCATGTTTAAATAGAGATTTCATAGGTGACATTTGAACTTTTATGAAAATTGATGTTTGTAATTAATATAAATTTTTGTAATAAAACTTAATTTTAACTAGGGGGGGGTAGGGGTTAGCGTTAGGGGGGGGTAGTTTAATGGGAAAATAAATAAATAATTTGGGTTCCGTTCAAGCGGTTCCGATATGGGGGATCAATTTACTATAAACTTATACGAGGAAATGAGCACCCGTGAATACTCAATAATAAAGAATTTAAAAAATTTTTTTTCAAATCTGATAGATTGGTGTGTAATCGATAATAATCAACTGAAGGGAAAAAATAGATGGGGGGGGGAGTCCAGATAATCAGGTCCACCAAAACGTTTTTAAACAATGTTTTTAAAATACTAGGTACCACCAATTTTACCCTGTGAAATTTACCCCCCCCTATATTTAACACTATGAAAACTTGCAGAAAAATTAATATTTTCTTGAAAAAATTTTTCCATTTGAAAGAAAAAACATTAAATAAACTCCTGATGATTCTTTAACTTTTTTTCAGCTTACGGAAATAATGAAAATTATGATTGAAAAACAATGTTTTCATTTTTGCACTGTTAAATCAACTGAAAATTAACGTAGCTAAAACAAGTTACGATAAGAGTTTTTTTAAATTCTATGAAAATCAATTAATTATAAATAATAACAAAATATTTCCGTTTTATTCAAGATGGCCTAAACTGATCATTGGTGGTCCTATAATACTATCTTAGGTTTTAGCAAAAATAGATATTGCAATACGAAGAATTTAAATTTTCGATTCTCAGCTTCTTTTTAAACTCAACATGCAATTAAGAACTAAATGTGAATTGTTGTCATGTACAAAAATTTAAAACAATAACAAACAAATATACAAAGGAATACTTTCAATTTGTTGGATAATAATATGAAATAATTTTAAACTATAAAACAGAAAATACAAATCCTGAAATATACAAATTCTCAATGATTTTAGTTTCAAGAATTATTTTTCCTCTTACCCCTCTCTAACTACTGTCTTCCACTTTCTCTCTCACTCCCTGGTGATCCAAATTTCATTTTAGTCCGGTCATGGACCGGGTACTTTAGCTAGTACTACATATATATATATATATATATATATATATATATATATATATATATATATATATAGATAGATAGATAGATAGATAGATAGATATAAGTGTATTTTGGCAGCATTTTCACTTGTAAACATGTTTGGTTGAACTCAAGTGACGATTCCTGTCATACGAGATTCTGTTCAATCCTTTCAAGGTGTCTAGCCATCTTTTTGGTGTCAGGGTGGAACTGGTGTAGTAATCCACCAAAGATGTCTCTACGAGCGCTTTCGATCTGCCATCTTCAGGTTGGAAAGTTATGGTATGTTTCGTGGTGTCTCGTTTTTAAAGAAAAGGACTAGGAATTGGTAGTGGGAAGTAGTAACAATTGGTAGTGGGAGGTAATGGGAATTGGTAATGTATATATATATATATATGAATGAGTTAAGAGTAAGGAAAACAATCCGACGATATATATATAGAGAGAGAGATAAAAGGGTATGAAAACACACAATGTTGTTAAAATGAATATATTATTATATCATTTTCATTGCTAATATTGACAATATTTCGATTTATAAATCGAAAAATTGTCAATATTTGCAACAAAATAATATAATATCATATTCATTTTAACAACATTGTGTGTTTTCATACCCTTTTATTTACACACACACACACACCACACACACACACATATATAATAATATATATATATATATATATATATATATTTGTATCATATGATATTATCATCTTTATTAGGTTTATCAGGCATTATTTCAGCAATTATTTTCTGCAATTATTAACGATTCATTTCCTCTTTTGATCTCTCCTCTTCTTATCCATGTACAAGTCTTTTCATGTGCAACCAAATTTGTCATTTGAAGTGTCCGTGTAATTGTTTTTCTCCCAATCTTTGTTTTCTAGAGAATTTTTCACACCAGCTTTAGCTGATGGTCTTTCACTGGAGTCTGAGGGGCAACAAGTTTTATCCGGTCTCCAGGACTCTTCTGAGTATTCTAGCCGATCTTAACCGTGCTGTAGTTTGGTTGGTGTCGATTCTTCCTCTGATTTCCAATTCATCCAAATACTTTTCCAGGGCTTTGGAGACCGTTCCAAGGATATCTCCTTCACTTTCATGTTCCTCAGTTTTCTATGTTCTCTGGCAAGTTCCAAGTATTTTTATTTTCACTTTTTTTTTAGTTTTTCACACCAGCGTTAGATGATAGTATTTCACTGGAGTCTGAGTGACAACAAGTCTCCTCAGGTCTCCAGGACTCTTCTGAGTATTCTAACCGATTGCAGCAGTGTAGTAGTCTGGATGGTCTCAATTCTTCCTCTGATTTCTAGATCCTACCGTTTTTTCCCCAAGTTTATTGCTACCGTTCCAAGTGAACCAACTACAGTTGGTATCTCTTTCACTGTCATATTCCACAGCTTTTTCAATTCTCTGGCAAGGTCCAGGTATTTATCCATTTTTTTCATTTTCCTTCAGCTTCACCCTGTGATCTGCTGGGACCGCAAAGTCCACCAGTTGACACGTTCTCTTTTTTTTTTTTGTTAATCAATACTAGGTCTAGTCTCCTGATTATTATTATTATTATTATCATTATTATTATTATTATTATTATTATGATTATTATTATTATCATTATTTATCCATTTACTTATTTATCTATTTAGCGACCGTTTTATTCTTCGGGGATTTTATCCCCTTGATTCCACAGTTACCATCATTAATCTTCAAAGAATGGCAATTTCATTTTTGTTTAACGATGGTTGTGAATACTTTTCGCAATTGCAAGAAAATTCGTGGCAGATTTTCAAACGTTTTTGGCGGCTAACCCAAACGTACCCTATCTGTGGTAGCTATGCCAGCATTTTTAAAGATACGCTAATAGGATAATACAGAAGCTCTACAGAAATGCTACTTATAATATAATAAGTCTATTTTATCAATTGAATAATCACACAAGTTATTCATCAAATCAACGAACTCTCGCCACTTTCCATCTTCATAAATACCACATTAAACTTATCACTTTATCTAATTTTTACCGTTATCATACCTTATCGACATGAGCAATATTCGAATTCCACATATCTTTATTAGGAAATAAATATATTTAGAATAAAGTAAATCTTGTACAGAATACTACTTCATATAGTACGAGGGATAGTCAAAACGTAATGCCATTTTCTTTAGGACAGGTATAATTACCAACACAGTAACATGTATCATACATCAAAATGAAGCTGGTCCTCCGTGGATCCCATCCCTAATTCTCCACATATTCACCGTTTCTCGCAATAGCAATGTTCCACCTTCGAATGAGAGAGGGTTTGAGAGGCAAATATTATTTCAGTGATGAGGAAGTGAAATCTGTAGTGAAGCAGTGGCTCAAAGAACAGTCAACATAATTTTACGAGACAGGGATACATGCTATTTTTACTAACCCATATAGGTATATATATCGAACCCGTTCATCAGTGTTAAAACGTTTGAAAAAGTTTCTGTTTAAAATCAATTAATCTCTCTTTTTAATGTGGTATTAATGTGGTATCTGTTCTTTTTATCTTTTTAATGACATTTTTAAGCTTCTTATTTGCGTTGCACATTTCCTGAATTTGTATTCAAGACCAATACGACGCTCGTCCTCGGGACCTAAGATTTTAGGACCATATGACCTTTAGGCATCCCTTTTTGATCTCGATCAAGATAGGACATGTTTTTTATTTACACCTTCAATATCCGGTTGTTTTAACAGACGATTTTTAGATTTTTTAAGTTATAAAACTAAACCCTAACCCTGACCCCTAACCCTAAACCCTAAAAAACAACCGGGAATTGATGGTATAAATGAAAATCATGTCCTTTCTTAATCGAGATCAAAAAGGGGTACTTAAAGGTAATATTGTCCAGATTTTATGACAAAACCAAATTTAAACTTAACATAGGTGCAATTAGGATTCTTTCGTCCTGGTGTCCTGCCCTAAAAAAACGTTTAGCGGTGCCTTCTGAAAATGTAAACCATGCTAGTTATGAACCGCTTAGGTGTTTGAAGGCGTTTTTACCGACGAGTTAAAGCGATATGAAAGCGATATTTTACCCCTTCCCAGGTTTTTAGGGACAAGTAATTGTAAATATTTTACCCTCTCTTTAGAATATATTTTTAGCGGTTTAAATTCTATTAAATATTGCTGTATATATACGATATAGGAAGAATTAGACCCCCCCCCCTTAAATAAAATTTGGTTTTATATTTCGGAGTGAAAATTAATATAAACATTGTCTTATTTTCGGGAAAACACGGTAGTACAATGTAACCTATGCTGACATTTAATGTGAAACCGATGAATTATTTACCAAATGCACATTCAAATACGTGTCATCATCTTAAATAAGCAATATTTTGATCTCTTTTTCTAAAGGTACGCAAAATAGTCGATCACTTATATATTTTAACTGTAACAAAAAAAAAATAATACTTTGTACATCATCTAAATTTTATACAACACAACTAACGAGAGGAGCTCATATATATATATATATATATATATTATATATATATATATATATATATATATATATATATACCGCGAACAGCTCTTTATGGATAGGATACAACACAAGGTTAATTTTTTTCAAGTTTCTGTCCTATACCAGTTGCATATCTAGGCTAAAGAAACCGTTTCCCCTTATATATATATATATATATATATATATATATATATATATATATATATATATATATATATATATATATATATAAGGAGAAGACTGTACGGCACAAATAGAAAAGAACGAATAATACAGATTGTCGGAAAAAAACAACAATGAAATAGTTGGAAAACAGAAATTATATATATATATATATATATATATATATATATAATTATAAATTATATATATATATATTTATATATATATAATATATATATATATATATATATATAATTTTCTGTTGAAGACAGAGGGAGAAACAGAGAGAGAGATTTTTTACAAATGTGTCGCAGAGAGAATTCAAAGCATACACGCACATTCATGCAGAGAAAACCTTTGGGGTAAACACACTTAAAAGATATCAAAAGAAAAGAAATACAAGAATATAAATATACATAAAAATGTTAAATGAAAGGGAAAATCTTAAAAGAATGACAGTGAATACGAAGTTAGCGAAGAAATAAAGACAAAGGGACATTTTATCGAACGAAAAAATATATAAAATAAAGCAGGAAGTTAGAATTCAAAGAACAGATAAAGGTATCGTAAAAAAGTAAAATAAAAAGTGGTTGGTTGGTTGGTTGGTTGGTTGGTTGTGTATATTGATTGTCTGCCCTTGCTGTGAAAGACTTGCGTGGAAAAGTGTTATCCTCCCTAGCCGTGAGGATTTGCCACTAGGTGTTAAGTTTTTAAGGGCCATTATTTAGCCTTAAAGCAGAAGCGATTATCCAGTGGAATGGGATCCTTGATAAAGAGTCCCTCGATAATGAATCCTTTGGTTACTCTGGTAATCGTATAAGTCCTTCCTTCGTATTGGTAAAGATCCGGCAATCCTATGTCGGTCTTCAGTGAGCGCAGTTGTAATTATGACCAATGTGGGGGGTTTAAATATTCTATCAGCCACGCAGTATTGCTAGTGATTGGTTGCAAGAATAACTAACGTGACCTTGGCTAGTCTATAAATCTAGGTCCGGAATTAGAGCACACCTTATATACCATAAATATTCCAACACTAGGTGGCACTGCTACCTGAGTATTTAAATTCAGCCGGGGTCTTTCTTTGGTCTGTTATCCACAAGAATGCAGTAGACGAGTGATGTGTCTGTCCATTAGGTTGAGAACCTTGCACCCACTTTTAAGTTTATACCCATATGTGTACGTAGCCTTTTATAGACCCTATTTCCGGTGGATACCGTGAAAATCGGTGGAGAAGACCCTTTTTCCGGTTTAGATTAGAAAGAGTTTTTAGTCAGTATCGGCCAAACCACGAAAGTGGTAAGTCGTGTTAAGCGCACTGCCGTACTCAATCTGCGCAGTTAGTCTGGTGGGGATTTCGGAATAAAATATTATCTAAAGCAAATCTTGTGTTATTATCTAAAAACTACCAATGACACAGGACTTCTGATAAAGAGAAATCCCCAATGGAAGACCAGACACGAAGTCCCCAAGACGAAGTCCAGACGCTAGAAGAAGATACCAAAGATGAGAAGAAGAATAATAGAAGTAAAGAGAGTATACAACATTAGGGTCCCATCTATGGGTTATATAGAAACAACTGTGTTTGAAAAAAAGGGAGTACCCATTAAGAACAAATAAAACAAATAGTGAGTGACTCTTATATTCATTAAGAACACTTTCTTACTTTCTAAAGACTTTCGTCCTGTTTGTATCTATGTTCTATATTTCCTGTTACATGTGCTCAGACAATAAAGTCTGTTTTGTTATTATATTGTACATCTTTTTTTGTATTTTACCAAGTATATATTCAACTACGTTGGTAGAATTCTCTGAAGCCTTCTAACGTATTATAAGATCCAGTTTTGACTACTAAAGCCAATGCCACATTTAATTCTTATAGTTGGTTGATCGTATTTTACGGTATGTCAACCCATTGGGTCATTTTATGTTGAAGACGTTTTTACCTAATTCATTCTTCAAGTGTACTCAATATTTTCAAACACATTTTTTCTATTCAACTCATAGATAGACCATAACATGTATTACCACTTCTGTTCAGGGAGTACTGGTGATGGAAGGGTACTTCCCATTCCCAGAGCTCCAGAATTGGAACTTCACCATCAGACAAAGTTTAACATCTTACCGAGGACATTAACACTCTCAGCCACCACCTTATAGTGCATATATCATAAAAAGGATTGGGGTTGCCATGAGAGCAATTGCGTTAGAACAATCATATAGGCGGGCTAGGGCTTGACGTGGCCAGCCGATTGAAGATTGAATTGTTTGTTTTTTTATTTGTTTGTTTTATGGCATATCAACCTCAGTGGGTTATTTAATGCCGATAAAGTTTTGAAATAAATTCATTCTTAATGCATAATATAATTTTTTTATAAATACATTTTTCTATTTAACCCATAGATGGGACCCTAACAGGTAATACCACTCCGGGTCAGAGTGGACCAGGGACCAATAGTGATGAAGGGGTGCTCCACATTTCCCAAACCTCCAAAACTGGAACCTTACCAACAGACAGAGTTTAACGACATTCCCAGGACATGTAGACCCTCAGTCACCGCCTTCTAGCACCCATATAATAAAAAGGGTTGGGGCTTGCCGTAAGAGGCAATAGGGTTGAGGCAATCATATAGGTGCTAGGACGTGACCAGCCGATTGATCGGAAGGAGCCTCTCCGACCGCCCGTCTAGCCTAAGTAAGGTTCTAAATGGAGTGTTGCAGGTCATGGACTGCTCACGCACAAAGACCCCGTCCTTAAGCATCATGGGTCGCCACCCACAGCCAACAGATGGCCCCATTCGAGGAGTCTTACACCTTTGCAGAGGTGTAGTCGGCAGGGCGGGAAAATGGAATTAAAAGAACAACAACAGGTATTGTAAAAAGTAAAATAAAAGTTGAAAGTAAACCAAAAACAAATGGAGGATAAAACAAATGGGAGGAAAAAATAAGAAAGGAAAAACGGAAGAAAGTTAGAGAGGATAGAATAGAAAACCTTGATGGAATGATTGGTTGGTTGGTTGGATTTTAGGGCATGTCAACTCTTGTTGGGTTATTTTATGCAGAAGACATTTTATTTTATTAATTCTTGAATTTTTTTCTCTTTTTCTATATAACCCATATATGGGACCCTAACAGGTACAACCACTTCGGGTTATGTTAGACCTGGGAGTAATGGTAATAAAGACGTACTCCACACACACCATAACTCCAGAACTGAAACTTGACCATTAGGTGGTGGCTGAGGCACTTTGTTTATTTGGTATAAACTGCAACTTAAAGTGAAGTTCCAATTCTGGGGAGTGGGGAGTGGGGAGTACATTTTCACCACAATTACTCCCAGCTCCAGTGGTAGTACCTCTTAGGGTCCCATCTATGGGTTAAATAGAAAAATGAGTTATTAAAACAAATGTTTAAAAAATTGAATATCCATCTAGAATGAATAAAACAAAATGTTTCCAGCATAAAATAACCCTAAAAGTTTTGACATGCAGTAAAATACAAGAGACTATCGTGGTTTAATGGGTAGCAAACTAGACTCAAATATCTATTTCGAAATGAATCAGCTAAATATTCAGTCCTCGTGGGATGCCGTACATAAATTTATTCGACCTTGTGTCACCTCCTACCCGGGTTGGTGAAGGGTTAGATAAATAACTACGCTGTACACATATTATACATTCCCAATGATTTTGAACAGATTTAAACTTTTTAACTCAAAAATTTTACTCAGAGAGAAAGAAAGAAAAGAAGAAAAGGAATGAAAAACGGAAGGAAAGAAAATTGGATGAGGGAAGAAGATAAGCATAAAAAAGGAAAAGGAAAAATGAGAGAAAGAAAAGAATAGCAGGAGAAAGAAAAATAAGGTAGGAAGTAGAATTGTAAAAAAATAGACAGGAAGGTAGGAATTAGAATTGGAAGAAAGAGAACGATAGGTAGAAAGTTAAATAGGAAGAGAAAGAAAGGTGGAGAGAAGGAGTAAAAGAAAAACAGAAGGTAGGAATTAGAATAGAAAGAAAGAGAAAGAGAGGTAGAAAGTTGAATATAAAGAGAAAGAGAGGTGGAGAGTAGGAGTAAAAGAAAAACAGAAGGTAGGAGGTAGGAATTAGAAGAGGAAGAAAGGGAGGAAGATAGGTAGAAAGTAGAATAGGAAGAGAAAGAAAGATAGGGAGTTAAAGTAGAAGAAAAAAAGAAGGAATTAGAAGAGGAAGAAAGGGAGAAAGAGAGGTAGGAACCTGAAGAGGCCAACATCCTACGACTACCAGAGCCGACCCGGCAGTTCTTGCAATGAACTAGTGATTTAAGACCGGCTTTAGTTTTATGCCATATCCAATACACACTTTTTGTGGAGTGGAAAGCTTATCTCACTGCAGGGAAAGCAGATGGCGTGTCGTATGCCTCGTAGACTAGTCAGAAATAAATAAACAAATAAAAACGGAAGAAAGAAAGAAGGAAAAAGAAGGTAACAGTAGAGAAGGAAAAGAAACGACGCAAGGAGAAACAAATAAAAGAAAAAGGAAACATAATGAAAGATGGAGAAGAAGAAAGGGGATAAACAAAAACGAAACAAAGAATGAATGAAAGAGGATGATAAGTTAAAGAATAAACAAATGAATTAATAAAAGAAAGAAAGACAGAAAGAAAGAGAGAGAGAGAGAGAGAGAGAGAGAGAGAAAAGAAAAATAAAGGTAGAGAAGGAAAAACTACGAAACAAGGGGGAAAGAAGAAAGTAAAAAAAACGAGAATGTAAAAGAATAAAGGGCGAGATGATAAAAGAAAGAAAGAAAGAAAGAAGAAAGAAAGAAGAGAGAGAGAAAGGTAACAGTAGTGAAGGAAAACTACGAAACAAGGGGGGAAAGAAAAAAGTTTAAAAAAAAACGAGGATGTAAAGAATAAAGGGCAAGAAAAAAGGAATAAAAGAAAGAAAGAAAGAAAGAAAGAAAGAAAGGTAACAGTAGAAAATGAAAAGAGCCGTATCAAGCGGGAAATAAAAGTAAGACATGGAATGAAACAAGGATGTAAAGAATAATGGGAAAGATGCAAGAAAAAAAGAAAGAAGGAAATAAAGAAAGAAAGAAAGAAAGAAAGAAAGAGAGAAAGAAAGAGAGAAAGTAGAATAAAAATAAAAATAAATGAAACCAGGTGAAGAATGGAAGAAAGAGCATAGAATGAAAATGATATAAAGAAGGAAGGGATATAAGTAATAAAAGAAGGAAAGAAAGAAAAGAAAGAAAGAAAAAAGACAGAGAAGGAATAGCAGCAAAATAAAGCGAAATCATAAAAGAAAGATAAGGAAGAGTAAGAAGGGTGTAAAGACAGGAATGAGATCAATATTAATAGAAAGAAAGAAAGAAAGAAAGAAAGAAGTGAAAGGCAAGAAGAATAAAACTAATAAAGAAATAAATAAAGAGAGATGGAAAGAGAGAAGGGTGAAAGTTAACAGTAGAGAAGGCAAAGAAGCGAATCAAAGTGAAACATAAAAGAAAGAGAATGGGAAGAAGAATATAAAGCATGAATGGAGAGATGCAATAAAAGACAGAAAGAAAGAAGTAAAAGAAAGAAGAAAAAAAGAAGAGGGAAAGAAAATAGTAGAGATAGAAAAGGAACTAAGCCTGGGAGGAAGAAAAGAATGAGAATAGACGAAAAAGTGACATAATGAAGGAAAGAAAGACACATAAAAGAAGGAAAAAAGCAATAAAGCAAATTGTGGAGAGGGAAAACAGATGATGCCTGAGTGGGGGAATAAAAGAAAGAGAAATAAAAGGAAAATGATGTAAAGAAGATAAGCAATAAAAGAAAGAAAGAAAGATAGAAAGTAAGAAAGAAAGAAAGAAAGAAAGAAGAAAGAAGAGAGAGAGAGGGGGTAACAGTAGAGAAGGAAGGGAGGTGAAGGAAGAGAAAAAATAAAAGAACGAAAAGGGAATGAACAAGGATGTAAAGAATGAAAGAAGAGATGAAAAAGACAGAAAGAAAGAAAGAAAGAAAGAAAGAAAGAAAGAAAGAAATAAAAGAATGAAATAAAGAAAGAAAGAAAAGGAAATATCAAATAAGCAGCCTGGGAGGAATAAAACAAAGAGAGTAGAAGATTATTATATAAAGAAAGAAGGGAAAGAAAAAAAAGAAGAAAATGCGAACGCCAAAAGAAAGAAAGAAAGAAAGAAGAGAAAGCAGAACCCAAAGAAAGAAAAAAGAAAGAAAAAAAAAAGAAAAAAGCAAATCCACAGAAAAAAAGAAAGAAAGAAAGAAAAAAAAAGAGAAAAGGAGTAATAGTAGAAAAGGAAAAGAAACGAAGTAAGGCGAAAAAATAAAAGAAAGAGAAGTTAGAGAAAGGGGAGAGAGAACGAACGAACGGGCGAACGAACGAAAGAAGAAATAAAGAAAGAAAGGAAAGCAATAGAAGAAAGTAAGAAAGAAAGAAAGAAAGAAAGAAAGAAGAGAAAAAGGTAATAGAAGATGAGGAAAAGAACCAAAGTAAGATTAAAATAATAGGAGAAGAGAGATAAAGAAGGATGGGAAGGAAGGAAAGAAGAAAAGAAGAAATGAAAGCAATAAAAGAAAGAAGAATAGAAAGCGAACACAAATGAATATATAGATAAATGAATAAAGAAAGAAAGCGAAGTCAAATAACATGAACAGAAAGAAAGAATGAAAGAAAGAATGAAAGCAAACTCAAATAAAGAAAAAAAGAAAGAAAGAGAGAAAGCGAACTCAAACAAAGAAAAAAGACAGAAAGAAGAAAGAAAGAAAGAAAGAAAGCGAACACAAAGAAAGAAGAAAGAAAGAAAGAAAGAAAGAAAGAGCACCAAAGAAAGAAAAAGAAGAAAGAAGGAGAGAAAGAAAGAAAGAAAGAAGAAAGAGAGAAGCGAACTCAACAAACAAAAAAGACAGAAAAAGAAAGAAAGAAAGCGAACACAAAGAAAGAAAAAGAAAGAAAGCGAACCAAAGAAAGAAAAGAAGAAGGAAAGAAAGAAAGAAAGAAAGAAAGAAGAGAAAAGGAATAATAGAAGAAAAGGAAATAAGCGAAGCAAAGTGAAAAAATAAAAGAGAGAAGGGAGAGAAAGAAGGATGGAACGAACGACGAAGAAGAAAGAAAGAAAGAAAGAAAGAAAGAAAGAAAGGCAAGCAATAGAGAAAGGAAGAAAAAAGAAAAGAAAGAGGAAAGCAATAGAAGAAAGAAAGAAAGAAAAGAAAAAAGAAAGAAAGAAAGAAAAAAAAGAAAAAGGAAAGCAATATTAGAAAGAAAGGAAGAAAGAAAGGAAGGCAATAGAAAAAAGAAAGAAAGAAAGGAAAGCAATAGAAGCAAGAAAGAAAGAAAGAAAGAAAGAAAGAAAGAAAGAAAGAAAGAAAGGAAAGCAATAAGAAAAAAGAAAGAAAGAAAGAAAGAAAGAGAGAAAGGAAAGCAATAGAATAAGAAAGAAAGAAAGAAAGAAGAGAAAAAAGGTATTAGTAGTTATCTACTAATACCTTTTCTCTCTTCTTTCTTTCTTACTTTCTTTCTTAGGCAAAGAACTAAAGCAAGGTTGAAAATAATAGAAAGAGAATGGAGAGAAAGAAAGATAGAAGTTAGCAAGGAAGAAAGGAAGGAAAAGAAAGAAAGAAAAGAATCCAGTTCTAGTAAAATTAACAGGGGAAAAAAGTAATTTTGGTAGAGATTGATGCAAATCAATAAACAATGGGGGAAAATATCCGAAACTCCGAACCGAAATTGATCAGATAGAACAAGAAGTAAGAGTACATAAAATAAAGACAAATGAGAAAGGAACAGACGGCCATGATTAACTGCCTTTTCTTGGCAACGATAGTTTGCAAGTTCACTATTAACCTTTGCAAGTAAATTGTATTTTCTCTTTCATTTAACATCGAGATGTAAAAATAACAAAAAACAACACTGTTCCGTCGTGAAAACAAAACTAGGTCTAATCCATCAATAAAGAATAATATATCTGTACTAGCATTGTTTCTGTCAATGTAACATTGTTATTTGAGAACTTATCGCTATATCAGCATAGGATCAGATTGTAGTATATGTGCACTCTACTGATGGATTGATTGATTGATTGATTGATTGATTGATTTTAACGAAAACTGTTACTCTACGAAGCAAAAAGACAGAATTGGTTCGCCCACCTGATTTTATTACCTGGTTTCTTTAGAATTCTATCTAGAGTTTTGTAACGAGATGTATTGGCACTGTAAGGGTTAACTGGAGTAGTCTTCCTTGTTTCAGGGTTTGGGCAATCTCCTGCCAGGAGCCTCTGTTTGGTCACCTGACGCAGGAACCCAAGAATATCACCCTCTTTGGCCTAAGCGACTGAACAAGTATGGATGTTCTGGTCACCGCTCTCCAGCACGCACATGGTGCATGCCTTACGGTACAGACCTTACATACATACAGTAAATGATTTCCTTTCTATTCTCTTTCTCTTACACTTCTACATATGTTTGGACACTTGTGACATGGTATAGCCTCGAGAACTTTGTTCCCCTATATATGTTTAAATAAATGTTGTATAAATGTAACTAACGCGTTTGTGGTTGTCCTACTGAAGTATTCCGCGTTGGGGCACTTTTCTTTTGAGTAAACTGATGCTTTATAAGAACCGGAGTTCATACTCTGTGAACCCCTTATAGCACCATTTCGATTTGTAACTTTGGTTGGTTGATTGGTTGGTTGGTTGGATTTTACGGCATGTCAACCCTTGTTGGGTTATTTAATGACATTTAACTTTTAGTGTAACCATACTATAATACTGAAACGGATATAGCTTGAAGAAATCTTGTTTTAATTTATCAGATAGTTCAGATTTGTGTATGGTCATTAACCTGTCAATATGGTTCGTTGGATTTTACGGCACGTCAATCTTTGTTGGGTTATTTTATACCAAAGATTTTTTGTTTTATTCATTCTTGATGAGTATTCATTTTTTTTTTATTTAACTAAATTTTGTAAAAAATGTTAAGCTCATTTTTCAATCAAACCCATAGATGGGAGCATAGCAAGTTTTACCGCTCCAAGACAGAGTGAACCTGGGAGTAATGATAACGAAGGTTTGCTCTATACTCCCCAGAGCTCCAGAATAGGAACTTCACCATTAGATGCAGTTTAATCCTGGAAGCAGCACCCTACAAACAGAATTTGGTAGGTATTTTACGTATCTGCAGCGAATTCTAATTCTAGGAGACCTGCTCTCCCGGGATCAAATTAATGGCCAGTAATCTATTTATACATATATAAAGGGCAGTTGCTATCTACGTATGTATATCTGGAGGAAACTATGAAAATAAAACAATTATGATATATATATTACATATCACAGGTTCTTGCTTTTTGTGCAACAATTAGAAGATTCTATTTAAAAATTAAAGTATCCTTAGAAATAACATTGAATTCTATCTATAAATGTTCAGCATTTGTAAATCTCAAAAGTAGATAAACCAAATAAATTTTACCCCCTCTCTACCAAGTCGACGCTGGGTAGCTTCTTCTAGTTCTAACAATGGCAAACAATTAATTACTCTACATTCCCCAAAGTTCGAAAACCGGAGACTTATATCCGGATTTACTTTCGTGTCATACCCAATGACCTTTTTTTAAAGGTCTTGATTAAAATGTAATATCTATTCTACTCCGGGTAAGATACGGCTAAATTGGAGGTGGACTTGGTCCTGGTGATTCCAACCCAACGGCAGAACATTCTCCGTTTGTACCGACAGGGTGCATTGAGAAGTCCAATCAAGAGCATAATAGTAGTCGTGGAGGCTTGGGATTCTAACATTGGTCAGCACTTCTCCATTACCCCAAAAGAAGATCGGAGTAATCATACACTTTCGGAATACTTGGTCGGAGTCTGGACATTTTTATTTTTATGTATTTACCCAAACACTTCACAGGATTCTATACAAGGTCAATTTTTAACGGTCTCTTTATCCATGGTACAAAAACAAATTAACCAAATAAAAAAATTATCAAGAAAAAATTTAACAACGTTGGAACAGTAGCCACCAAAAAAAAATCAATTAAGACAATAGTAGCAGAATGGAAGTTGTGATAGAGAAAATCCCCAGAGGAAGAAGTAAAACTGGCTCGGCTGACCATTGACCATACAAAACGAACACACTCAACAGGAGCATTAACTACGGTGTGGCACATGCCAAACACTCTACACTTTCATATATTCCTCATGGAGTGTGCAGTTTTTGCTCCAATCAGAAAGAAATGTTTCAACGCATATAATACGAGGATCTGTTTGAGAATACTAACATGGATGACATTTTATCCTTCTTGAGAGAAGACACAAATGGGTGAATGGATTTTGAATAATTTGACTGTTGTGCAAACAAAGGTTTGAAGAATTTATGATAATCTCATCCAAATAATGGAGTCATTTATTTTTTGCTTCATCGACAGTAGTAGAATTTGGGTACTTACTACTCACATAAATCCCCAAATTGATTAGAAGGGGATCCTTGGACTTGGTCGGCAACCCATCTAAGACAAGGACAAGTCCGATAGAAAACCTCCGCTGCCTAGTGGCTTTACCTCATCCCAAGAAAATGCTAGGGGAGTAAACCACGAAAGCAAAAGGAACCGGAGTCCCCAAGGTGGTGTGATGCTGAAATTAAGTGCTACCCAGTAACTCCTGCAACACTAACACTGCATTGGTTCCTTATAACAACAGCAGTGTGGATATCGGGGATTGACTGCTTAAGCAACAGTTAATCTCCATATGAAAACGCCCAGACTACGTAGTTCCCACCCACCAAAATAAAAAGATTTGGAAACTACTCCTTCGTCTCTTGTAGACAGTAGGATGACAAAAACAACAACATTGATTTTGCATACCTATCAATTTGAGAAGCACATGTACATATGAATATACAATAACTGCAATTCCCTACTCTCAAGGCATAAAATAACCCTCTATGGAATGATATGCCGTTAGAATTAATCAATCTATCAATCATTTGATCGATCAGCATTTGGCGTTAAAAATAAAACAATTTCGGATTATTATTAAGTTTTCGCTGTTATGGTTATATCTAGGAACACTCGAACGTTTATTAAAAGCGCACAAACTGATAAAAATAATTTCGCGCTCTAATTGCAATCAGCCAATCAGCAAACTGATCGAAGTGAATGATTTTTGCACCCGTTCCAATAAACTGATTGATCAACTACGAACATTTCCTGTTCGATGGCGTCAACTGATTTCTTCATGTACCCTTTCAACTCTTTCACGAAAAATTACACAATGGCACATTTCGATAATGACATATGTTTTTAATTTTGATATCTTTCTTTTATTGTTCTTTGAAAACTATTCATGAATACTAGTTGACCTAATGTAAATTACATGGTAGTCGATAATAAAGGTTAGGTTAGGTTTGTTTTGTTTTACGGCATATCAACCTCAGTGGGTCATTTAATGCCAATAAAGTTTTGAAATAAATCAATTCTTAATGGATAATACAATTTTTTATAAATACATTTTTCTATTTAACCCATAGATGGGACCCTAACAGGTACTACCACTCCGGGTCAGAGTGGACCAGGGAGCAATGGTGATGAAAGGGTGCTCCACATTCCCCAAACCTCCAAAACTGGAACCTCACCATCAGATAGAGTTTAAAGTCATTCCCAGGACATGTAGACCCGCAGTCACCGCCTTCTAGCACCCATATGATAAAAAGGGGCTGGGGCTTGCCATAAGGGCAATAGGGTTGGGAAAATCATACAGGTGCTAGGGCTTGACGTGACCAGCCGATTGATCGGAGGGGGCCTCTCGACCGCCCGTCTAGCCCAAGATAGGACCAAAGTGGAGTATTGCATGTCATGAACTGCTCATCCACCTGGGCTCTATCCTTAGCATCACGGGTCGCCACCCACGGCCAACAGGTGGCCCCATTGTCGATAATAAAGAATATCCGTCATCTTCTACTTGTTGTATACCCTTCTGATTACTTCTTTACTTACTTCTATTCTTCTATTCTTCTTCTGACATTTCTTCTAGCGTCTGGACTTTTCTTGGGGACTTCGTGTCTGGTCTTCTATTGGGGATTTCTCTTTATCAGAAACCCTGTGTCATTTGGTAGTTTTTTAGATAATAACACAAGACTTCGATTTACTTTGATCATATTTTATTCTCGAAATCGCCCACCAGACTACCTGCGCAGATCGAGTCGGAGCGTGTATAACACGACTCACCACCGTCGTGGTTTCTCGCCGACTGACTAAAATCTATATCTAATCTAAACCGGAAGAGGGTCTTCTCCACCGATTCTCACGGTATCCACCGGAAGGAAGGATAAGGACAGGTTAAGCGTTGTCATTCAAATCCTTCAAGGCCGTGGGCTGCAGCTTATAACGGACATTTTGATTTCTACACTATTGCACATAAATATTAGGTATCTAATAAGTATGTAACATACTGTTACAATTCATGAGATGTCATAACTATTAAGTTTTTAAATGCCATCCTTGGCCAGTTTAAAAGGGCTTAAGTAAGTAAGTCCTGAGTTATGGAATCATTTGGTAAGAGAATAAGTCCTATCCTGCGTATACGTCCTGAGTTATGGAATCCTTTGTCCGTCGTCCACGAAAGTCAAAGTAGTTATGGCCAATATGCTCAGTATGCTCAGTTTAAGTATTGTTTTAACAGCAGAGTACTGCCAGTGATTTGCCAAGAGCTTGATCACATAGTTCTCGGCGAGTCTATAAGTAGAAACAGGCGTCTAGCACATACCTTATATACTAAAATAAGTCAACAATAACTTGTGAACATACCTGTAGCTAAGAATTTAAATCAGGGACCGTTAATTTTAGAATCAAGGACTCCCCACAGAAAATTACCGCTGACTGTTAATAATCCTTGATCCTTATAGGGGCGCGATTTGGGCGCCATGATAGACACGTGATAGTTAGTTTAGAGTTAGATGCAAACCAGCCCTTAGAGAGAGTAGATCTAATTGTTGGCTCTGATAGAATCTATCTCTCCGCGGCGGAACCAATATGGGCTAGAAGAAAATAAAACATGATCAAGAACAAACAAGGTCTGGCTGTGTTTGTAAATTATTAAGACAATGTTGAACCCAGCCCAGAAGACAGAAGAACTAACAATAAAATCAGCTCCCAGCAGATAAGAGTCGACTAGACAAGATGGCGGCCAGACAAGATTGCAGGAATCAGTCAACAGGCAGAAATAAAACAAGTAAGTAAGACCACCGTCTCTGATCTAATCTCTCTCTCTCTCTCTCTCTCTCTCTCTCTCTCTCCTCTCTCTCTCTCTCTCTCTCTCTCTCTCTCTCTCTCTTATATACCCGAGTATGGCAGAAGGTTATATACGAATATACTTTTGCCCGTATCTCCTCATTCTCTGCCCCTACTCCTGAGAAACAAATTAAAAAGGCTTTAAGATATTCGTCGCATCATTTTCCCAGTCATTACATTCATAAAATTACATTTCTAAAATTCTCAAAAATTACAATATAATTTAGGATAAAAATTATTTAAAAAATAGAAATAAAATTAAAATAATTTGGCTCTTACTTAGACTAGATGGGCGGTCAGAGAGGCCCCCTTCAATCAACCGGCTCAGCTAGTAATGTCATCCACTAGCTCTTATATGATTGTCCCTTCTTATTGTTCTAATAACAACCCCAATCCTTTTTATCATATATGTGCTAGAAGGGTCTCATCTATAGGTTAAATAGATGAAAAAATAAGTATCAAAAATCTGCTTTAAAAAATTGAGTTTAAAAGAATATTGAATACCCAACAAGAATAAATAAAACGAAATCACTGGACCGCACCCACGACCAACAGGCATCCCCATCGGACGAATTTTAGGACCATATGACCTTTAGGTACCCCCTTTTGATTTCGATTAAGAAAGGATATGTTTTTCATTTACACCGTCAATATCTGGTTGTTTTAACAGACGATTTTTAGATTTTTTAAAATTATAAAAATTACCCCTAAGCCTAAACCCTAACCCTAACCCCTTACAAATAACCGGATGGTGTAAATGAAAAACAAGTCCTTTCTTAATCGAAATCAAAAAGGGGTTCCTAAAGGTCATATGGTCCTAAAATTCCTCCGATGGTCGTGGGTGCAGTCCAGTGATTTAGTTTTATTCATTCTTGTTGGGTATTCAATTTTCTTTCAAACACAATTTTTTAAACAGATTTTCGATACTTATTTTTTATTCTGGTCCGAATTTTACCACTCTTTAGAGGTACAGTCGGCGTATTCTACAACTGCAGCCAAAAGAGAAAATATGCAGTTTTACAAATTCCTCAGTTTTATTGGAATAGCTAATATGAAACTACATAAATGCGCAAATAAAATCGCATACAATTTGTGCTGCAGTTATTCGAACGAAAAACTGCAAGAAATGCAGACTCATGTCAAATCTGCTGATTCGTAATGAATTCTTTTGAACCGAATTGCGACAAAGAGAGAATTGGCGCGGGAATTCTAATGTATCGTTGACGCACTGTTCTTGGACAGAAGCCATCTTGATTAACTGTACAGAGGAAAGTTGAAATAAAGAGAAATAGGCAGATGTTTCAAGTGTAATGGAAATGCAGGTGAGAACGAATTTGACATCAATAGATTCGGTTTAAACTGAAATTTGCATTTATTTGCTGTTTAAAACCAAGGGTGTTTTAACACATACACACACACAAACAAACACACACACACACACACACCTATATATATATATATATATATATATATATATATATCTTATTATAATGGAGATTGTGTGTTTTTCAGTCTGTAACCGAAACTATATTCCTACTCAAGTCGCAATTCTCTTAGTTATTGAGATCACATTCTCCATGATTTTATTTTTATCTAAACCCTCAATTATAAATAAAATTGTCTTACATTATTAATACTGTTAACTATGTCTACATACTGACAACATGCAATTATATTTATATATACAACAAAATAGCGGTTTCCAGTGTGAACGGGAAGGCTAATTTGCATATTAATATTTAAAAATCGAATTTAATAAATATGTGCTTAGTATTATTGATTTCTAACTGTTTGGTTTTATTTTAATGAATATAAGCAAAAATCTCTTCAATGAATCTTAAATGAAATCCATTAACAAGAAAGAATAACTGTCATTTTATTCTTTACTTCCTCTTATAACTAAATACTTAAATTAGAAAAAATAACAATGAAAGACGAGAGTGAGTTTCAGTTGTTCTATTTTTTATTATACTCCCTCTGTTTCAAATCTTTTATTATACTCCCTCTGTTTCAAATCTTTTTATCTGTATTCTTATTTAGTTTCATTAGCCTTTCTAATTTAATACAATATTTTATTACATTAAAACTTAAATACTTGCACCCGGAGGGTGCATATATTTGCTGGTATATATAAAGTAATTATATGGTTTTCAGTATTTCAAGTAATTATATGGTTTTAAGTATTTTAAGTAATTGTACGAAAAGTATTTTAAGCAATCTTATGGTTTTTAAGTATTTCAAGTAATTATTTCGTTTCAAGTATTTCAAGCAATTATATGAAATACTCCAAGTATTCATATGGTTTTAAGTATTTCAATTATTTTTATGGTTTTTGATATTTCAAGTAACTATTTGGTTTCAAGTATTTCAAGCAATTATATGGTCTCTAGTATTTCATGTATTTTTATGGTTTTTGATATTTCAAATAATTATTTGGGTTTTGATATTTCAAGTAATTATTTGGTTTCAAGTATTTCAAGTAATTATTTGGTTTCAAGTATTTCAATCACTTATATAGTTTCAAATATTCCAAGCCATTATATGGTCTTAAGTATTTCAATTATTTTTATGGTTTTTGATATTTCAATTAATTATATGGTTTCAAGTAATTATATGGTTTCAAGTATTTCAAGCAATTATATGGTTTCAAATATTCCAAAATTATATATGGTCTTAAGTATTTCAATTATTTTTATGGTTTTTGATATGTCAATTAATTATATGGTGTCAAGTAATTATATGGTTTCAAGTATTTCAAGCAATTATATGGTTTCAAATATTCCAAGTAATTATATGGTCTTAAGTATTTCAATTATTTTTATGGTTTTTGCTTTTTCAAGGAATTATATGATTTCAAGTATTTCAAGCAATTATATGGTTTTAATTATTTCAAGTTAATATATGGCCTTAAGTATTTCAAGTAATAATGTAGTCTTAAGTATTTACGTAATTATTAATTGTACGATTTGAAGTATTTCATGCAATTATATGTTTATTAATATTTCAAGTAACCATAGATTTTTAAGTATTTCAAGTAATTATATGGTTTCAAGAATTTCAACTAATTATATTGTTTTAAATATTTCATTTATGAAAATATTTTTAAGTGAAACAATTGGACATCTAGAGGTCTTGTTTGTAAGAATTGATATTCATAGAATATCATCGCAATCCACCATTATTAAATGCATCTTTAAATGTATTTGCTTTTTGCATGTAGCTAAATCTTGGGGAATTAAAAAAAACAAAACAATTGTTAGTTACAATTAAAATACTACTGCACCACTTTAGCTAAATCGAAAGAATATAAGGGTATTTCTGAAGTGTGTTGCAGCAATATTGTCTTTGAGAGAGCAAGTGTGCTAAGGATTAATTTCCTAACTCAGATATGTTTAGAAATATGGTTATTTAATAAGCTTAGATTAGCTGTTACACAAGGCAATCATTATAGGACATCCACTTAGTGGGTTGCCGCAGTATCGTCTTTGAGGGAGCTAGTATGCTAAGAATTAATTTCCTAACTCAGGTATGTTTAGAAATATGGTTATTTACTAAGCTTAGATTAGCTGTTACATAAGGCAATCATTATAGGACATCGACTTAGTATAAAACTTCCTTTCTACTGATTACAAACCTAGGTCGCTTATCTTTACATCATACCTTATGCCTTAGGTTAGAAATATACGAGGAATACTATTCATTGCTTGCTTCAATTTTTCTATCAGAAAACTATTTTCTTCACGAGATATTCACGACATACAAAAATAGAATTATTCAATTTTATCAACAAAAAAAAAATCCAACTTTTCCCTACGTTCTTTTTTTATGCTTTTTTAATTTTTTTTTATTTTTACAATTTTATTTCTTTTTTTACCAATCTATATCGTTTTTGCTTTGAATTATTTGTGAAAAAAACGTAAACGACCCCAGGAAATAAATAATATCATGTCGACAATCTAATGAAAATAAGCATCAATCTTAAAGAACGGAAACCACAGAAAAGTTATTTTTCTATCGTTAACATTTTGCCTGATGCCTCGGGGAAATGTTCACCCCTTCCCCAGCCGTTACACAAGACATTCAATTGATTCTGAAGAATCAAGTTAATCCTACTTAACTACTTCTTCGATCTCTTTTCAGATTCCTTGGGAATATTAATAACAACGCCTACAATTTTATTATGAATTGGTTGTTTTGAATTTGGAAGTTGTGATTATGATTTGAAAAGGAAGGAAAGATAGAGACATATAATTAAACAAGGATAGACAGTCACCGTGAATGAAATGAATAAGAAGTGATTATTATTATTATTATTATTATTATTATTGCTGTTGTTGTTGTTTTGTGTCGGTACTTATATCTATCTATCTATCTATCTATCTATCTATCTGTCTATCTATCTATCAATATGTCTGTCGGTCTGTCTCTGTTGCTGTCTCTTGATATATATATATATATATATATATATATATATATATATATATATATATATATATAAGGGGTGACAGAAAAGTATCGAGATTGAAGTTGCATTTAGCAAGATAGAAATAAACAATGAATGGAGCGTATTTTTTTCAGAATTCAAGGTGTGTCAAAAAAGTACCGAGTTTAAATCTATATTTACCAAGATAAACATGAACAATGAATGGAACGTTAATTTTTCATAATACAAGGTGTGTCAAAAAGTACAAAAATCTCGATACTTTTTTGACAGACCTTAGATATATATATATATATATATATATATATATATATATATAATATATATATATATATATAAGGTGTGTCAAAAAGTATCGATATTTTTTGTACTTTATATATATATACAGATGTGTCTATTTATCCGGTAAAATCCCCCTCCCAGTTTGTAGGTGACGATGCCCGGGTGGTTAAGAAGTATGACTGATAATGAATCAATTGGGTTTCTATCTCCGCTGGAGGTAGCCTGCAAATGTCTAGCCATACCGACGAGACGTGATGCGTCGAAACCCGGTGTCTGTGAATGACTATTATATATATATATATATATATATATATATATATGTATATATATATATATATATATATATATATATATATATATATATATATATATATATATATATATGATAATGTTTGCCTCTTTTTGAGCTTTTCAGTCACCTTATATATATTGAATATATTAACCATCATCAAGGCAATATTATGGACTGATGTCTTGAAGCTCGTTTAAAAAAATTATTTTCAAGTGAAATTAAACGATTTTTTCCAATCATGCTGACACCTTGACAGAATTTAATTTTTTTAAAGTATAAATTTCATTACAAATGATTCCTAAAGATTTCTGAAAAAATTAAAAAAATCTTTTTAAAAAAAGGAAAAAGTAATGTAGTCTTTTAAAAGGTGTCACTTTTTGAAGCCCAACAACCCACAAAAAAGCAGATGTTCGGGGTAATCCTTAACTTGTTCCTCGTAAATTCCTACCATAAAATAAACTGAACCTTCATTTTATGTCCGTGTCTTTGCAATAAATGTTTTATTTTTTCTTGCACCCGTTATTTTACAATACTGAATATATTTTCTTTATTTAAAAACATTTATTGCAAATACACGGACATAAAATAAGCGTTCAGTTTATTTTATAGTAGGAAGTTACGAGGAGCAAGTTGAAGATTACCGATGTACGGCCACCTGCTCCCTATCACACAAACCATCCGTGTAACACGAACACACTGGGGAAGTCAGAATGAATGCATTACCGGCATTTTCCTGTGGAAACCTGCACATGGACATGGTAGAGAGAGCCATCTAGCAAATACCTATGTTGATCAGCTTCTTTTAGGGTTCTGCACAAAGGACCCCTCCCCTATGGAAATGAACGCTATGGACGGATGGCGAAAGATTGTCATGGATATCTGTGCTGCCAGTGTAATATGATGATGATGATGATGATGATGATGAAGTCAAATTATTTTTATATTTGTTATTTTACGATAAAGTAAAATAAGCATCAACTGAGGTTTGTCAATAATACGAATTTAAGAAATGTACTTGATAGGAACATATATCGGAACCATATGGATGCGCATGGTGCATCGGTTATCGTCTTAGGAAATGGGCACGACGAGATGGGTTCAAATCCCGGACCGAACTGTTTGTATTTCACGTAGCACTAATACTATTGGGAAAGATATAAATCCAACTATCCTCCCTCCAGTTATGGGTAAATTGGAGGGCAGACTGGTGCGAAAAACTTGTTAGAATAATAATAATAATAATAATAATAATAATAATAATAATAAGAAGAAGAAGAAGAAGAAGAAGAAGAAGAAGAAAGATTTTATGCCATGTCAACCCTTGTTGGGTTATTTTATGCCGCAGTCATTTTGTTTTATTCATTATTATTAAGTACTAGCAGCAGCTACCTGGCGTCGCCTGGGTAGAGGGGTATTTTAAAAAGTTAGATCGTAGATCCATTATTACTGAATCGTGAATCCTCGTGGGATACTCCATTGAAATCCCTATGTAAAAAAAAGACCTTGCATTGATCCAGCTACTCTAAAAAGAAATGTTAATGTCTACTATCTGAAATATTAAATGAAAAAAAAAACATGATGTTATCATTTAAACTTTATTTTTTAATTATCTTCACGAATATAAATCAAATCTCTATTATTTTTTCTCAAAAACCAAGCCCTGGTGATATTTAATGTGTATATATATTTACTTTGTCGTTAATTGTTTTATTTTCGAAGTTTCCTCCGGACATACATATACACACAACCGCCCTTTATATATGTATAGTTTTTTTTTCAAACTCAATTTTAAACATGTTTTGGAACCATTTAACCCATAGATGGTACGTAATAGGTACTACATTTCAGAGTCAGGGTGGACCTATGAATAATGGCGATAAAGGAGTACTCCACACTCCCCAGAGCTCCAGAATTTGAAGTTCATCACTATATGCAGTTTAACGTCATATCCAGGACACCAAGACCGTCAGCCACTGTCTTCTAGCACATATGTGATAGAAAAAGGTTGGAGGTCGCCATAGGGTCGTGATAATCATATAGGTTCTAGGGCTTGACATGACCAGCAGATTGATCGGTGGGGGCCTCTCAGACCGCCCATCTAGCCCAAGTAAGAGCCAAAATGGAATGTTGCCCGTCATGGACTGCTCAGCTACCAGGATTCCATTAAGTATCATGTGGACCCATTGGGGGAATTTACCCCCTCTGCAGAGTAGCAGTTGGTGTATTCAACAGCCCCAACCGACAGGGCGGAGAAGAAATTATTAAATTATTAAATCAAATAAATTAAAGTAAATTAGTAAATTATATCACTAATTAGGACTGAGCCTATTCTAGTAGTGACCACCCCAAGCGGAGTTTAACAGGTTTGAATTCAGAGTTTTCCTTCTCCTAGACTGGTCGCCTAAACAAGGTTAAAGAGCCCAGTCTGACGAACTATTCACCCATAGCTGAAGGGAGAGTAGTTGAATGCATACCTTTCCCAAGGGTATTAGCGCGATGTGAACTGTAGCTTCGTCCTGGATTTGAACTCGTGTCGATTTCCTACGTCTCTAACGATTACACTTCAATGTAATACTTCAAATCGTACAGTTACTTAAAATACTTGAAACTATATAATAATTATTTGAAATAATTAAAACCACATAATTGCTTGAAATACTTAGGACCATATAATAACTTGAAATAATTAAAACTATATGATTACTTGAAATACTTGATACCACATAATTAATTGAAATATTAAGAAACCATATAATTACTTGAAATACGCGCTTCCAACCAAAGAAAAAGTAGACACGAGAGGACAATGTCTAGAATTATGTTTGGTCTTCTATCAAGGGAGTTGAGTTCTACATGAGTCAAGATAGATAACATTGGTTAGGATAGTCGAAATATTCTCTGGAAATGACAAGTGAACAAACGAATCATTGGGAACTTCTAAAATGAGATAGTAGAATATAGCAAAAATCAACACGGCTATTTCAGTAGGCAAAGATAAGATGATCTAGTCATATCTACAAAGAGGAAAAAACATGAAAGGAGAAATCAAAACCTTATTGATAATATATTAACAAAATTAACACAAAAAAGACATAACAAAATAATAAATACAGACACTGTAAAATAAAAAAAGCGCCAGTCATATTACAAGCGAATGCAGCAAATGTGGTTCTGGGTATAACTTGGTGGGGGAGAGGATTCCATGGAGAATTCAGCAAAAGACTGTAATTTAATATATCTGTATATTTCTGAGATATGTTCTTGTTACTATGATTCCCCGAAAATAAGACCTACCTGCAAAATAAGACCTACCTGCAAAATAAGACCTACCTTAAAATAAGACTTGCCTGCAAAATAAGACCTGCGTGCGAAATAAGACCTACCTGCAAATTAAGGCCTGCCTGCAAAATAGGACCTAAATACAAAATAAGACCTGCCTGCAAAATAAGACCTGCCTTCAAAATAAGACCTACCTGCGAAATACTACCTGCCTGCAAAATAAGACCTGCCTGCAAAATAAGATCTACCTGAAAAATAAGACCTGCCTGCAAAATAAGACCTGCCTGCTGTAAAGTTTTTAAATGCCATCCTTGGCCAGTTGAAAAGGGCTTAAAGAAAGTCCTGTGTTATGGTAAGCGTATAAGTCCTATCCCGCGTATTGGTAAAGGTCCAGTGATTTAATCCTATGTCCGTCGTCAAAGAGTGTCCATGTAATTATGACCAGTAGGGTTGGGGTTAAGCATTGTATCAACCTCAGAGTACTGCCAGTGATTGGCCAAGAGTAAGATCACATTATTCTGGCAAAGTCTATAAGTAAGAGCGACGATCTAGCACACACCTTATATCCCCAAAATTTCTTAACAAAATAAGACCTGCCTGTAAATAAGACCTGCCAGCAAAATAAGACCTGCCTGCAAAATAAGACCTGTTTGCAAAATAGGACATGCCTGCAAAATAAGACCTACCTGCAAAATAAGACCTGCCTACTATATAAGACCAAACTGCAAAATAATATCTACCGTGATTTTTCAGGATGATTTTGATATAAGCCCTTCCCTTAAAATAAGCCCTCGTTGAGGGCAATAGCATTCCAGAGGATGATGATATGATTATTTTTTAAAGAATTGTCGTTAATGAATGTGTGTTTGAATAAAAGAACATGATAATGGTAAATAAATGTACATCGTTTTCGTTAATATTTAGAAATTATTTAGAAATGTCGTAATTTTCTACTTTCTAATGTGATTTTCCGATATATGAAGAATAAGGCACCCATTGAACTTGAGCCCTAGTCTTATAAAACCTACCTGCAAAAAACATTACTTGAAAAATAAAACGTACCCTGATTTTCAGGATGATTTTGATATAATCCCTCCCCTTAAGATAAGCCTATTTGAGAGCAATAACATTCCAGAGGATGATGATATGGTTATTTTTGAATGAATTGTCGTTAATGATAGTTTGAACAAAAGAACATATTAATGGTAAATAAATGTAGATCGTTTTTCGTAATTTCAATTTATTTAGAAATTTCGTAATTTTCTTCTTAATTTCCTTTTTCGATATATGAAGAATAAGGCATCTTCCAAAAGTAAGCCCTAGTGTTATATTTCGGAGGGACAATTAATATAATCCCTGTATTATTTTTCAGGGAAAACACAGTATTATTGTTCGTTAGAATTCTTGTCACCATGGTACGTTGTATTTCCAGTATGTAGTAAGATTCCTTGCAATCTTAGTATGTAGTGCTCCTTGGTGATATCTATAAGTCGAAAGGCTTGTAGCGTTCCTTGTAATCCTAGTATGTAGTGTTCCTTGCAATCCTAGTATGTAGTGTCCCTTAGAGGCATCAATGAGTACAACGTGTTATAGTGTTCCTTGTAATCCCAGTATGTAGTATAGCTTGTGATCCTAGTATATAGTTTTCCTCTGTGATATTTATAAGTCAAAGTCTTGCTGCTTTTCCTTGCAATTAAAATGATAGGTCTTGCTGGCAGAAAGTTAAATGAGCAATTGATTTGAGGACCATGGCAAACGATCGTAAATGCTTTTGGGCCCCATCTCTCATCGGTCAATTTTACCGGAAATGCATGCTGTTGGGAAGGTTCTTAAATAGGAGTGGTGATTTGACGTACATCATATACCGAGGGATATTCCAAGATTATTCTCTATACATTGCAGACTGTTATACTCGTCTTAGTTGCTAAGGCATCCCATCGTGGTTTAATGGTCAGCAAACTAGTCTCGATGATCTAAATATACTATTGAATAGTGAGTCCGTTCATCACTGGATTCCCCTTGACTTGAGACCTTGTGTCACATCCTATCCGTGGTGAGCGGGTTGGATCAATACTAACTCACCTTATTTGCTAAACACATAATTTTCAGGTGCAGAGGGTTATTGTCGGAGGAAATAGACACGGTGACGCGAGTTCAAATCATAGACGAGGCTCGTTGCATTTCACATAGCGCTAATACACTTGAGAAACTATTGTACTTCCGGCTATGAGTAAAAATAGTTGGACAGACTGGGCTGTTTAACCTTGGTATGGCAACCAGTCTAGGAAAGAGAAAAATGAATTTAAACCCGAAGAGGATTCTTTCACTTTAAGTAGTAGTAGTAGTAGTAGTAGTAGTAGTAGTAGTAGTAGAAAGATGAGGGGCTCTCAAAATCCTTGGTATAACACTAACCTACATATGATTGTTGAGGCCCCAGTTCTGGAACTCTGGATGTGTAGCCTACCCTTTTATTGCCATTACTACCAGTTCTATTTCGACCCTCAACCACCGCCTTCTACCACCTTTAAAATAAAAAGGGTTTGTTTGTTTGACATATGAACTTTTTAAAGATACACTAGGAAATTAATCCTATAAGTGTTAGTAATTGTCATGACAAGAATGAACGGAACGGGCCTCTTCGATCACCCGTCTCACCCAAATCGAGTGTTGTAGGCTATGTGACCACTTAGTACCCAAATGAGGGACTGCTCAGCTACCAAGATTACGTCCGCAGGCATTATTGGTCACCACACACAACAAACAGGTGACCCCATTGGAGCGTGGGTGTCCTACCACTATACAGAGGTGTAGTTGGTTTATTCAACGGTCTCAGTGGATGGGGCCCTGAAAATTTGTATTAAACCAGTCGTGCAAGTTCTGAGACCATACTAGCTTAGAAATTTAGCATTCGATATCATCTGGCCTGGAATAGCGATCTCCGGACCGAACCATGCAACTCTTGAGAGTCTATATTTACCAGCTTTTAGTCTGTCACATGGGTACCACACGTCGAACATCGGGTATATAATTGAGAGAGAGAGAGAGAGAGAGAGAGAGAGAGAGAGAGAGAGAGAGAGAGAGAGTCCTCAGATGATATATATATAGAGAGAGACAGGTTAGAGAATTACTTTAGAGATGATGTTGGTGATGATCATTTTCCTGAGTATGTGTTGATTCTTCTAACTGCTTCTTCTATCAAAGAGCTTCTTTTTTTCTGGACTGATTTTTGTAATCATTGTAAATAAAACAACTAACAAGACTTATGTTAGCTTGATCAATCTTTTTATTATATCCAGCCCATATCACCACGCGGAAAAGATGACCACAGCGAGACACAAACGCGTCTGCTCGGCTAAAAGCTAAAACTAAATCTTGTGTTTCTCATGGCGCGTGACATTATAGCCTCAAGGGGTCAAGGGGTATTAACAGTTAGTGGTAAATTTCCACTGGCTCCCTTGATTTTAAATATGAGAGAACTGTTTTTTAATTTCTAGCTTACAGTGTCTGCTAACAATTTATGTCACCCATAAATTATAGCACTACAGTTTTTGATAACAAAGCCAACCAATGATAATTGAACTCGCGACATTATTAATGGACAGCAAGCAACATTATTATTAAATGTTATATTGCTAGTTGATGAAGATAATAACCTATATATCAATACTCAGGAATAGGAAGCGCGTGGTGTAATGGTTAAAGTCATGTGAAATGGACTCGTCGCCCAGAGTTCAAATCATGGATGTGGTAATTGCATTTCACTTTGCGCTAATACCATTGGGAAAGGTATGAATCCTACTCTCCCTCCAGCTATAGATGAATAGTGGGGCAGACTGGGCTCTTTAGCCTTGGTTAGGCAACCGGTCTAGGAGAAGGAAAACTCTGAATTCAAACCTGTTGATATCCGCTTAAGAAATTGACCTTGTGTCGCATCCTGCTCGTTCGGAGGGGTTGGTAAATATATATAAAATAATACCCAGGTTCATTATTTATACGGCCGTTATCATCTTGCGACACCCTCTGCTTAAAAATGAGACCGTCCAAATCGTCCAAGATGAAATTCAAAAATGTAAATCCTGACTATCTGGTGCTTCTTATCCGCCGAATCCTTATTTCTCATGAGTATCATCATCTCAGCTAAATAACTGACCATTCCATTTTTATTATAACGAAAGAAAGGGAAGGAAAATGACATGCTACACAGAAAGAATATAAGAAAGATAAAAAGAAAGAGAATAGGAGAAAGATAGAGAGAGGGGGTGAGGGCGTCGAGGCGATAACGCTAGTCTATATCAATCGAACATAATAAAAAGATGAAAAGAAGGAAAGAGAGAGAAAGAGAGAGAGAGAGAGTGATATATATATATATATAAGTCGTTGTCCTAGAGGTGCCCTTGCCCTCTGTAATCCTGCGATGGGATACATGGCAGTATAGGTTAGGTGACTGCGCATTTGAATTAATGTTACCATTGACTAGATGATTTGGCATTCTCCGTTTGTGGCATGGGCTGGTGGCCCAGTGTGTTAAGTCCCCGCTCTTCACGCTGTGGTCCACTGGTTCAATCTCTAGTGGCGGAGATTGTGGTATGCACTGCTGATGAGACCAAAGGAGGTCGAAACAGCTGTCCAGTGCTCCGGATGTCGCAAATGGTGTTTGCCGAGTTGTCTGGACGTGGTAATATGATTCAAAATTATCAATTATATATATATATATATATATATAGAGAGAGAGAGAGAGAGAGAGAGAGAGACACACAGACACACACAGACAGAGGCAGAGAGAGAGAGGGGGGAGAGAGAGTTAAATCAAGATTTTTATACTTTGTACATATTGAACTATTTAGCAATGGCTCTTAAGTAAATATATAAAACGTCGTCATAATTGAATTATCAAACTATGGTATACCCACAGGTCCTGCTAGTATCTTTAATATTATACTAAAATAAAAAAAAATGTACATCAGGAAATACTAAGTTACAAACTAATCTTAAGGCACTCAACTAAAAACAAGAAAAACAAGGATAAAATTAACGGTTGCAAAAAATGTACAATAATCACAGTGATAAGAAAATAACGTTAACATCGAGAACATTAGAGTTAATAATGTTTTGAATAACCTAAATATTAATAAAAAATGAATTTAAAAATTGACGAGTCATTTTTCTCTCCCTCGGAGAGCTCGTCAAATGATGGCATTTTCGTGACAGGTACTAATTTCCTGACAAAAATTAATTTCCAACTCTGATAATTAGCTTTCAACAAGCCGCAATTTAATCCCAGAAAATGAATTTTCCAATATGTTTTCGGAAAAGGCCATTAATGTCAATCCTATTAGGGAATTGGTGCGTGCTGATGATTCGGACAAATTTGAAGGTGGATTTTTTTTGTAGCTCTGTACTTTGTTATACGGTTTAATAGGTCGTACAACGCACTTGCCAAAACGTTGACAACACACTTGTCAACACATTGACAACTATGGAATAAAATACTGTTCAATCACATATATCAACTTAGACAAGTTAAATCATCAAGGCCATGTCACCCACCCCCTTCAATTTTTCTGAAATTTTGTACAGGTGTGGACTATGTTAAAATTTTGGGGATTGTCTAAATCCCCAAAATTTTTGCTTCCAATTCCAAAAATTAGTGGAGTTATGTCGACTTTAGCTCTCCAAATTTGAGAGGGGCCACGAAAAATGGCGACATTTTGTAATATATATTTGTCTGTAAAAATGAGTTATAGTGCTTCTCTACACCTACAATTTTGTTTATAAGACCATGTTTGCCCGAGGAATACAGAAATCATTTTTAAAAAGTTTCAAAGTCAACCAATTTTAAGTTATTGATTGATCATTTTTTATTTTTTCATAGCAAGATCAATATCCCGATGTGGCACTGAATTTATGACAAAGATTTTTCCTATTATTATTTCATATTTATTGAACATTATTTGTACCAAAAAGATACTGTCTGTTTCCCTCTGGGTTTTTTTTGTCCCCATACTGAACAAACATTCAGATCTACAAACATTTCAGGCGGAGTCATGTCGATTTTTTATTCTCCAAATTTGAGAGGGGCCACGAAAAATGGCGACATTTTGTAATCTATATTGTCTGTAAAATGAGTTCTATACCTGAAAATTTTGTTTATAAGACCATTTTAGCCCGAGGAATCCAGAAATCATATCAAAAAGTCTCAACGTCAACCAATTTTAAGTTATTTCTGA
The DNA here is from genome assembly GCA_023376005.1 of Doryteuthis pealeii. NCBI lineage: Eukaryota > Metazoa > Mollusca > Cephalopoda > Myopsida > Loliginidae > Doryteuthis > Doryteuthis pealeii. The sequence goes on from CM042146.1 coordinate 100,248,080, forward strand.
TTTCTGATTTTTTCATAGCAAGATCAATATCCCGATGTGGCACTGAATCTATGACAAAGATTTTTCCTATTACTATTTCATATCTATTGAACATTATTTGTACCAAAAAGACAGTTTAACCAATTTTATTTTTTTCTAGATGATTTGACATGGAATTGCCCAGTTACTTGTTTCATCTGTTTGTTTTGTTTTACGGCATTTACATACGAGGGATAGTCAAAATGTAATGCCATTTTATTTAGGACTGTTATAATTAAAAAATCATGAATATGTATCTTATATCAAAATCAAGCTGGTCCTCTCTGAATCAAATCCCTACATCTCTACATAGGTGAGTCAAAAAGCAATGCCATTTTGTTTAGGACAGGTATGATTTTTTTTTAAATCATGAATATGTATCTTATATCAAAATGAAGCTGGGCCTCTGTGAATCACATCCCTACTTCTCTACATAGGTGAGTCCAAAAGTAATGCCATTTTGTTTAGGACAGGTATAATTACAAAAAAACAGGAACATGTACCATACATCAAAATGAAGCAGATCCTCTGAGGAATCACTGTTTCTCTCAATAGGAATGTTTCACCTTCGAATGAGAGCATGTATCTCTGCACCGTAAAATTCTGTTGACTGTTATTTGAGCCACTTTTTCACTATAGATTTCAACCCCCTCAAGCCCTCTTTCATGGGCCCGAAGAGATATACCTCTGAGTCCAGTGACGACGAAGTGAAATCTGTAGTGAAGAAGTGACTCAAAGAACAATCAACAGAATTTACGGGGTAGGGATACATGCTCTCATTTGAAGGTGGAACATTGCTATTGAGAGAAACGGTGACTATGTTAAGAAGTAAGGACATGATCAACAGAGGACCATCTTCATTTTGATGTATAATACATGTTCCTGTGTTGCTAATTATACCTGTCCTAAACAAAATGGCATTATTTTTTATATATAAATGAAGAAAATTTTGAAAATAAATATGGTATGATATTTATTTTATTATTTCATACTAGCAGGACCTATGGATATACGACAGTATGATAGTTTAATTATTACAACTGTGAGTCAACTGAACTCAGGGATTCAGTCCGCTCGTCCTTTGTAGAATCTTCCCCTTCTATTCTTCACCACGGGACGCGTTCAAATCTTACACCGCTTTTAACTTTCCGAAACTGCACCTCGCTCCTCTCCACACTCTTAAATCCTCTCATACTAACCTCGTCCTAAGACTGCCCCACGCTAGCTCAAATCGCTGCTTTTATTGTCCCGGGATTCACGCATTTTCTCCCATCTTCTCGCAGACAACGAGAAGCAAACGATTTAAAGCAGCGCTTCTCTTAACTCCGAGGTTTCGATTGTCAACAGAGGGTGAGTGCACGCTTTTCTTTATATCACAACAACTTTTGATGTTTACTTAAGTCATTACAAATAGTTCAATATGTAGAAAGTATAATAATCTTGATTTAACACTCTCTTTCTCTCTTTTATTTTTCCCCCTCTATTCATTTTTTCATTATGTTCGATTGAAACAGATTAGCGTTATTGCATCCTCGCTCGCACCTCCTCGATCTATCTTCCGCTACTCTCTCTCTCTCTCTCTCTCTCTCTCTCTCTCTCTCTCTCTCTCTCTCTCTCTCTCTCTCCCGCTCTAAGTCTGTCTCTTTTCTCTCTCTCTCTTTCACTTTCTTTCTTTTTTATTATTTTTTTCTGTCTAGCATGTCCTTTTGTTCCCTTTCTTTTTTTTATAATAAAAACGAAATGATCTAATATTTAGTTGAATTGGAGACAATCACGGGAAATAAGAATTCAGTGGATAATCAACACCATTTGCATTTACATTTTTACATTTCATCTTGGTCGATTTAGACGGTTTCATTTTTGACCGGTTGATCTCTTTCCCGATCCCTCAGCTTTCTTCGCTTTCATCAGTGACTTCACATACTTCTCGTCTTCTACTACTACTACTACTACTACTACTACTACTAATAATAATAATAATAATAATAATAATAATAATAATAATCATTCTGTCTGTTTCCTTCTGGGTTTTTTTGTCCCCATACTGAACAAACATTCAGATCTACAAACATTTCAGATCTAATGAGGGGTAATACTTTTCTCGCATTATCGTCAGTTCATGTAGTAACTGGCCAATCAGTTGAATCTTTCACGGTCATCTGGTCATCCTAAAATGCCTTGTGGTCACCTAAAAAGGAACCCGTGCTTGTGATGAAACTTTATTTCTATAAATGCTACTTTATTTGACTCTGACATTGTTTTTATTGTTTTCGTTTCTTTAACAAATGGAAACAAAATTTCAGAACTCATCAGTTATTTACTATCTATATATCAATACTCATGTTCCTTAATTGTACGACCATTATCATTATTCGTAAATCCGAATTAAATTATGTTAATTGTCCGCCGAATTCTCTTTTCTTATGATTTCTTATGAATTCTTGTTGTATATATAAATACAATTGCATGCTATCAGTATGTAGATATGTTCAACATTATTAGTAATGTAAAACAATTATACTAATAAATGTGGTTTGAATATTAAAAAAATCATGGAGAATGTGACGTACATAACTAAGGGAATTGTGACATGAGAGGTAATATAGTTTCAGTTACAGACAGAAAAACACACGATCTCCATTATAATTAGATTGAATAACAAGCTGTATTTACTTGATACCGATTCGTTAAGAAATAATACTCGTGTTCCTTAATTGTACGGACGTTATCATCTTGCAACACCCTCTGGTTAAAAATGAAACCTTCTAAATCGTCCAAGATGAAATGTAAAAATGTAAATCTGGATTAAAGGGTGTTAATTGTCAGCCGAATTTTTATTTCTTATGAAAAAAAAAGGGTGAGTATAAAAAAGAAAGAATTAAGAGGAGAGACGATGACTCATTTTTCACAGATTGATTGACAGGCATCAAAGACATTTCAAACACCTCATTCAGATAATGACGTAATTGATGAACTTTCAAGTTAATTAAAAATGATTTTCCAGGTTGGATCATTATTACGTTCGTATAGACAGGGAACACCTGAGGAAGGCCTCGAGATACAGTGACCGAAACGTTGTGTTTATACATACCCCAATAAAGATGAGGTCAACAGTCCGAAAAATCAAAACTATTCACATTATTAGTCTTATGATGGTTAAGGTAGGGTTGTTTGATGTAAGTTGGGAGGTCACCAATTTAAAGTTAAAATCATGAAATATTCATCAAAACATAAATCATACCATAAGAACATTTAAATATGTAGACACATGACATAGAAAACAAAACTCAGTATTAAAACAAACAACTTGTATTAAGATTAAGTTTACAAAAAGGTAATGCAGGATACCGGGCAAAGTTCTTTCATAAGTCTTTGTTCAAAGGTTATTTTTGAAAGTTCATTATAACATGTGAGAAAAAATGTTATAAATCTCGAAGTGAGAAAGAAAGGGTAAGATTTCAGAGTCACAAAACAGTCAGGCGTAGATAAATGCTGATCTCATAAATGGCTGATTATAGAAAGGGAGATACAATTGTTCATACCTTTTAAACTTGAATGAGATTTAATCTTACACAGTAAGGCGTGGATTCGTTTAGACACGTAAATTCTTTCTGCTTGATATCCGAAAAAGGTTTCAATTTGTACAAATCGGGTAGACTCCAAATCGAATCTATTTGGTAAATTTATTTTTAGGCGCGAACGTCTCTGATTGGTCGAAAATGTACAAATATCTATTTCTATTGTTTTTATGATGCGCGAATCCAATGCGCATAAGACGTATTTTGTCATTCGACTCTCAATCGTCGTAGTGAGAACTTCCGGTTTACAACAGTCAATTTCCATTGTTGATTTTTTTTCGCAAACAAAGTACAAAATAGGGTAAGCGGAGTGGTTTATTGTCGGTATCAGCCGGACAACTAGGGAGTCTATCCAGTTTTCACTAACACTATAGCAGGGAGACATGAAGAAGTTCCCAAATTTCTATAGAACTACAAACTAGGAAGGACGATCGAAAATGACGAAAATATATGGATAAATCCAGGCATAACCAGAACAGAAAGAGAAGCTGCATTTGAAAAAAGAAAGGTTTTGGTTTGGTTTGTTTGGTTTTACGGCATATCAACCTCAGTGGGTCATTTAATGCCGACTAGGTTTTGAAATAAATTCATTCTTAATGGATATTCAATTTTTTTATAGACTCATGCTTTTCTTTTTTACCCATAAATGGGACACTAACAGGTACTACCACTCCGGGTCAGAGTGGACCATGGAGCAATGGTGATGAAGGGGTGTTCCACATTCCCGACCTCCAGAACTGGAACATCACCATTCAGATAGAGTTTAAAGTCATTCCTAGGACATGAAGTCCCTCAACCACTGCCTTCTAGCATCCATACGATAAAAAGGGTCGGGGCTTGACATAAGGGCAACAGGGTTTGGGCAATCATCTATGTCCAAGGGCTTTTGGTCGGAGGGAGCCTCTACGCCCGCCCCCTAGAATAAGTAAGGGTCTAAGTGGAGAGTTGCATGTCATTGACTGCTCATCTATCAGGTTTCTGTCCTCAGGCATCAAGGGTTATCACTCACGGCTAACAGGCAATTGGAGGGAAGGGTTAACTTATCTACAGATTCATTCGGCGTATTCTACAGCCGAAACCGACAGGGCGAAAAAAAAAAGAGAAAAAAAAGAAAAACAAAAGAAAGATTTGAAAGAAAAACAAAAAGAACATATCAAAAATAATTCAATTGAAAATAAAAACAAAAACAAACGAAACGCTATTAAACTAAATGAAAATTTAAACGAGTAAAGAAAAACGGAGAAAATTTTAAAATATTGTATACAAATGCTAATTCGTTTAGAAACAAAATAGGAGAACCAAAATTGCATGCTAACAAATATAAAATAATTTTTATTACAGAAATATATTTATCTTCGGAAAATGTAAAAGAAGCTGAAATAGAAACATGAAATTTTAAATTAATACGGGAAAATAAGAAAAAATAATACACATTTTACGGGGAATTTCTATTCATTTACATAAATCTTTAAAAATAGTAAAATCGAACTGTTTCGAAAATACCGAGTCTTTGGCTTTAAGAATAACTGATTCTAATAAAGAAGTTTTTGATATGATATGTATATGCAGATCAACAAATTCGAATAAACAAGACGATTATAAACTGATAGAACAATTGAATGAAGTATATTTTAAAGCGGATAAATCTCAAAATAATATAATCTCAATTTACCTGATATAGGCTGGATAAATAGGAATTAGTAGAGTTTCCTGTAGACTCAATTAGTCAACATTCTAGAATACGAATCGAATATTTTTATCTGTTTACTACAAAATGGTTGTATTGATATGTAGAAGCGGGTGGCACGGCGTAAGAGTGGTCGTCGAAGGAAATGGACACGGCGACACGAGTTCATATCCTGGACGAGGCTAGTTGTATTTCCTATGGCACTAATACTCTTGTGAAATTCAACTATTCTCCCTCCAACTATGGGTAAATAGTAGGGTAGACTAGGCTCATCAACCTTAGTACGGCAACTGATCTAAGAGAAAGAAAACTCTGAATTTAAGCCTGGTAAACTCCGCATAAAATTGACTTTGTGTCACATCCTGCTCATGCTGAGGAGTTGGTAAATAAATATATAGAATAATATCATCATCATTATCATCATCATCATCATCATCATGCTGTGCCAACAACACGAATTCCCATGACACTCTCTCTCTCTTTCTCTCTCTCTCTCACTTTCTTTCTTATTATACTCTCTCTCTCTCTCTCTCTCTCTCTCTCTCTCTCTCTCTCTCTCTCTCTCTCTCTCTCTCTCTCTCTTGCCAACCGTCCCTAACGATCATTGCTCCTGGCAGATCTTACGGCATCTGGAATCCACACAGAGCCGAATGATGGAGGTTTTTGCTGGTCGCCATTATTTTTAGGTCCTTTTTGGTGCCATTGGAGCAACCATCCCCCCCTCTCTCCTCCTCTCTCTCTCTCTCTCTCTCTCTCTCTCTCTCTCTCTCTCTCTCTCTCTCTCTATTCTCCTCTGATTATATATTTCGATTTCGGAGAATATCCCCCCTCCGAATCTATTCTCGATTATAGCCTAATCACATGTATATCAATAAGTAAAATTTACAATATTATAGTTTTTTTCTTTTTTTCTTTTCTTTTTTTTAAAGATTTTATTATCTTAGTTGTAGTAATTTGAAAACTGTTCTCTCTCTATCAAATTATTGTATTGTATTTGCTATGATAAAGTTGTTGTGTTCATATGAGAAAATTATTTGTGAGTTTGTCCTTGCTTCCCCAGCAGTTTCCAGCATGTCTTGTTCATGTTACTTAGATGGTTTGTGTGACAGGATGTTAGTGACTGCGGCTATTTTGTGGTGTGCTGATATTAGTTGTAAACAGTTGGGAATCCACGCTGACAGAGACCTTTACACTGCATCTGATCCAGTTGATAAGACACCTATGGAGTTGCTGTGTTGCACTTTTAGGGCATCAGAACTGTTGTGTAGTTCTATCTGTAAACAAACTGTGAACATGAGAATGGTCATGCGCGCCAATTGGCTGTGTTACATGGTTTGGTTGAGTGTCCGCTATATGCGTCCGTAGTCCATTTGTATTGGAAATTCCATAGTTAACTATCTCCCCCTGCCGCTAGGGGGTGAATCGCCAACATACGATGTTGGCGCCAATACCAAAAACAGGGCTTACTTATCACGGAGCCATCACTGAGGGTAGTCGTGCAAATACCGGTCCCTAAACTTCATTCATCACTTAGCCCAAAACAGGGCTTACTTCTACGGACCGTTGACCTGGACGGGGGCATATTTTCACAGCACACTTTCGAAGGTTCCTCAGACTACAAGGCTGTCACAATAACACACTACAGAAGACACCAAGACTAAATAGTCTACTTGAAAAGGGCCCATTCAACGTCATTTAACAGAACTGTTACCAGGGCGAGAAGCTTCAAAAATAACATCCCCCATTACTTATCACTGAACCGGTTACGAGGAAGAACGAGAAACTACCGAGACGAAGCGTCTTATCAACTTTTCCTACCGAGGAACAGAATACCCTTGTTTTCACCACTACTCCAAGAACATTACTTAAGTCAGATAATTCTGGTAGCAAATACCAATAAAATTTGCAACAAGTTCTTGTATTATTTGTCAATACATGTATTAAATTTCCATTGTGCGTTTGTCTTCTTTGTCCGACAATTTGCCTACAACCACGGAGAAATAATAGCTCCTTCGAAACCCGTAAATACTCTTATTTGTGTGTTTAGCTGATGCTGCTATGAGAAGGGGACATTGCTTATGGTGGTTTTTAATTGGTCTTAAGATGTTATGTGACTTCGCTCCACATCACGCCAGGAGAGAAAGGAGTCAACCAGGGCGACCCGATGCTCATGATATTGGATAAGTTTTTTTTTTTTGTTTTTTTTTGTTTTTTCAAACAATGAATATCTCACAGGAGATGTGATTATAAACTCTCCTTTGAGTAAGTCTGACCATGCATGTATCAAAATCGAAGTTAAAATTAAACTCCAAAATCCACTCTGACTTGGAGTGGTAGTACCTACGTATGGGTTAAACAGAAGAAAAGAGTTTAAAACGTGTTTAGAAAATTGAGTACCCAAGAAGAACGAATAAAACAAAATGTCTTCGGCATAAAATGGAGGCACGTGTTCTAATGGTCAGAGTTGTGGGAAAAGGACTCGTCGACCCGAGTTCAATTCCTGGACGAAGCTGTTTGCATTTCACATAGCGCTAATACCTTTGGAAAATGTATGAATCCAATTCTCTCTCCAGCTATGGGTAAATAGCAGGGAAGACTGGGCTTTTTAACCTTGGCTAGGAAACCAGTCTAGGAGAAGAATAACTCTGAATTCAAACATATTAAACACCGCCTAAGTAATTGACCTTGATTCGCATCCTGTACATGCGGAGGGGTTGGTCAATATATAAGATAACTCAATAAGGATTGACATGCTGTAAAACCCAACCAACTAACCGAACAAATTGCGTTTCCTGTTAATTTTTCAACAGTGCATCACGACATTCTCTCTTTTCTCAAGTAACGCCACACAGGCACTTTATCTTTTAATCAGGGAGAGCAGGTCACATTGCATTAGGCGACTTTCTATCATTGATATAAGGACCCTTTTCGATACTCGCTTGCTGATTAAAAACGCTTTCTGGGACGGACAATTGCTACAATAGTCGATCCGACTGGCCCGTGGCTTGGTGGATCCTTACTCAACGAGAACCGGTGTGTTTTGATGCACCCTCTCTTTCACCTTGATTAAATCTACATGCACTTTGCCATAAGTGGTCCTGTTGACAAGCACTTGGCGCGAATACCTGCGTGTCATCGAAAAGTAATCGGTTTTCAAATGCCTTGCAGACCGTTCATCAGTTTTCTCTCGTCAAAGTTGCAATCAAAAGTCCACCCAAAATTGTTCTGTTTATGAAATTGAAAGGAGCTAAACTTCAGGCTATTGTCATCTGACCTTCATCAATGTCACTCAGACTTCTCTGGTTGCCAATAGCGATAGTAGTAAGCGCATCCAATTGGAGAACTCGTGGTGTTTTTATCTGCTTGTATATTATTAGAACTAGCAAGAATATTCACCCTACGGTTATAAGTATTTAAGTTTTAATGTAAAAAAAAACATATTAAATTAGAAAGACAAACGAAATTAAATAAGAATGCATTTAAAACTATTAAACTTATTCTAATTGCATTTTAATTGATGTCTATATAGAATCATTCATATGATTGATTTCAATACGTTATTATTTTAATTGTATTTTAATTGATTTCTATATAGAATCTTTCATATGATTGATTTCAATACGTTAAAAAATAAAACAATACAATTAGAGATCAATAATACCAATATTTTATTAAACCCAGTTTTCTCAAAACCAGTATTAAATTGAGCACACCATATATACTATGTAAACCTTTAAAGATGTATAAGACGCATTAAAGTATTTTAAATATACTAAGATCATGTGCTGTTTTGAGGCAAATTTAATTAAGATTTTCATAGACATCGTTTATAGAGAAGAATTATTCTATTGTATGTATTAATGATTTTGAGTATGAATTAAATACACACTGATAAACTTAGGACATTCCTTGGGATATTGTGACGTAAGCAGTGACGCAGTTTAGGTTACAAATAGACATACTCCGAATTTAATAAGATTTGTTGATTGCTTCTCTTTTACGGTATGTCAACAAATGTTGAGGTATTTTACGCCGAAGTCAGATTAAAAAATATAGTTTCTAATTATATATAGTTAAGAAATATATGTTCACTATCATTATAAACAGGTAAACACTTAATAGTTGGAAGCGATATCAAACTTTTACTAGTGAATATATATGTATAAATATACACATATATATATATATATATATATATATATATATATATATATATGTGTGTGTGTGTGTGTGTGTGTGTGTGTATAAATATACATATGCATAGTTCTCCTTCCAACGAAGAGAGGACTCCATATGACTTAATATGTATATAACAGTAAAATATCCTTTCTAAAAAAGTGGGCACGGAGGTAAGAACTCTGCCTGACGACAAATCAGTAGGTTTCGATCCCAGCCTGAAACAATCTACCTTGTCTAATCACACATGTGAGCCGTGAAATAGCGAAATAGAACCGTATGTGGATGACTATATATATATATATATATATATATATATATATATATATATATATATATATATTATGGTCTACCTCCATCAGCTTGGTTAAAAACATGGAAAGACCCTAACTACGGAAAAAACCTATATATATATATATATAAAGTAAAGCCGTCGGGTCGGCCTAATGTCGGTATCATCCATGCAGCGAGGGAGTCTATCCCTTATTCACTAGCGCTAGACCAAGGAGATTATTTTAGCGTCTGAGATGGAGCCGCACACCTACCCTCAGCTCTTTACTTTACCGCACAGATCCCTGTGCTACTCATACGCTGAGTTGGCGAGGGGGTATCAAACTATGAACCTTGTGGTTTCTAGCCAAGCGCTCTACCGACTGAGCTATCCCGGCCCTTATATATATATTATATATATATATATATATATATATATATCGATATGTATTTATATATAAAGAGTGGCTTACCGGTGAATATAGGCACGATCGTTG
>CM042146.1:100263305-100283305 GCA_023376005.1 Doryteuthis pealeii
AAGGGGGGATGAGAATCTCCCATAAATAAGCATATATGTACCAAATCTTTATAAAAAAATAAATGCTTTTCTTTTAAAACAACGTTTTGAGGATTATATTATTTATCGTTGAGCTTTATATAGTCAGAATATGCATTGCCGATCACCAGATAGTATAAAAGCAAATAGATGAACTGACTAATTAAAACCGTGATTAATCACATTTACTTCCTATTGATCTTAAGTGAAACCACTAATTGAGTTATTCTGTGAACTTTATTAGCCATTCATTTTCCTATCACAATATCCGTTTTATAATATGTGCTAGATGGTGGTGGCTGAGGGTATTAGTGTCCTGAATAGGACGATAAACTGTTTCTAGTGGTGAGGTTCCAATTCTGGAATTCTGAGGAGTGTGGAATACCTCTTATTCGCCATTTCTCTCAGGTCCACTTTGACCCGAAGTGGTCGTATCTTTTCGAGTCCCATCTATGGTTTAGATAGATAAAAAATGAATTTAAAATATGAGCTAAAATTTGAATATCCAAGAAGAAAGAATCAAACAAAAAGATCCCCCCCTCTCTCTCTCTCTCTCTCTCTCTCTCTTCTCTCTCTCTCTCTCTCTCTCTCTCGCCGAGACTAGCTTGCTGACCATTACATCACACTTCTATTCCCCTCTCTCTACCACACACCATCTCTCTCTCTTTCTCTCTCACACACACACACACTCTCCCCTTCTCTATATTTATACCACACATTCTTACTCTATCTTTCTCTCTGTCTGTCTGTCTGTCTCTCTCTCTCTCTTCTCTCTCATTCTCCGCTCGACACTTTCCTTTTGTCTTTTTCTAACATACCACACCCACACGCTCTCTACAAACCACACTTTGTTTGTCCCTTTTTATCTTAAAGCACATTCATCTCTATATATATCACTCATTCTCTCTTCTCACCCTTCATATCTCTCTCTCTCTCTCTCTCTCTCTCTCTCTCTCTCTTCTCTCTCTCTCTCTCTTTCTCTCTCTCTCTCTCTGAGCACCTTTCTCGTTTCTCTCTTTCTTTCAAGATTAAAATATTTTTTCAAATATCCTATTTATGAAACATCGTAAATTTCCTTTCCTATTTTTTAAAACTAAATTTGACATGTATACTCTGAAAGATACATTTCTCTTCATTTATTTGAGATGTTATTTTTTCTTTTCTTTTCTTTTTTTAAAAATTTTTCTTTCACTCTTATTTTCATTGTATATTTCTATAATTTTAGACTTGCTTTCAAAACGTTTATATTCAACATTCACTAAAAATAACCATTTAATTTTCTCGCATGCCCTTTCTCTGTTTGATTCTTTTTATATTACATCTTCGAGAGTTCATTCACTTTTCAATACCCTCTTATCATTTTTCGGGCTCGTTTCTACGAGTTTGTGATTAGAGTCGTAATAATTTTTCTTATAAGAACATCAAAATCAATAAATTGTTTTTTCTTATTACTTTATTCGCATTTTTATTTTTGTTGTTGCTGTATTGTAATATTATTATAAAGGCGAGTATTTCTACTTTGATGAAAAAAATTAATGAATGTCGATTTCTCTGTCATTGAAATAATATGTGATATATTATATATATATATATATATTATATATATATATATATATATATATATATATATACGAGTTAAGAGTAAGAAAATGAATCCGACGGTATATGTATAAATAAAAGGGTATGAAAACCACAATGTTGTAATAAGTGACCCATGAACGGGTTAAAACTCTTCTTTTTTAAAAAGAGAATTTTTCAATTTTTGAATTTGAAGTATTTCTTTTTCTTTCAAAAACTGTTACACCGAAGAAATACATTGTTGCGAAATATACATGACGTTAGCGAAACACTAATATACAAAGACGAAGTGATTGCATGGCTTACACGCTTTTTGGAAAAACAATGTTTCCGGTTTGAATTTAAATTTCTCTCAATGAGTCCGGATTCAAAACATTTACATCTAAAAACGAACCTAATTATCATTATGCTCTGATGATGATTTTTATAAATCGAAATATTGCCAATATTAGCAATGAAAATGATATAAAAATATATTCATTTTAACAACAAAGTTTGTTTTCATACACTTTCATATATATATATATATATATATATATATATATATATATATATATATATATATATATATATATATATATATATATATATATTAGGAGTACTGGAAAGTCCTGTCCCGATTTTTGTTAGGAATAATAATTGAAATAAATATTACTGAAAAATCTTTATTGCTCAACAAAATAGTCACCATTATTATATATAACCTTTGTCCATCTACTTGGGAGCTTTTTAATCCCTCTTTCAAAAAAATTAACATCTTTGGAAGAAATAAAGGAATTCAACTCCGCTTTAACCTCGTGAACATTTATGAATCTTTTTCCACTGATGAAATGCTCTAAAGAAAGGAATAAGTAAAAATCTGATGAAGCAAGGTCTGGCGAGTATGGAAGGTGAGGAAGAACCTCCCAACCTAAAGACTTTATTCTTTCTTGGTTTTGTTTGGCAGAATGGAGTCTAGCGTTATCATATTGCAAAATGACTCCTTTTCTGTTCACTAGAGCAGGGCATTTTCTTCGCAGCGATGCATTCAGACGTTCGAGTTACTGACAGTAAGGTCTGCAATCACAATCTCTCCTGGCTCCAATAACTCAAAGTGAACTACACCTTTTTCACTACACAAAAGTCACAGCTTCACCTTCATTTGGTGCAGATCAGGTTTAGGTGTTGGTACAGGAATTTCATTTTTTGAAAACCATTGTCTTTTTCATTTATTAGTTTTGAAGACAATGCATTTTTCACCTCCAGTGACAATACGATCCAGGAAGTGCGTTTTTCCATTCCTTAAAAGGAGACTATTACGGATTGTTGCCCGCATTGCTTTGTTGGCTGGAGAGATTTCACGAGGAACCCACCAACCCTCTATACACCTTTCCAATCTTTTTATGATGCTCCTGAACAGTAGACCAATGTGCATCAAGACTTTAGGATCATGTTCTGATTGTTTGTCGAGGATCTTCTTCCACTGCAGCTTTCAAAAGTACATCATCCAAAAGACTGAGTATCCCCGATCGAGGCTCATCAGTATGGTCGAAATTGTCTTTAAATTTCAAAAACCATCTACGGCAGTTTCTAACACTCACACCTTCTGGATAGGCAGCGGTTATGTTTTTCACTGCAGTTGTTGGATTGCTACCTTTGTGGAATTCATACAACATGCAATGACGCATATGATTCACTTTGAAACTTTTGTCTTCCATCGGCTATGGATGTTTTAAAACTATCAACAGCAGTAGATTTAACTAAGTGTGAAGTTTAACTGAGTATCTGGGATCTGATTTAACCTTGAAAACAGCTGTATAGATTAATCTGGTGTTTAGTTTTATTTATAGAAAAGGGACAGAACTTTCGGTAGCCCTAATATATATATATATATATATAATTACATACAGACACACACACACACACACACACCACACACACACACACATATATATATATATATATATATATATATATATTACGAAAGAAATCATGTTCAGAGATAGATGAAGAGAGGGAAAGTGAGTAGGATTGTGGTATATAAACTTTTCCAAGGTACAAAGCGCTATGTAAAATGCAACAAACCTATTTTTTAAAGTCCGGTATGAATTAATACCATCACACAACGGTCTAAATTTTCATAAATTGTCTTCTTATCAACATAATATTGCTCTGAAGAAGATAACAAATTGAAATATTGCAATGTCAGCATAATAAAAATTGAACAACATCAGTGTGTTTTTCTCCATATTTATCTCAACTTATATATACCGTCGAATTCATTTCCTACTTTATATATATATATATTATATATATATATATATATATATATATATATATATTATATATATACATACATTGATGATAAGTAATCTGCGTTATTCGGACTATTGTCCTCATCTACATTGTTATCTGTACAGATAACAATGAAGATGAGGACAATAGTCCGAATAGCGCAGATAATACTTATTTTTAATTGTTCTCAATGAGTTTCTATCACTTTTCATCGTCAGTATAAACTTTCTTTTAAAAGAAATTCGTTTTAGAATGTTTAAATACGTTTTTTTCAAAAATTCGGACGAAAAATGTATTAGAAATGGCGAGTCCATATGTTCAGTTAAAAGCATCTTCTGGTCAAATTCGTCTGAAATATTTATATACACATGAGGAATTTTGAAAGTTGCGTATATATATATATATATATATAATATATATATATATATATATGTGTGTGTGTGTGTATGTGTGTGTGTGTGTGTGTGTGTGTGCGTGTGCGTGTGCGTGTGGATGTGTGAGTGCGTTATGTGTGGTGTGTGGATGTCTATGTCTTTATATATATATATATTATATATATATATATATATATATATATAAATGATTTATGTATCCGTGTGTTTATAAAGATATGAAAAATCAATAATTGATAGAAAATTTTAATTTAAGAGAAAAACACTAGAAGTTAATGACTTTCTATAAATCAAAGACAATATTCGGATAATAAATATTAACATTTTGTTTAATGCTCTGAAAAAAGAAACACAAAAAGACTGTTCAATAAAAAATCAGTAAACTGTGGCAAAATACCCTCACTTCAATAAGAAAAGAAATATCGTCGTGGTAGCCTAAAGTCAGTATCAGCCGGACAGCGAGGGAGTCTATATCTTTTTCACTAGTGCTAAACCAAGGAGACACCTACCATCAGACAACTACCACCAACTCCTCACTTTACCAAACATATCCCTGTGGTCCTCATTCGCTGCGTTGGCGAGGGCCAGTATCGAACCCGGAACCTCGTGGTTCCTAATCTGCCGCTCAACCGACTGAGCTAAACCGGCTTCAGGGAAACGTAATGATATTTGTTTATCTGTGCCAGTTACTGTTCACACGATTTAACATCGATAGAGATAGTTTTACTTTTAAAGCAAATAATGGGAAGATGCTTCAGTATTTTCTAAAAAGGCTCGCATGCGTATGAGTAGCATTTCTTTTACCCATAAAACAATGTCACCTTACCGGAAATTGATTGCTGTTTACGTATGCTTCGACATCTTTTTTTTTATCAAACCATTAAACTGACGCGGCATCTTTTATCTTCAATTACAAACCAAGAAATATTACGCATTCTCAGGATGTGAAAGTTATCATTAATATTTGCCAAAGATATGGGATTTAATTCCGATTAATAATCAAAGACGTAAATTTTATATTAAAGTTAAAATTTAACTAATGAGAAAACTCATACATGTCACTGAGTTTACGAGAGTATATATATATATGGGTAGGATATTGGTTGGTTGGTCGGATTTTCTGGCATGTTAACCCGTGTTGGTTTATTTTATGCCAAATACATTTTGTTTTATTTATTCTTGATGAGAATTAAAAACATTTTAACTTAATTTCTGAAGCACAAAAAACTCAATTTTTTACAATTCCCCCCCCCTTTCATCTTCCTGGAAGTCGTGAACAACACGATGGACACTTGTTGGAATTCTTTTTCACTGAAACGACCCCCAGGACCCCCAACACAGAATGTGAAAGGATCTACAACTAATTATCCTTTCTGGCCTGGTAAGTGCCTTTCTTTAATTCCCTCCCACCCACACACACTATTTTATAAATCTTGCTCTGATGATTGGGTTTAGAAGGGGGCAAATCCCTGCAGCGTGGTGCTATTGCGTTCACTTTCAGACTAATACACTTAGGAAAGGCATGAGCCCCCTAATCCCCCACCCCCAGCTATGGGTTATATAGTACCGGGTCTGGTTTATTATACTGAATGACATTTGCAGGAAAACTGACTTCTAGGAATATTATTACATTTGAAGGGTTACTTCACACACCCCAAAACTAGCGAATTGGAATTTCACCACTAGACATTTGACATGACCTGCCAATTGGTTGGAGGATGGCTCTCCAGCCCCCCATTTAGCCTAAATAACGGCCAATGTCATGGACTACTTAACCACCAGTTTTCCGCCCTTAAGCATCATGGTTCACCAACCACGACCAACAAGTTGCCCAATGGAGAGAATTGTTATTTTTCACAAGGTTATTAACGTGATTGTAGGTCGAACTCGCTTACAACGATATCTGAGTCAAGCACGTCTGCCACGTAGATTCACCCTACAGTTATATATCAAGTATTCTATTTAATATGAACCAATTTAAACAGATCTATTAAACTAATACATGAGACGATAAATACTCTTTTCACTCCCAGTTAAAGTGGACCAGAGAGCAATGACAATTAAGTTGTACTCCATACTGACTTTGTAATAATAATAATAATAATAATAATGTGTGTGGAAGTCAGTGTGGGACGCCAGCAGTGGGTTGACGTGTTCTGCAAGTGTAAATAATAATGGGAAAAAAACAAAATTAGTTCTAGTTCAACGTGGGAGTGATGACGTCGAAGTCACTGATCTGGGCTTCTGATTGTCCGAGCTGAGACAACAGTGTGAAGAGTAACTGAAATAGTAAGAAAGTTGAGAGTTTGGTTGAGGTTTTCGACAGAGACAGACAGAAAAATTAGGCTGGATGTTTGCAGAAGACAGACGTCAGATGAGGGTCTGTACTCCGATAACATTTATTTGGGTGGAACTAAAATAAAGAGCTCGGAAAAAACGTCAAGTTTTGTGTTCGTTACTAAAAACTAACTGTGTACGCAAAGACTGAAAGGACTTAAGAAGATCCCAAGTCGTTCCAAGTTCATAGAACATGAAGAATTCTAGCTCATCAACAGCCCAAATACTCAGATAGCAGAGATAAGAGGATGTTAAAATAAGATAAGTATGCCTATGTAAACCCCGGTTATTTTGAGTATGCTTCGACCCACACGCGTCTCTGTGGGCGACGTATTTTTTCAAAGGCTATGAAATAAAAGAAACTTTAACGTATATAGCTTCATTAAAAATTAATGATATTTTTTCTAGAACTCATAATCTGAATCTTTTTTTCTAGAAGAATAACCAAAACAAAACAATTATAAGAGGTGTCTTCTCCTCGATTTAAAAGTCAGATCTTGTTTAGCTTCTGAAATAGATTGTTGTCGATCGCTGTCTATTTTTATTAAGGTTAGGTGAATTAATATTACCGCCTAAATGTATATTTATGTATATACAAAGGGAAGTAACTCCAACTAACTACCCTTATGAACGCCTGGTATGAAAACGCTATGTTGGTCTCGTCTGATCACTTTAACTGCGTTCTTCATTGAATAAAGTTTGAGATTTCTTGTTAGACGATTGCGGTTGTTTTGTTATTAAATGTAGCTTTATCTGCCTTTACTGGCGTAAATTGGATACTAATGCACAATAGCGCGCAAGAGATAATATCATTAAGTTACGTATAAAAAGCATTACCTTTCATTAAATTTCACAGAAATACCGGAAAGACGCTCGTGTTAAGGTTAGGATAAGGGTTGGTTTAAGGGTTGCTGTGTGGGTTAGAGTTAAGGTTAGAGTTAGGGTTAGTGTTAGGCTACTTTGAAGGTTTCCGACATTTAATGCTGTATATATATGTAAAATGCGATTCTAATGATATTATCTCTTGCGCGCTATTGTGCATTTGTACTTTAAACTGATTCAATTCGCAAAAGTATTAGTAAAAAACTTTGTTTTTATTTACTTGCAATCGTACTCTTGTTTCAAGTATCGTTCTCTAGTACTTAACATTGGCCGAGTCCCTTTGTGCACCGAAAAAGTTGTGTTTAACCAAGGTTTTTTAAAACTGGAAACAATAACTTCAGTAGATTCTCTCACTCGATATTAACGTCACCTTATTTCTGACCGAGTGTAAAACTACGCTCTCCTGTCTGAATGGGAAGATGACGTGTCAATGATTATCATATTGTAGTATATCCACAGGTCCTGCTTGCTTAGGCATATTGCTTGAAATATAGACATTGTCAGGTATTTTCATTACTTTTTACATATTGAACTATTTAGCAATAGCTAATAAGTAAACATATCAAATGTTTTAACGATTAGATTATCATACTGTAGTATATCCACAGGTCCTGCTTGTTTATGTATTTTGCTTGAAATATAGACATTGTCAGGTATTTCATTACTTTTTACATATTGAACAATTTAGCAATAGTAAACATATCATATGTTTTAATGATTAAATTATCATACTGTGGTATATCCATAGGTCCTGCTTTTTAGTCCTATTGCTTGAAATATAGACATTGTTAAATATTTTCATTGCTTTTTACATATTGAACAATTTAGCAATAGTAAATATATCAAATGTTTTAATGATTAAATTATCATACTGCAGTATATCCACAGGTCCTGCTTGTTTTGGTATATTGCTTGAAATATAGACATTGTCAGATATTTTTGTTTTCGCCTTTTCACAAGTTGGATCTAAGAAAAGAAGTGTAGAATAAATGGAGGCAGCAAACAGCTGTATATGATGTTGGCGTTTTTATACGTTAAGACTAACCCACGGGAAATATGTTTCAAATAAAAGTCCCACATGAATGAAGCGGCTGTTTAGGACATGTTAAGCAAAACATGACTGTTATATAACTAAAGACTAATATAGTTGGTTTTTAAAAAAAATATTCCAGTAACGCAATATACGTTTATTTTATTTTTGGCTGAAAGCTCAGTCGAAAGAGTGTTCGGCTAGGAATCACAAGGTTCCTAGTTCCATACCGGCCCTCGCTAACTCAGCGTATGAGGTATTTGCCTCATAGCCCACTTGTATGGGCTGGGCACAAGGCCTCATTTTAACGTGGGCCCACCCACAAACCGAAGATCATGCGTGGGAAAGAACAACAATTGTGTTGATCCCTTCGGCATTCCCCTTCAAGGGGGGGCGCCTCAGGCGCTGGGCAATAAACCCAGCCCCTGTAAGTCAAGGAGGCAGGTATTGCCTGGGGGATAGAGTGACACAGGGATTTGTGCGTTAAAGTAAGGAGATGATGGTAGGTGTGGCGCGACACCTCAGACGCAAAAAACAATCTCCTTGGTCTAGCGCTAGTGAAAAGGGGATAGACCCCCTCGCTGATTGGCTGATACCAACTTACTTTACTACTACATCTAATTTAATGACAACTCAAAATTAGCAAGGACATATTGCGATGCACCGGACAAAATAATCATTAATATATCGAATATATTGAAAACATTTTAAATGTACTAAATTTGACAAATTTATATTTGGTTATTTTTCTCCGTAGCTTGGAGGTATTGACGCACACTACGCATCATTTAAAAGCTTTGACCCTTCTTCATTCATATACGTGATGACAGATTGAATGGATGACTGGAACCCACCTGAATCATGGAAGAGCATAACTTGTATGAATATTGATCTGCACCGGCCTTCAAAATAAGATTATATTTGCTGCTCACTGCTCTCTGAACACTTTAAAAACAATCAGGCTTGAACTAGAGAATTGCAATGGAGACTACGAGTCTGTGGCTAGAAGAAAGCAACATAACAGACAATAGTGTTCGTACAGCAGAATTCCTCGAGAATCTACAGAAAAAAGTATTAGAGGACCCTGGCATTGGAATTCGGACTTTGTCACGTGAATTAAATGTTTCAGCCTCTACCATGAAGCTTGCACTCCATAAAAACCTTTGCTACTACTCATACAAGCGTCGCAGATGTCAATTGCTCCCAGAAAAGGCCCGTGAAAATCGTCTGAAAAAGGCGAAGAGACTTCTGAGCATAGTGAAACATCCTGCTGAACCACAAACAATCTGGTTCCTTTCCAATGAGAAAAACGTTTGCCAAGATCAAATGCACAACACGTAGAATAACAGATGGCGTGCATACAGTCCAAAGGACACTCCTCGTGTCATGCAGACTAAATTTCCACAAGCTGTGATGGTTTTTGAATTTGTGTCCTCTGAGAGTGTTGTGATGCCTCCGCATTTTTTCAGAGAGGGTATCAGGGTGAATTCAGATGCCAACGTGGAGTTACTAAACACTGTAGTCAAGCCCTGGATAACAAGGGTAGCCAATGGTAGGCCATATGTATGGCAGGAGAATTCTTCCCCCTGCCACACCTCTGGGAAAAGTCAAAAATGTTTTTTGGCGAATTTTTCCGACTACACCCGTCCCAATGTTTGGCCTCCGAACTCCCCAGATCTTAACCCCATGGATTATTATGTATTTGGCGCTGTTGAGAAAGACACCAATCGCCGTGCTCAGTTAATCAACAGAATTTAGGTAGTTTTCTAGACCCTTCACATGGAAAGTGTAACATCAGCTTGCTCCATGTTCCGGAGCAGGATTGAGGCTGTGATCGACGCTAATGGCGGTTATTTTGAATGGCGGTTATTTTGAATGATAGTAGTGAAATTTCAGTGCCTGTTAAATTTCTTTACAATCCATTAAATTTTGTGGTTACCAAGCACTTTTTCTTATTCCTTATGAAACTGTCAAATTTATCCCGAACAGCCAGTATATATATATATATAATATATATATATATATATATATATATATATGAAGAAACAACAGATTTGAAAAATCCTACAAAATGTGAGTAAACATTGACGACCACAGTGAATAAAAACACAAATAATTAAATTCAGTTAATATTACGCCCCTGTGTATTTTCGAAGCAGACTGCTATATATATACAGGGAAAAGGTGGACATGTATGGTAGTGGAAAAGGGAGGGGTGAGGTATGATGTAGTGGAAGGTGTGAGGTAGAGGTAAGAGAAATTGAGGGAGAGAGATGGTGCCAAGAACGATATGCCAGATGGCAATATATTATATATATATATATATATATATATATATATATATATATATATATATATATATAAAGAATATAGATAAAAACTAGCATTAATGCCTGACGTTACCAGGTGTCTTCTCCTCCAACATTTCCACCAACTTTAATATCTCAAGCTGTTTACAATTGTAGCAGGCGTTCCGTTATCCATCAGTACCGCCCAACTGGTTTCAAGCAATAAATCAAGCGATGATTTGCAGCTGAAACGGAGGCAAAAGTTATAATTCTAAATCTTTGCCGCCCATTGCGATGTAAAGAAACTCCTTTTTGCACGGACTGATTAAATGAGTCAGAATTCATTTAATTGAGATTAATGCGTTCATTAATTTGCATTTTTACGGGACATTTATGTGCGACCCGATTACAAGTGCCCTGTGGAAAAGACGTTGCTCAAGGTTACGAGTTTCTTTCATCTCTGTCTCTGTCTCTCTCTCTCTCTCTCTCTCTCTCTCATTTTCTCGCTCTCCCTCTTTCTCTTTAATATATACATAAACACTACCCATCTCTCTCTCTTTCAAATACTGTTTCTATTAATTCTCTCTCTCACCTCCTCTCTCTCTCTCTCTCTCTCTCTCTCTCTCTCTCTCTTTGATACATTACATACATTTGTACACTGTCTCTTTTTCATATATAGTTCATACATTCTTTTCTGTCATTCTCTCTTTTTTCTTTCTTTCTCTTTCACTCTCACTCTTTCTCTCTTCTCTCTCTCTCTCTCTCTCTCTCTCTCTCTCTCTCTCTCTCACAATCTTTCTGTCTCTGTCTCTATTTCTCATACATACACACAATTGTACACCTCCATTTTTCTCATACAGTTTTATCTCTCTCTCTCTCTCTCTCTCTCTCTCTATGTCACCACACTCTCTCTCTCTCTCTCTCTCTCTCTCTCTCTCTCTCTCTCTCTCTCTCTCTCTCTCTCTCACTGTTTAATACATACAAATAATTGTATGCTCTCCCTTTTTCACAGTTTTATACATCCCGTCTCTCCCAATCTCAGCCCCTCTCTCTTTCTTTCTATTTAATACATACATGCACTTGTACTCAGACTTTTCCACATAACGTTTTATACATTTTCTCTCCCTCCTCTCTCTCTCTCTCTCTCTCTCTCTCTCTCTCCTCTCTCTGGTTCTGTTTTTATGTTTCTTACATACATTCTCTTTTATAGATATATACCCCGTCTCCCTCCACACACACACACGCTCTTACACAAACAGTATTTCCTTTCTTACGCCCTTAAACATATTCAATACATACAGATATTTGTACACCATTGTACTTTTATACAGTTCTTCATTCTCTCTCTCTCTCTCTCTCTCTCTCTCTCTCTCTCTCTCTCTCTCTCTCTCTCTCTCTCTCTTCACGGAGGCATTATTATCACACGTATTTTTAAACAATCATATGGATATATTCTTTTCTCAATACAGATGCTTAAAGAGTACACCTCCCATATTAGGTGGTTGCTGCCCCCCCCCATTCTCTCTCTCACACATATATAAACAATATATATATACATATATATTAACATACAGTTTTATGAATTCATTCTCCCTCTCCCCCCCTCTCTCTCTCCTCTCACTCTCTCACTCTCACTCTCTTACACATATATATACACATATATACATATATTACATACAGTTTATGTAGTCTTTCTCCCTCCCCCTCTCTCCCTTCTCTCCCCTCTCTCTCTCTCTCTCTCTTACACGTTATATATATACACTATATAATACATATATACTAATACTGTTTTATGTAGTCTCTCTCACTCTCACTCTCTCCCCTCCTCTCTCCCCCCTGTCTCTCTCTTACACATATATATACACATATAATATTACATACAGTTTTATGTATTCTCTCTCCTCCCTCCCCCTCTCTCTCTCTCTCTCTTACACATATATACACAATTATATACATATATATTACATACAGTTTTATGTAGTCTTTCTCCCTCTCACTCTCTCTCCCCCCCTCTCTCTCTCTCTCTCTCTCTCTCTCTCTCTCTCTCTCTCTAGCACTCACACTATTTTTGTCATAGGCAGAGATATTCTATTACATGGATTTTCTATAACACTCATATGGACGTAATCTTCTTTTCTTAAATACTGATGTTTACTGGAAAACACACTCCCACGTTGTTATGCGTATGTACTCATTAGACTACGCCGACTTTCTCTTCCTTAAAGTTTATTAAGCAACAAATGTCCTTGTATATATGCAAGGTAGTTTACTCTTCTACGGCGCCAAATTAAAGAGTATGTAATATCAAACGGAGATATGTAACGTGAAGTTACCAGTTTAAGTAGGATATACAATCATTTGTAAACTTATCTGCCAATATGAGTCTAGGTAAAAAATCATACATAAGTGAATAGGTAGACATTCTAGCCAAAACAAGATATTAGGTTTATAAGTTCCCAAAATTAGGTTTATAAGTTCCCAAAATTCACACTGGATTGTCCAATTGGACACATAGACTAGTGGATAAAGGAGTTAGGTTAAGACAGTTATACGTGACAATTATCTCTAGACTGCAGGTTCAATCCTGGTCACTGGCAGCAGTAACATAAAATAATAATTAACACAGCTTAACGCCTCTACCCCAGCTATGGTTAGTGGATAAGAACAGGATACCCCCGTGGACTGAATAAAGGGTTAGGTTCAAAAGTTCCATGATGGCTCCCGATTACGACAAGAAGGTTACCGAGTCCGACAAGAAAACCTGAAGAAGGCCAGAGGCACATTCAAGCCGAAACGTTGTACAGATAACAATGAAGATGAGGACAATAGTCCGAATAACACAGATAATACTTATCTACTTGATTTTAGGTAGCTGGGACTGTTGGCCTAGCAGGCATAACTCTGTTTTTTAGGGTTTTTAACCACTTATTTCTTGGTTTGCCCGACTTTTGTTGATGCTTGCTTTTAATTACGTACACAAGACTTGATATTTTATTCAGAGTTAACCATTGAGAATGGCCTGGGAAGGACAGGCCGCATATTGACATCTGTTCCCTTCAAACAAGCAACCAACTCTCACGGTCTGTCCTTTCAACACGTCAGTAAGACCACGAACTTTCTCACTATCTCTTCCACTCTCCACTCTCGTTTTCCCCTGTTCTACCCAGTAAAAACCAAGGTCAGTTTTTACGTGTATCACTTCCACGTGCCCTTATTCTGGTTTTTTCATTTCCATTACTCCCAGATCCACTCTGGCCCGGAGTGGTAGTACCTGTTAGGGTCCCATCTATGGCGTTAAATAGATACAAATGAGTTTTTAAAATGTCTTTTAAAACTAAGTATAAGAAAAAAGATTGAGTTTAAAAAAAATGAATAACCATCAAAGAATAATAAAACAAAACCTCATCGGCATAAAATAACCAAGAAAGGTTACCTACCGTAAAATCCAAACAACCAACCAGCCAGAAGAAAGCAACCCAAATAGCAACATAGAAGAATAGAGGTATCCAGTCAGCGAACATATGACAAGAAAAGAAGTAAGAGGATATGCAACAACGTCCACCAAACTAAATTGACACTCCATGGTTATATCCAACTTAAAAAACATTTCGGTGACGTTCACCTCAGTGGGATGCTGACACAAAGGTCACAACAATGTAGGGGACATCCAGTGACGTTTGCCCTTGCTATTCAGTAATAATTGACCTGCGAGAATAGTTTGGTAACCGTTACACCATGAGAGAGAGAGAGAGAGGAGAGAGAGAGAGAGAGAGAGAGAGAGAGAGAGAGAGATACTAACAGATAGACGAACAGATAGACAAAGGGAGACAGACATACCTAGACAGAGAGAGAGACACTGACAGACAGACAGACAGAAAAGCAGGGAAAAAGAGAGAGAGAGAGAGAGAGAGAGAGAGAGAGAGAGAGGGGGAGACAGACAGTCAGAGAGAGAAGAGAGAGAGAGAGAGAGAGTGACAGACAGACTGACAGAGACAGTTATATATATAGAGACAGACACAGACAAAAAGAGACAGATCGATAGACAGACAGAGGGAGAGAGAGACAGGCAGACAGACATATACAGAGAGAGAGACAGACAGACAGACAGAGACAGAGAGACAGAGAGACAGAGACAGAGAGACATAGACAGAGACAGAGAGACTGAGGGGAAACAGACAGACACACAGACAAAGACGGGGAGAGAGATAGAAAGAGAGAGAGAGACTGCACTGGAGATTTTGGACTAAAACTTGACCATTCATCATTCAACGTCTTCGGCATTATTTCGACCCCATCAAACATCTTTTACGCTGTTCGAAGATGCGTGAATATTGTGTGCTTTCTTTCCCATAAACCTCGGAATCGTTATGAAATAATTCGATAGTTGTCTTGTTCAATTTTCACTATTTATTCCAAATTGATGTGCTGGTCGATATTAGAACAGATACATTTTGTTTAAAAGTCCGTAAATTAAGCTTAATCGCAATGATGCGTAACAACAAACTATATATGTTGTATAGCCCTTTTCTTATTTCTTACCATCTTTTTATACGTATCTCCTTCAACGATTGGATTGACTTTTATCTGTTTCTTCTATCATACTTCTTGGATTCTTGGGATTTCTCATCTTTGTGTCCGTTGATAATTTTAGTGACGAACACAAGACTTAATATTGTTTTTAGATGTCTTCATTTAATTCAAGTGAGAAAAGCACGCGTTGAGAAATGGCCTACGTACGGTAGACGACATTTGCATCTGCTTCGTTCAGTCACCCCGGAAAAAATTGCTTTCTAACTATCTTACTGTTCTCACGCTTGGTTCTGGCCAATCAGAGACCAACTACAAGGTTAGTCAAAGGTTAAGTTCTGTAAATTATTTATACGCTTGATTTCATGATTCAGTATAAACATCGTTTTAATTTCTACAGTACTGTACAAAATTTATATATATTTACCAACCCCTCCACACAAGCAGGAATTGATACAAAGTCAATTTCTTAAGCGGAGTTTAACAGGTTTGAATTCAGAGTTTTCCCTCTCCTAGACTGATTACCTAGCCATGCGTAAAGATCCCAGTTTGCCCTGATATTTATCAATAGCTGGAGGGAGAATTGGATTCAGGGCTTTCCCAAGGGTATTAGCGCCATGTGAAATGCATACAGCTTTGTACAGGAATTGAACTCGGGTCGACGAGTCCATTTCCTACGACTCAAACTATTAAACCACGCGCCTCTATATGCACCTGTACATGATTTATGCAACTAAAACGTACAATAATTATTTATGACTGCCGATTGATCGCTTTATACGTACGTGGTTCGTGCGTACTGTTAGGATTCTTGTGACTGCAGGTGAGATCATTTTAAAGTGGTGATCCGTTGGGGCATTAAGTTTGATCCGTTTTGAGTGGAATCCTTGTGTTCCTCAGTGTTAAACTGAATCCTCGGTTGTTGATCCGTTCGTCTGTGTTAAGTATAAGCAATTAAACGCCTTTCCATGAAGGTTATTTAATAGTTAAACCAACACGTATTCAAGCGTGTTGATTGGCCGATTAAATCCACGCGGTCACGAAGAGTCTATAAATTTAAGTTGTGGTCCCTAGTACACCTTACATGCCAAAATATTCTAACACTTTCAAACTCGGTTGATTTGGCTAAACCCAGTTTATGGTCTTACTAATCTGCAAGAAGTGCAGTTGGCTTATATTAGAGCTTACTGACAGTGAGAAACTGATCACAGTGAATCCATTAATGGCTGTGTCAGTTAAAAGGCATGGAATGCTATAGACAGATTATCGATCATATGGAAATCTGATATCTCTGATAAGACAAAGCGAGAAATCAACCAAGCTGTAGCCGTGTCAGTGCTAGTGTATGACTTCACGTGATGGAGGGGCTGGGTAAATACATACTACTCACAGCTATAGAGTTCCTCATTGAATGGTGTGTTGGGTCAGTAAAATGATAATTCCTGTGTATAGAGTGAGTGAGGGAAAGGCTCGCTGTGATGGATATACCAATCACGTGATGAACCCAGAAGTTTTTGGCGCAAAAAACACAGATCAAGAAAGACAGATTCCACCAGCAGTTCCAGGAGGCAGCGACATAAAAAGCTCCCCGAGAGTTAACCCTAAGATACCACATATCTTCTTCGACACGCCGGTAAGTCCCTTAAATTCAACTTTATACTCAGGAAAGACTTTATATTGTTATTCATTGTTTCATGTGCTGGTTGATAAATGGTTAGGATTAAACGAAATTTTAATTCATTTATATGCTGCTGTTCGGCTTAGAATTAAATTTTAGACTAACACAATAGCTTTTTAGTTTAATCCCAATGAATTTAATTAATGTGCATCTGCAGATGGAGTTGGCCTGTTGAACTGATCCAACTAACACTGAAGAGTGGTTGTACGAGCCTGTAGAAGCGTGTCGACATCGGTTTCTTATACTTACAAACATTTACTCATGGAATGTGGAGTTTTCAGTCCAATCAGAAAGAAATATTTCAATGCAAACAATATATGGGATCTGTTTGAGAATACTAATATGGGTGACATTTTATTCATCTTGAGTGAAATAACAATATATCAAAAATTATGAATCAGATATAAAAACACATTCATGAAATACATCTACAAAAATACCCTTCTAAAGGAAATAATTACCAACTTTTATCTCACCTTTAACAGTTTTTGGCATTAAATAACCCACAGGGTTATTACACTATTAAACAAAACAAACCGAGCAAAACTAAACCAAATGAAATTAATAATGGGATCAGATCTCAGCCGAAATTACGTCACTGCCTACGTCACATTACCCAAAATCGTCATAACATAGAATAAATACGCTCAAAATTTGAGTTTGCACCCTTAGACGTTCCTCATTCTTTAAAAAACAGGTTTTATTAAATACATGGCCTGTATATATTTTTACATTAAGTTTTATTTTAATATATATTCAAAGTTATCAGAACTAAATTTCCATTTCAAATTGTTTTATTTTTTACTATCTTATAAATTTCATGATTTTAATCACATGGTACAAACTCTCTGGCATTGGATTTTTAACTACCACCCCTTCAGACAATATATCTAAAAAAAATAACTCTTACGTTACCCAGAGGGTTTTTTTTGCTAATGAAGTTGATGAAAATGATTTATAGCAATTTGAAGATATATAAGAACTGGAAAACTTTTAACAAAGTGGCTTGTTTCGGCATTAAATGACCAGACAAGAATTGATATGCCATAAAACAAACAAACCAAAGCAAACCAATAACGTGTCTCTATTTTAGTCACCCTTGTGTCACCCTTGTGTCACCGTTTTGTCGGTCAACTCTGACGGAAATGAGTGTCAGCTCCTACGTGCGAGAGTCGGCTCACTGGCGCGAGCGACAGAACGCTTTTCCGACTCTCATCACGAAGAGGTGAACATATTCATTAATCATAGTTATTGATGGTTTCCCACGAGTGTTCAACATTAAGAGAGTCAAAAGAAAGAAGAGACATAACCTGTTTGTAATGAAGGGAGAAAAAGGATGAGTTTCACTGCGTAATAAGTGATCAAAGGAAGTAACTGCCTCGGGAATTTTTGGAAGTTTTCAAAAATTCCAACACGAAGGAACTAACATGTATGTCAACAAATTGACCACCATCACTTGAGGGTATCTGAAATAATCTTGATCCTAATACACTTGTAAGAAATATATAGTAGATTACATAGTCTAGCACTCTCTATGTGCTAGTTTGCTGCATTTGCTTATTATATGACCGCCCTGTCCGCTGGGGCGTTAGAATGCACCGACTGCACCTCCAGAGGGGTAAGATTCCCAATGGACATCTGTTGGTCGTGGTGACCCATGATGCTTAAGGATAGAAACCAGGTGTTGTTGAGCAGTCGACGACTTTGGCCCTTTCTTGGCTAGACGAGCGGTCGAAGAGGCCCCCTCCGATCAGACGACTGGTCACCTCATGTCCTAGCATATATATGATTGCCCCAACCCTATTTCCCTTAAGGCAAGCCCCAACCATTTTCATCATATGGGTGCTAGAAGTGGGTGGCTGGGGGTTTACATGTCCTGGGAATGACGTTAAAATCTGATGGTGAGGTCCCAGTTTGGAGGTTTGAGGAATGGAGCACCCCATCATTCAGCATTGCTCCCTGGTTCACTCTGACCCGGAGTGATAGTACCTGTTAGGATCCCATCTATGGGTTAAATAGAAAAATGTATTTATTAAAAAAAATTGAGTATCCAATAAGAATTAATTTATTTCAAAAATGTATCGGCATTAAATGACCCACTGAGGTTGATATGCCGTAAAACAAAACAAAACAAAACAAAACAAACTTATTATAAATTAACCGTTTCCTCTCTGATTCTGCACTTGCTTTTCTGCTGCGTCTTATCTATTATTGGCTTTTATATTGTTCTGATGGCATTGTCCTGTGCTGGTATTATAAGAGATTCAGTTTCTCGCTTGAGGTTTCCTCTTCTTAGCCATGTCAATGACTTCTGATGTCGTTTTTTCCCACATTTCTGTTTTTTTTATTTTTAGTTTTTGATGTATATCTGCTTGTCAATATGTTGCAATTGCTTTTGTTTAGAAAGTTGATGACTGGGTTAGCGTTAGGACGACTGAACTCATTAATTAATTAATTAACTTATGTAAATAGATAATCAAAAAAGCGTTTTCAAGTCTTCTGATCTGCGAAACTGCTAGCAAAACAAAACCGGTCAAAATAAGGAGAAAACGAAATTTTCTAGAATTTTAACAGGAGTATCTTAAGGTTAACGGATTGCTTTCTGGTGTGAAATCAGCCACAAGATGTTTGAAACTAATTAAAATTATCTTCATTAGAAAAGCAAAATTGATATTACGGAGATCACATGGGAAAGATTCTATTAATACCTTCGCAGGGATGGTTAACAGGAGATGACTTTAAAAATCGTAATCTCCTAAAGAAATGTTAAGATATTTCTAAATAGCCTACGTCCCTTCTCTCTCTCTCTCTCTCTCTCTCTCTCTCTCTCTCTCTCTCTCTCTCTCTCTCTCTCTATCTATCTATCTATCTATCTATCTCCCCCTCTCTCTCTCTATCTATCTATCTATCTATCTCTGTCTCTCTCTCTATCTATCTATCTCTATCTCTTTTCTACTCTATCCTTTCTATCTCTCTTTCTTCTTTCTCTCTCTCTC
>CM042146.1:100288305-100310805 GCA_023376005.1 Doryteuthis pealeii
ACTACTATATCGAACCCATCGGGGGAACCCTGAAGATCCCACCTGCTTCCCACGAGGCCTGACCGAAAAGAGACCAATTTTCTTCTTCCGTTTCTTGTCTCGGCGTCACATCCGTTTCCGGTCAAAACGTCGGTCACTGAGTTCAAACTTTAACCTCTCTTTGTTCTTATTTCTTTTTCTTCTCTTTCTCCTTTCAATCCCCGTAGACAACAATAATTACGCTTCATTATTTACATTATTTTTATATGCTTTACATTTGTATGTTCTTCTAGTTCAGTCGGTAGAGCGTCCGCCTGGAAACCACAAAGCTCCTGATTCAATACCGGCCCTCGCCAACTCAGCGTATTAGAAGCACAGGGATCTGTGCGGTAAAGTAAGGAGCTGATGGTAGGTGTAGAGCTCCACCTCAGACACAAAAAAGTGTCCTTGGTCTAGCACTAGTGAAAAGGGAATAGACTCCCTCGCTGTCTGATTGATACTAACTTTAGGCCAAACCGACGACTTTGCTTTTTTTTTTCAAAAGGCATCTCATAACCTATTATATAAATTGCATTATTTATATTCTTATATTCTTCTTTATTCCTTTTATATTCTATTTATTCTTATATTCTTATATTCTCCTTTATTCCTATTATATGCTATTTATTCTTTTATTCTTTATATTCTCATATTCTTATGCCCTTCTTTATTTTTATTATTTTCTTTATATACTAATATTCTTACATTCTTCTTTATCTTATAATAACCTTTATATTCTCGTATTCTTATATTCTCTTATTCCGGATTTACGTATAGTTGATACGTCCTTAAAATGTATCAATCAAATGTTTTTCTCCTGATTTTCCTTTTTCCTTCTACACTTCTCCGCTCTTCTTATCTATACTCTATCTTATTTATGATAACCACACGTGTAGGCGCGTGGTGTAATGATTACCGTCGTTGAAAATGGACACGGTGAAAAGAGTTCCAATCGTGGACGAGGCTCTTTGAATTTCACATAATGCTGATACCCCTGAAAAAGTTATGAATCCAACTATTCTCACTCCAGTTATGGGTAAATAATTGGGTGGACTGGACCCATTAACTTTGGTTTAACAACCAGTCTTGAAGATCGAAAACTCTGAATTCAATCCTGTTAAATTCCGCTTAATAGATGGACCTTGTGTCACATCGTGTGCGAAGGGGTTTGTTTTTTATTTTATTTTTCTTCTTCTCAGTCCCGGGTATGATGCTAAACTGCATTTAGAGGTGAAGTTTAAGTTTTGGAGCTCTGGAGAGTGTGGAGTACCCCTTTATTGCCATTTCTCCCAGATCCACTCTGACCTGGAGTGGTATTTACTGTTACGGCACAATATATAGATTAAATAGATTCAAATTTTTTTTTTAAATGTATGAACAATGTGATTTTAAAAAAATTTGAATATCTAATAAGAATGAATAAAACAAAGACGTCTTCATCATAAAATACCCCAAGGCTGACATCCAACCAACCAACTAACCTTCTTCTTCTTCTTCTTCTTCTTCTTCTTCTTCTTCTTCTTCTTCTTCTTCTTCTTCTTCTTTCGTATCGAATTATTTTGCACATACCTCACTGGTTTTCTCTCACCCCTCCTCTTACCCTCTCGACTGGAGCTGTAGAATACTCCCACTGCACCACCCAATAGGGGGACCTGTTCGGCGTAGATGGCAATCTCTGATACTTAAGAACACAATTCTGGTGGGTATGCTGTCCATGTTTATGCAACACACCACTTTGGCTCTTAATTAGGCTAGACGGACGGTCGAAGAGGTTGTGTCCGATCAATCTGCTGATCACGACAATCCCTCGCATATATATGATTGTCCGAATCCTATTGTCCTAATGTTAAACCCCCAACCCTTTTTATCATATACGTGCTTGAAGGCGGTGGCTGAGGGTCTTCATGTCCTGGAAATAACAGTGAAATGCAACGAGTGGTGAAGTTACAATTCTGAAACTCTGGAGAATGTGGAGTACCCCATTTAAAAAAAAATGAATATCCAACAAGGATGAATAAAACAAAATGTTTACAGCATAAAATAACCCAACAAGGGTTGACGTGCCGTAAAATCCAATCAACTAACCATCAAATCAAATACTTCTTCTTCTTCTTCTTCTTCTTCTTCTTCTTCTTCTTCTTTCCTTCACTCCTTACCTGCTTCCTTATTCTCATTTAATAACATTCTTCTTCTTCTTCTTCTTCTTCTTCTTCTTCTTCTTCTTCTTCTTCTTTTGCATCGAATTGTTTAGCATATACCTCACTGTTTTTCTCCCAACCTAACCTTCTATTCCCGTCTCTCTTGGACACAGTCCCAGTTTTACAATTCACCGGTGCACTTAAAGCCCTCTTCCCCCCCCCTCTCTCTCTCTCTCTCTCTCTCTCTCTTTCTCTCTCTCTCTCTTTCTCCACCCCACGGAACCCCACCCATCACCGCTTTCCAGATGTTTATGCAAATGCACAATGTGTCCACCGTTTTGGAAGTCAGCTCGGTCGTCACCCTTTGTTACATGCAAATAGACTGGAGTTAATTTTGAAAAACTGACTTCTGACCACCGACCTTGCTTTCCAATCATTTCATCGCTGATTGATGACTTTTTAATAAGACGAATCAACAGCCACAAAAGCCACAGTTGTCGGTGCTTATAAAAAGTTACAAAGGACGAACGGAGACGAGGAACGACAACTCTTGAAATACACTTTCTTGTCGTACAGTCGCCAATGTATAAACAGAGAAGAAGTATCGAGTCTCTCGATAAATATTTTCCCATTTGTCTTTCAGCTCTCTTACTTTGTGTTATATTAAACTCTCTCTACGTTCCATCTATAACTATCATAATGATTATGAATTATTTTTTTTCATTTCATATTTTCTGACGACAGCTTCGAGTTCAAACGATATGATTAAATTTAAACAGACACAGACACAGTCATATATATATATATATATATATATATATATATATATATATATATACCAACCCCCTCCGCACGAGCAGGATGTGACACAAGGTCAATTTCTAAAGCGGAGTTTAACAGGTTTGAATTCAGAATTTTTCCTTCTCCTAGACCGGTTGCCTAACCAAGGTTAAAGAGCCCAGTCTGCCCTACTATTTATCCATAGCTGGAGAGATAGTAGGATTCATACCTTTCCCAAGGGTATTAGCGCTAAGCAAACTGCACAGTTACCACATCCAGGATTTGAACTCGGGGCGACACACACACACACACACACACACACACACACACACACACACACACACACACGTATATTATATATATATATATATATATATATATATATATATATATATATATATATATATATACGTTCTCCTGTGGAAGCCAACACGTGGACATGCTAATGTGGGCCGCCCAGCAAGGACCTACATTGACCAGCTATGCGAGGATGCTGGTTGCTGCACAGAAGACATCCCAGGGGCAATGAGTGATAGGGAGGGGTGGCTGTAGATTGTCATGGATATCCATGCTGCTTGGGCGTCATGATGATGATGATGATATATATAATGAGTGTGTGTGTGTGTGTGTGTGTGTGTGTGTGTGTGTGTGTGTGTGTGTACAAAAATGAAAAAACAACATGGTATTCAGAAGGGTGATATTTTTAATTAGCCTAGTATATAAAAATGAAAAATAAACAAAAACAACAACAATGTGTTTCGGTACACTCTGATACGAATTGGTAGTAATTGCTATGGTCTTATCTATGGTTAAGATAAGAAAAAAATGACTTTAAGAAATTAGAAGAAAAAGATTCAATAATCATAAAGGATGAATCAAACACTGTTTAAGGCATAAAACAACCCAACAAGAGCTGACCAGCCGTAAAATCCAAACGATCTTCTTTTTTCTTTCCTTTAAACTAGGCCGGTTGCCTCACCAAAGCTAAAATAAAATATATTCGGTCCTACAATTTACACCAAGTGCTGTAGTGGCTAACGTACTGAACTGCAAAACCGTTGTAAGCGAGTTCGAAATTCCGTCATGTTATTACTTTTATTTTCGTTCTTGTACCCTTGTAAAAAGATATGAAGCCTCTTATCCACCTAGCTATAGATTTGTTACATAATTCAAGGATAGCCTATGAATTATGTAAGTAGTGCAGGATAAATTTTGAATCAGAGTTCGTTAGATTCAAAATAACGGAGGTTGAGTGGAAAATTACCTTAACCGTTAGGGTTATGATTGACTTGTGGTGAAATCCGCTTGAACCCCCCCGCCCAAAACCCCCCCAAAAAAACTCGCCTATAAGACACTAGAGACAGAAGTGATAGTTTTAGTCAGTTGCGACCAGTTAACTCGCTGAGATAAGACGCTGCCGTCGGCTCTCAAGAGGTCCTACTCACCACGCGGTTTTGGGGCTGGGGTTATTTGAATAAAAGCTATTAAGAAGACAACAAAATTTGCTTTATTAATTACCAAACACGAAATGCACGACACCCTGCCCGAAAATGAAATCTATCATCCTCATCATCTCTCTCTCTCTCTCTCTCTCTCTCTCTATCTATCTATCTATCTATCTCAACGTTTATATAACCGTTAGTTTCCATAGATTAACAGAATAATAGATTAACAGATTAAATAGTACCACTGCTGTTCTTATACAACAATGAATTTGGCATTAGATAACCCATAAAGGTTGATATGCTATTAAACAAGTAGACCAAATATACATACCAATAGCTGAATGGAAATAGAGAAGGTTGGTTGGTTGGTTTTTACAATGTTTCGGTCGATGTGACCTCCGGCCTTCTTCAGGTATTTCTTGTCGGACTCAGGAACCTTCTCGGACTCGGGAACCTTCTTTTCGAACTCGGGAACCTTCTTGTCGTAATCGGGAACCTTCCTGTCGTAATCAGGAGCCATTACGGAACTTTGAACCTAACCCTTTATTCAGTCCACGGGGTATCCTGTTCTCATTCCGCTAACCATAACTGGGGTAGAGGCGTTAAGCTGTGTTAATTATTATTCTATGTTACTGCTGCCCTTGGTCAGGATTGATCCTGCAGTCTAGAGATAACTGTTACTTAGAACTATCTTACCCTAACCCCTTTATCCACTAGGCCATGTGTCCAATTGGACAATCCAGAGTCCGACAAGAAATACCTGAAGAAGGCCGGAGGGCACATCGGCCGAAACTTTTTACGGATAACAATGAAGATGATGACAATAGTCCGAATAACGCAGAAAATACTAATCCTCAAGCCTCATCTCAAACATTCAGAGAAATAACTATTTTTCTGTTTAACCCATTGATATGAATAACAGTTATTGCCATTAGTGGTCAAAGTGGATCTGGGAGTAATAATGATGAATGATTACACCACATTAACCAGAGCTCCAGAATTAGAACTTCACAATCAGATACAGATTAACGCCATACCCAGGACATTAAGACCATCAGCCACCACCTTCTAGCACCAATATGAGTTGGGGGTTTGCCATAAGGGCAATAGATTTGGCACAATCATATTGGTGCTAGTGATTGACGTGACCAGCCAATTAATCGGAGGGGACCCTAAGTAGGCAAGGGTCCATGCCTTATCAAAGTGAATCAGATTTAAATGAAAAACAAAGAGTCTCGTCCGGTATTTTAACTTTTCTCGTCGTGTCCAAATTCTGTGACGATAACCGTTACACAGGCGCGATTCCTACTTCGTATTATTAATGTTACAGTAAGCACATGTGTTCGGAACGATTTACGATTGCTCAAATAAAAAGATATCTAAAAAATATATATAGAAAAGATGAAAAGAGCATGCTGGGACATCTGGTAACCGGAAATGCTGATGAATTAGACACTTGTATAGGAAGTTGCAGCAAACAACATGTGCATTTGTAGTAAAATTAGCGATGCATTACTCAGTTCGTTTGAATGCTGTATTGGAAGAGAAAACACATTTCCTCTGCAAGGAAGTCACTTGTTGATTTTGTTGTGGTATAAATGTTTTGCAGCACACAAAGTCAATTTGTAATGGGTACGTCATCTACATGTGGCATATTGGTGGTGCGTGGTGTAATGGTTAGAGTCGTAGGAAATGGACTCGTCGACTCGAGTTCAATTCCTGGACAAGACTGTTTGCATTTCGTATTGCGCCAATATCCTTGGGAAAGGTATGAACCCATATGTTCTCCGTCCAGCTATGGGTAAATTGTTGGGAAGAATGGCCTCTTTAACCTCGGATAGGTAACCAGTCTAAGAAAACTCTGAATTCAAACCGGTTAAACTCCGCTTCAGAAACTGACCTCATGTTGCAGCGGCTCGAGTGGAGGGGTTGGTAAATATATATTCGGGTGCCCCATCTGATCAAACTCACTATTCATTGGTAATGGATTTGCGAGATTAGCTTGCTAACCATTACACCCATATTCCATCCTACCCATTCGGCATAGGTAGGATGTGACGCAAGGTCGCAAGTATGGGGCAACCAGCGTCGGTCGAAATTCAC
Organism: Doryteuthis pealeii; assembly: GCA_023376005.1. Taxonomy (NCBI): domain Eukaryota; kingdom Metazoa; phylum Mollusca; class Cephalopoda; order Myopsida; family Loliginidae; genus Doryteuthis; species Doryteuthis pealeii. The sequence goes on from CM042146.1 coordinate 100,294,790, forward strand.
TATTCACTAGTAATGGATCTGCGAGACCAGATGGCTAACCATTACATCACGGTGGGGTGAACAGGGTATTTACTCAAACCGTTCGCTATGTGTAGGTTTTTGCCCAATATCACAAGTATTGTGCATTCAGGATAGCAATTCGCTATTCAGTAGTAATGGATCTGCGAGACTAGCTTTCTAACAATTACACTATGAGAAGACGCCCCATTTACGGGTAGGATGCGACACAAGGTCGTATGGTTGTTGTTAGCACCTTTTCATCCACTGAGGACGATGGCGTAGTGTCCAAAAATAAATTACATAAATAAATAAATTATTTGCATCTGCGCAACTGACTTTGCAGGCCAATTCCTGATTGACCGTCTTTTGAGGAATATATATATATATATATATATATATATATATATATATATATATATATATATATATATATAATGGGTAAACAGTAGATGTCAAAAAGGAAGTAAAATATGAATTAAAATCAGCTATACTTCACTTAAATAATTGAGATTATATCATACCCTACCTATGACGGAGTGGTTGATTTAATACATATGAACAGGAAAGGTCCTCTCTCTGAAATTGATAGGAATGTGCTAACCTTAGTGTTGATAAATGTACATTTGGTTTTGTTTGGTTAGTTTTGTTTTATGGCATATCAACCTCAGTGGGTCATTTAATGTCGATAAAGTTTTGAAATGAATTCATCCTTAATGGATACACAATTGTTTCATAAACATATTTTTCTATTTAACCCTAACAAGTATGATAACTCTGGGCCAGAGTGGACCAGGGAGCAATGGTGATGAAGGTGAACTCAACATTCCCCAAACCTCTAGTACTGAGACTCACCATCAGATAGTTTAACGCAATTTCCAGGATATGAAGACCCTCAATCACCGTCTGCTAGCACCCATATGAGGGGTAATATGAGCATCCAGGTTCTTCCTTCACAATATATCGTGTGTGTGTCTTTGTTCAAAGCAAAAGAAAACAAAGGATAAATATTAATTAGGAAGGTATTTACTGAAGCCGTTCGTCACGGGTAGGATGTGACACAAACTTTTCGTAGTGACAAAACGTAGTAAACAAGAGTTTCTTTTCTATTCAACTAATTTCTTATCTCAGGCAGTTTTTTTCGAGAGAGAGAGAGAGAGAGAGAGAGAGAGAGAGAGAGAGAGAGAGAGAGAGAGAGGAGGGGGATTCTTATTCGCTTAGTTTCCTATAACTAGCTTAAGTTGGTTTGGTATCCTTCGTTAAGTACGGCTTAATTAACCTCATTCTCTACTCCAGCTCGACACCTTTCAGATTGACTTCGTTCAGCTCAACTCTCCCTAGACTCAACTAATCCCCGACTTCTCAGGGCAGGTGCTTAAATAATTTTTCGTTTAGAATTTTCCAGAATAAAGAGCCTTCTCGAAGGTTCTCCAGCATTCCGAAACACGTGTTAAACATTGCGGTCACTCAAAAACATCTGGAGGCCAGATCAAAGAAACCAATCTCTTCAGTCGCCATTGAGTCTTGTTTTTGGCGGAATTATTTATTGAATTATTCATAAACAAAAACATAAGATCCTAAGTTGGATCCCATGTCTTTGTTTATTCCTAACTAGTATTGGGAATTTATTTAACTCCCTCGGATTGCCGGGTCACCTGTTTTAAAGCTCGGCTATCCTCGGATATCCTATTTTTTCAGGTTTTGAAACACCTGCATAGTCAATATCCAAATAAATTACACTATTACCAACGATGCGTCGCCCCTCGAACTACTAGGGTATAACTATTAATCTATATATCTTTATATTAATACACGTATTCCTTAATAGTACTACCGTTATCATCTTGCAACACTCTCTGGTTAAAAATGAGACCGTCCAAATCGTCCAAGATGAAAGGCAAAATGTAAATCCTAACTATCTTGAGTGCTTATCCAACGAATTCTTATTTTTATAAATGTCGTCACCTCGATTAAACAATGGACCATTCCGTTTTTATTAGAAAGAAAGAAAGAAAGAAAGAAAGAAAGAAAAAGGACATGCTACACAAAAATATTATAAATAAGAATAAAAGAAAAAAGGGGCGAACGCACGGAAGCAATAACGCAAATATATTTCGATCAAACATTATGAAAAGATAAAAAGAAGGAAAAAAGAAAAAAAGAGTGAGAGAGAGTGAGTTAAATAAGATTATTATACATTTTACATATAGAACTAGTTTTCAATAGCTATTAAGTAAATATATCAAATTATGGTATATCCTCAGGTCCTGTTAGTCAGTATATTGTTGTATGAATAAAATAGCAAGACACATAGTAATACTTTATATCATATAACCACGTACAAACAAACTCTCAAGACACTATACAAAAATGTATATATATAAATGTCAACAATGGTGGGCAATTAAGAAAGAAAGAAAGGAAGAAAGAAAGAAAGAAAAGAAACGATAAGAAAGGGATAGGAAAGAAAAAGGAAGAAAGAAAAAGAAAAAAGAAAACAAAAGAAAAAATGAAAAAAATAAAAACGTGAATGAAAGAAAGAAAGAAAGAAAGAAAGAAAGAAAGAAGAAAAACAAAAAGAAAGAAAAAAGAAAAACAAGGAAAGAAAGAAAAAGAAAAAACAGAACGAAAGAAAGAAAGAAAGAAAAAGAAAGAAAACGAAAGAAAGACAGAAAGAAAGAAAGAAAAAGAGAAAAAGAAACAAAGAAAGAAAGAAAGAAAAAGAAAAAAAGAAAAAAGAAAAAGTAAACACACAGCAAAAAAGAAAAAAAAAGAAAGAAAAAGAAGGAAAGAAAAATGTTAAGTGTCTTTTTGTAAATAAGAAGCGGCTAAATTCTTTTGAACTCCATTTTGCAGTAACAAAACCGACGTATCGATCCTGACACGCTGTAAGCCGCTTTTTACACATCTTATCGACCGAGTGTACTGGCAGGTCCTAGGTTTGTTGAAATTTGTTGTGTGCTGAAATGCATGAGAGTCTTAAACCCTTGTGCCCTCAGAACATAAAACCGTATTGATGATGACGGAAGGAAAGTCAGTCGATGGAAAAAGCGTAAAGCCGACAAGAGAGCCGGCAGAGTTAAGAATAAGCCCCGAGGCTTCTCGCACGGATTTCACAAGGACGGGCCCTTCAGACTCAAGAGATGCATTGATCAAAACGAATGGAATGAAAGAGAGATGCTTGAAATCTAAAACATAACGGCCCTAAGGTGTGCGTGTGGCCAATAAGGAAATCATACAGGTGTTAACTCTTATCGGAAAGGTTTTGCCAGTCTTTTGAATAAAGAGTCCCTTTTGCCGTACAGCTGTTCGAAGTAAACAGAATGTTTCGTGATATATTAGAAGAGGTCATGTGCTGGTCCTACTAAATTTAATCCCACGCTTTGGTTTGCTATAGCGGAATGGTTTGTCAGGTCATAACTTTCTTGAATTATTCTTTGGATCAGTTCTGTTTAGAGAACGTGATGCGCTGAAGTTCGGCAGATAAAAGACAGAGCGAAACCACTAGACTGTAAGAATTGGCAGTTAAGTTTGATTTTTATACTGTATAATGCTATCCTAACACACACACACACACACACACACACACACACACACACACATATATATATATATATATATATTATATATATGTACATATATATATATAAAAATGTATATATATATGTGTGTGTGTGTATGTGTGTATTTTTTCATTTATGATGTGTTCTAGTTTTTCAAATTATATTAATGGATGTGTAGGCTGGAACTAAGAGAATTGATATGAAAAGTGTTATAGGCATTTTAGAATGTGTGTACTGTATTGGAAATTAATTTTGTATAAGGATGGTTTATATTGTTTTATGTATAAAGCTTCTAGTATTTGGAGTTTTTGTTTATTTTATTCTTTATGCAGAATGTGGGTATTTTCCGTTAAGATATTTCGGTAATTAGAGTAGGGGCATGAATATTAATATAATTTAAAAAACTGGAACATATAACCCCTGATGATGGCACTTAGAAGTGCCGAAAGTACTCGAGACATGAACTTTGGTGGACTAATCCACGAATTCCACCCAAATATTAAAAATTGTTCAGAAAACTTGAAAAATCACAAATAAAATTGTTAAACAGGAGATGTGTCTTTTGCTTAATTCAACATGCAGAAATGAAAAAATGCTGCCCAAATACACACACACACACACACACACACACACACACACACATATATATATATATATATATATATATATATATATATATATATATATATATTCCCATCTTCATTTGGTGATTCATGGCGACGAAGACGCCGCCGCTCTGCAGTCCTGTTAATCTCGATATTGAGCTGTTTAGCTCCTGTGAGGCAGACGTATCGCCAACCATGTCTGCTTGAGGCCAGATCTTCTACGCTTGAAGGTCTGATATTGCATTTCATCAGCATTGTCTTAATATTTTTGGGGGGAGGCTCCTGTCCTCCGCGTGTCATCTGTGAGTTCCCCGTAAATTATTTTACGGGGAGAGTTCTGTCTACAGACATGCGGATGGTGTCAACCATCGCAGTTGGCATTGAGATAGGATGGACTCAAGTCGGTCAAGAAGTAGTGGGTTATCTAGTAAGGGATGATCAGATTTATTGTCATGTTTTTCCAAGCATGATTTTTGATTTTGACAGTAAGTTTTCTGTAGTTGTTTGTTGCTAAATGGATTGAGAATCACTTTGAAGGATACTTTTATCGGGTAAAGGTCATGGTTATTATTATATTTTTGGGTATATTTTTATTTATTTCTGGAAGGACAAAACGTCATCCATACTGACATTTTTTGCCCGTTGAGAAAGATAAATTAATTATGTTCTTCCTTTTACCTATAATTCATTTTTTTTTCTTTATAGATTTAAATATACCTCTTGCCTTTACAAATGAAATTACTGAAAGTTTCACTCCTTCGAGAGTTATAAGCACCACTATTTTTCTCTCTATTTACGTATAATTAAATCTGTAAACTCTTTCTTCTAATGATTCCTCCTTTCTTTCTATCTTTCTTTTTTTTATAATGATGATGATTTTTCTTTCTCCCTTTCAATGATTATTTCGTTCTTTCTTTCTTTTCTTCTTTCTTATAATGATTCTTACTTTCTTTTATTATTTCTTTCATCTCACGATTCTTCTTTCTGCTACTGACTATTTCTTTATTTCTCTCTTTCTTCTAATGATTCCTTCTTTCTTTCTATCTTTATTTTTTATAATGACGTTTTTTCTTTCTTCCTTTCAATGATTATTTCGTTTTTTCTTTCTTTCTTTCCTTCTGCTAATGACTATTTCTTTCTTTTTTTCTTTCTTCTAATAGCTATTTCCTTCTTTTTATAATGATTATTTCTTTCTTTTCTTTTCTTTTTCTTCTAATGACTCTTCTGTCTTTCTTTCTTCTAAAAATCTTTCTTCCTTCCTTTCTTTCTTTTTTTATTTCTTATAATGATTCTCTCTCTCTCTCTCTCTCTGCTTAGGAATAGAGCAAAGACGTTTTGCTCTCTCTCTATCTATCTATCGTAGAATAGAGATGCGAATTTCCACTTATCTTTAACAATATAACAATTTTTCCTTAAGGGGACTCCACCTTTTAGCATACAAGTCCAGTAAAAAATCTTTGTCCTCCCACCTCAGCTCGAAAATCTAAGACGAAGCCACGGAATATGTGAAAAAATACTAGATTAAAACGGTATTTTACAAGGCATAAACTATCCATCGATTAAACGTTTTCGTAACAAATAGTCCCTCTGCAGGTATCACACTCATTAGAGTGAGGTTTTGGTAATTGTGAACTTTTGTTTAGTAAATTAGGGTGTCCCAGAAGAAACAGAACCCACAAATTTTGTAATAAAACTGTTAATTTTAACTAGGGGGGTTTAGGGTTAGGGTTGAGGTTTAAGGTTAGGGTTAGGGTTTAGTGTTAGTTTAATGGGAAAATAAATAAATAATTTGGGTTCTGTTTTTTCTGGGTAACCCTGTACAGGAGGAACCAGTAAAAACAGAACCCAAACCCTAACCCTAACCCTAACCCAAACCCTAACCCTAACCCCAACCCCAACACTTACCCCAAACCCTAACCCTAAACATAAACCCCCTAGTTAAGATTAACAGTTTTATTACAAAGTTTGTGGGTTCTGTTTTTTCTGGGAAATCCTAATTTACTAAACAAAAGTTCATAATTACCGAGGTCGAAGTTCCCCAGCAATCCCATGTTTGATATGGTGCGAAATGGTCCTTTTTATCTCATTTCAATGTTGCTCACTTCTTCAAATTCTATCCTTGAAAAGTATAGAAGAGAAGTTGGCTTACTTCCGGTAACAATGCGCATTATAATATTCCTGGGAGGCAAGTGGAATGAAAACTCAGAAAATTAAAATGGCCGCTCCACAGCCAGTTATTAAATAGTTCATGGATCAGCTAGGAATTATTTAAGTACTGTAGATAGCTATTTTGATATTTTTGAATCAGAGTTCGTTAGATTCAAAATAACGGGGGTGAATGGGAAATTACCTTAAACCTGATGGTTATGATTGACTTGCGGTGACATCCGACTGGCCCCTGGAAAACGCGCTAATAGGACGCGTGAGACAGAAGTTTTAGTTTTAGTCAGTTACAACCAGTTGCTCATCGAGAGAAGACGTTCTTTCGAGATGTCGCTTCTCAATCGCGCTCGTCCGGAAGGATTAAATCGGGCTCATCACTAATCAATCATAACCCTAACGATTATGGAAATTTTCCACTTAACTCCCACCGATTTTGAACTCTGATTCAAAATCTATCTAACTACAGTACGTACATAATTTATAAGCTGACTATGAATTATGTAACACATTGTCATTCGTAGAAAATACACTGAGAAAACCAGCTGGTGGATCATACTCTGCCTCTATGGATAAATAGTAGGACAGACTGGGGTCTTTAACCTTGGTTAGGCAACCGGTCTAGGAGAAGGAAAACTCTGAATTCAAACCTGTTGAACTCTGCTTAAGAAATTGACCTTTGTCACATCCTGCTGGTGAGGAGGGGTTGGTAAATATATATATTTATGGATGCACGTAGTGTATTGGTTATCGTCATAGGAAATGGACCCCATGAGACGAGTTCAAATTCTGTACGAGGCTTTTTTCATTTCCTATGGCTAGTACCCTTTCTTATGAAGGTATTAATCCAATTATTCTCCTTCCATCTATGGGTAAATAGTAGGACCGTGTATGCTTTTTAAACTGTGTGTGTGTTTTTATCTAACTACAGTACGTACATAATTTATAAGATGCCTATGAATTATGTAACATGTCATTCGTAGAAAATACACTGAGAAAACGATCTGGTGGATGATAGTAATGTTACATAATCTATGCGGTTGCATTAGATTATTGTCGGTCGCCTGTAATTCTGAGGGGATGACCCTTTCCATACCATGGCCGGGTCCTTCAATGGAAAATTACAGAAGCCCGCCAAAATACGTGAAGTCACGTGGGACCTGTTCAGTCCCCAGTTTGCAGTTGGACGTCAGGCAGTGAAGAATGTGAACTGTGACTCACTCTGCATACGCACGCTATGTTAGTTAGCAGATGTCTGGTGGGGATTTAACAATAAAATAAGATCAAAAGTAAATCGAAGTCTTGTGTTTATTATCTAAAAACTAACAATGACACAGGGCTTCTGATAAGGAGAAATCCCTAACAGAAAACCAGACCGAAGTCCCCAAGTCAACTCCAGACGCTAGACCTTAGAAGATTCCAGATCAAGTCAACATAGATGAAGATATACTAAAGACGATCAGAAGCATACCAAGACGACCAGCAGAAGAATAGATATCCAAGTAAGTGAAGAAGAAGAGGTATGCAACATTATAATTACTAGAAAATATATGCACCCTCCGGGTGCAAGTATTTAATTTTTAATGTAATAAAATATTTTATTAAATTAGAAAGGCTAATGACACTAAATAAGAATGCAGATAAAAAGATTTGAAACAGAGGGAGTATAATCGAAAAATAGAACAACTGAAACTTACTCTTCCATCACCCTCGTCTTTCATTGTTATTTTTTCTAAATTAAGTATTTAGTTATACGAGGAAGTAAAGAATAAAATGACAGTTATTTTTTCTTGTTAATGGATTTCATTTAAGATTCATTGAAGAGATTTTTCCTTATATTCATTAAAATAAAACCAAAACAGTTAGAAATCAATAACACTGAGCACATATTTATTAAATTCGATTTTTTAATATCAATATGCAAATTAGCCTTCCCGTTCACACTGTAAACCGCTATTTTGTTGTATATATAAATATAATTGCATGTTGTTAGTATGTAGATAACAGTGTAAGACAATTTTATTAATAATAATTGAGGTTTAAATAAAAATAAAATCATGGAGAATGTGATGTCAATAACTAAGAGAATTGTGACTTGAGTAGGAATATAGTTTCGGTTACAGACAGAAAAACACACAATCTCCATTATAATAAGATTTAGTGCCAGTGAAGAAGGCGCTATGCAACAGTAAGATATCTAACAGCCAAACGATTTTTAGATCTGAAAGCAGCCATCATGCCGTACAATGATTGTGCAAAACCTGCATGATCTATCTGCCTCCCCTGAAGAAACAATTATATGTGTCTTTGATTATTTTTTTGTATTACTCTTTTTTTCTAAACGTAGTTGGTGATATGAAGATTCTTTTTTTAAATTACAGAGAAAGGCGACAAAAAAAGATAAAAAGAAGAAAAAGATTTCACCTTCTCGGAATAAAGTTAACTTTTAAAAAAAAACAACGTTTTAATTGGCTGCTCTGGAAATCAGTTTTCTTCGTTAGTTAACGTGTGACATCTCGTCTGCTTTTCAAACGACAGCCCACTCCTTTATTGAGTAACGTGTTTCCAACTCTGCGAGACACGACTAAATTTATTGAAAACAACAGTGACAAAATGTAATCATTGTGCAAATGAAAAACAAATAATATACTTGAGAAATTAGATAGGTTTTTGCATTGAATGAGCTTTACCTGGAATTGCTAATTACTAAACTTAACCTAGTCTGGCAAGAGGCAGTCAAAAATGTGTGAGAATCAATGAGTATCAAGTTGATTAATAAACGGCTGGGTTGGTAAATCATCTGAGAAGACACAAGGATCCAGTGATACCAGCACTCATATATATATACGTATTCCTGTAGTTAGGATCTTTCCATGTGTGGTTTAACAAAGTTGATGCAGGTAGATCGTAAGGAGAGCTCAATATGCCTAGTGCTAGTGAGTGGAAGGACAGAGCAAGATATTCAGTAAATGAAGGGGAAAAACTTTAAATTTGCTTCATTACAATAATTTATTTCAACTGCATTACTGCGGCATCTTCAGGTAATCACAAGAACATGAATCTTACTGAGAATTTCCCAATCCCCGCCCCAAATTGATAGATTTAAAATTCTCAGTAAGGGTCATGTTCTTGTGAAAATGCCGCAGTAATGCGGTTGAAATAATTTATTGTAATGAAACAAGTTTAAAGTTTTTTTCTTCATTTATTGTACATATATATATATATATATATATATATATATATATATATATATAGTACAGGTATTATGCGAGTATGGTACCATTTCCACCCATAGCTATCTGAATATACCCATGAGCTTCGTCGGATCGCATTCTTTATTGAAAATGGTATACAGATAAATTCAGCATTGGTTTTATACATTCTCTCTAGACCCCTTTGGTGGTATCGGGTTTCAATTCATCTTATCTTTTTAGGAGGTGGCTGTGTTTCTGACTTGGTAGAAGCTGTTTATCTGGGGGCTTGAAGCATTCCATTATCCTGGCGGCTGGCACCTTGGGATTTTTCAGACTGGTCATTTTCAGTTCAAATTTCTGGTTTTATTTATTTCTCTTCTGTTTCTTATCATGTGGACTCATCTATTTTTCCTTATAAAGAGTTGGGTCTCTTTGAGTATATTTAACTAGGGTAACCTATGATACTAGTTGAATAAGTACCCAAATTTAACTAAGGTATTCAAATAACTAAATTTACGCCCTCAAAGCCCAATGTGACCAGAATTAGATTAAATTTAATTAGATTTATCAACCTTTGCTTAAATATGTATATATGTATATACTGTTAAGTTTTTACGGGTCATAATTGGCCAGTTGATTTGGTTCCTTTGGTAATCCACTCAGGTAGAGATTCCTAGGTTCCTTCGTCGATACTTGCGAGTAGACTGAGTTAGAATCAGCGCTTAAGTAATATATGAGCCACTCAGTATGGCCAGCGATTGGCTAAGGAACAGACCAAATGATGTCGCATAGTCTATAAGTACAGGCAGGGATCTGGTACACACCTTATATACAAAAATTCCAACATATACACACCCACATATATATATGTATACTCACATAGTCATACGCACATGAGGCCACACACACACATACTATACATGCATATATATATACATGTATATATATATTCATACACACACGTACACATGTATACACATATATATACACACCTACACACACGTGTAATATCCCTATCTGTATTTCTTTCCAGAACCTTAATTTTCAAGTGTATCGATACAAATCTAGACCTCTGTTAAAGGTATTTTGAAAAGCTTTTGATTCAGTTTCCTAATTTTTCTAGTTACGCAGGATGTTCATACCTATCTTAACCAATTCAAATTCAGAATTTCTTAATAAGTATTTAGGTAGGTATATTTTCTTTCTTTTCAGGCAGTTTTTTTAAATAAATTGTGAGATATAGTAGCGTATTCTAAATAACTTCATGAGGATTTAATGTTAGAATTAATAAAACATAACATCATTTCTATTTACATTCTGGTTTGAATTTTAAATTTGTCCCAGCAACTTAATATATTCTTAAGTTTTTCTTTCAAATTTCTTTTTTTTGTTCTTAAAAGGGAAGGGGAGTGGGAAGGGAAAAGATGGAAGATAGCAGTTAGTCTTTTTATGATATTTTGAAACTATTTTTATGGCGGCACATCGCCACAATTTCTCCTCTTTGATTTAACAGTTTATCTCTTTCCTTGTATTTTACGACTAATTAGAGCCAATTCAAATGGACTTTTTTTCAAACATAATCCAATCGTAAAAGTAAGGAATGATTTAGTATAATTTTCATGTCATTAAACTAAACAGTTAAAAAGCCATTAGGACAAAAATTGATTCACTCAGCTTTAGTATAATAATAGATAGATATGCAGATATATACATAGTAAGAGGCATATATGATCAGATCAAGATAGATATGGACATATTACAGTAGATAAAGAGACATGACCGGTTGTATTAAGATAGATATTTATTCGGCTGTATTGTGATTTGGATTTTCTCCTCTAGGCATAGGTTGCATCTGTCATCCCAGTTCCTAGGTGTTGTGGATTTTTTAAAAAATTTCCATTCAATATGAGGGTTTAGTCCGCTATTTTTTAGTTTCCAAAACAGTTTCGACAGCGCTGTTTGGTTCCTTTGAGACTGTTGGGTAAAGGAGTGCCTGTGGTTGTAACAACTCTGTTTCCAATTTCCCGCGGAAATTCCGATATAGACTTTTTTGTCCATTTATTTTTCTTTTGTGAATTTGGTCGCCCGGTATACAACATTTTCAGAATTACATTCAACATATATATATATGTACAACATATACACACAGGAAACGCACCGATCTGTGAAAGAGTTTGAGTTTCAGCGGACTGAACACGAACAATTGATTCGGGCTACACACACACACACACACACACAACACACACAGATTAAATAGCATACACGGTCCTACTATTTATCCATAGATGGAAGGAGAATAATTGGATTTCTACCTTCATAAGAAAGGGTACGAGGCAGAGGAAATGAAATCAGCCTCGTACAAAATTTGAACTCGTCTCATGGAGTCCATTTCCTATGACGATAACCTATACACTACGGGTATCCATAAATATATATATATTCACCAACCCCTCAGCACCAGCAGGATGTGATACAATGTCAATTTCTTAAGCAGAGTTCAACGGGTTTGAATTCAGAGTTTTCCTTCTCCTAGACCGGTTGCCTAACTAAGGTTAAAGAGCCCAGTCTGTCCTAATATTTATCCATAGCTGGAGGGAGAGTAGGATTCATACCTTTCTCAAGGGTATTAGCGCTAAGTGAAATGCAATTACCACATCCAGGAATTGAACTCGGGGTGACGAGTCAATTTCCCACGACTTTAACCATTACACCACGCGCCTCCATAAATATAGGTGTTTGGTAACTAACAGTTTCTCGTCAATTCAATTTTCAAAACACTTGGTTTTAAAATCACATAGGCTAGAAATTGTCAATTACCAAGAGGCTGTTGACTTCATGTCTGCACTACCTAAATTATATATATATATATATATATATTTATATGGGCGTGTGTGTGTGTGTGTGTGTGCCTCTGTGTGTGTGTGTGTGTGTGTGTGTGTGTGTGCCTCTGTGTGTGTGTGTGTGTGTGTGTGTGTGTGTGTGAGTGTTTATCAAATTCACAGAGATGTCTTTGTGTAAACAACGGATGTGCCTCCAACCGACTTTTCATCAAAGTATAATTCGGGAAACAAGCATTGCTTCTTGGTTTCACGTACAAATTAGCAGAAAGTCACGATTAGCCCGCAGTACCTGGCAATTTAACGAAGCTTTCAATATTTGCACTCACCATGTGCAAATCTCTGAGCTATGCAAATGCAGGCTATGTAACCTCATTAAATATTTGACTTTTTTTTTTTCGCTGATTTTCTCTATGAAGTTTTGAAATGACAAACTTCAATACATACAGGAATTTACAATTTTGAATAATGTCGAAATAAAGTTACCTCTGTAGTCTTGTGCCAAACTAAGTACAACCTAATGATTGGTTGGTTGGATTTTACGGCACGTCAACACTTTTTAGGTTATTTTAAGACGTTTTGTTTCACACATTATTTTATTTTTCTTGATGGGTGCTTAATTTTTTTTTAAACTGAATTTTTTAAACACATTTTCAAACTCATTTTTTTCTATTTAATGCTGAGATGGGACCCTAACAGATACTATCTCTCCGGATCAGGAGTGATGGTGATGAAGGGGTATGCCCCATTTCCCAGTGCTCTCGAATTGGAACTTCACCATCAGAGTTTAACGTCATACCCAGGACAGTAATATCATCATCCAACACCTACAAGCAGATATGATATAACGGGTTGTTGCTTTAAATAAGAGCAATAGGGTTGGGAGGATCATATAGGCGCAAGGGCTTGATGGGACCACTCGATTGATTGGAGGGGGCTTCCGATCGCCCGTCTAGCTTGTGTACGAGCCAAAGTAGAATGTTGCATTTCATGAACTACTCAGAAACCAGGGTTCAGTCTCTAAGCATCAACTTATAATTATGGCCTGATTTTTCTACAACTATATATATATATATATATATATATATATATATATATATTAAATTCGTAGGGGTGGCCTAAGGTCGGTATCAGGCAATCAGCGTGGTAGTCTATCCCTTTTTCACTAGCGCTAGACCAAGGAGATTGTTTTTTTTAGCGTCTGAGGTGGAGCGTCACACCTACCATCAGCTTTTTACTTTACCGCACACATCCCTGTGCTACTCATAAGCTGAGTTGGGGAGGGCCGGTATTGAACTCGGAACCTCGTGATAAGTTTTTCTCTCTGCCAAGGAGGACTTTAAGAAACGAAATCTTGCCTGAGAGAAAATGAATTTCTACAATTGTTAATGCCCTATATTTTACAAAAATGCATTGACCATTTTTTCGAGTATCTACTACCGTGAAAACATGAGAACAGAAGTTGAAGAATATATAATATATATATATATATATATATATATATATATATATATATATATATATTATGGACTCTCTCGTCGATTTCGACGCATGAGGGTTCATGCAATGAACACCCACACAGTGATTTGTTTATAATGGTGAAGGCTTGTGTTGGACCATCCGCACTTTTTGCCACAGTCGAAAGAATTGGTGCACGAATGCCACAAACCCAATCAAGGACTGACCTCAGCAATTTTGAATTCAGAGTTTACCCTCTCCTATACTGGTTACCTTCCCAAGGTCAAAGAGCCCAGTATGCCCTACTATTTTACCCATTGCTGGAGGGAGAATATATGGATTCATACCTTTCTCAAGCGTATTAGAGCTATGGGAAATGCAAACAGCCTTGTTTGGGATTTTGAACTCGGGTCGACAAGTCCATTTCCCACGACGCTAACCATTATATATATATATATATATATATATAAATATATATATATATATATATATAATGGTTAGCGTCGTGGGAAATGGACTTGTCGACCCGAGTTCAAATCCCAAACAATTCTCAAATACTAAAAAGACTAACTAACTAACTAACTAATTAACTATAATATATATATATATATTATATATATATATATATATATAATATATATATATATATGAGGTAAATATAAAGGAATGAAGAAAAAACTCAGACTAAAATGTGTAGTATATTTCACTGGGGTGTGGACCCGGCTTCATCAGCTTTTATTGAATTATTCAGATCAAACAAGTGTTTTATAGAAGGGGGAGTAGGTACCTACAGCCCCTACTCTAAAACACTTTTATGAACTGAATAATCCAATAATTTTTAAAAATGTTTTGTTCTTTCATTCCTTATATTTGACCTCATTCTGTCGGATTCATTCCAACCTCCTTTTCCTCATATATATATATATATATATTATATATATATATATATATATATATATATATATAAGTAATTGGTAATTTGCTTAAAGCATTGTTAAGTATGTTATAATATATTTAATGATTTGAAGGCAATTACAATGCGTACAAAACATAAAAACAAAGAGATGTTATTTTTGTCTTTTCGATTTCGAAGTAGAAACATCTTCAGAGGTGAAACTCTGAAGATGAAGTTTCTACTTCGAAATCGATGAGACAAAAATAACATCTTTTGTTTTTATGTTTTATACGCATTGTAATTGCCTTCAAATCATTAATATATTATAACATAATATATATATATATATAATATATATATATATATATATATATATATATATATATGAAGCAGGCACATTTTGCTGCTTGTAGGTGTGAATGGGGATATAATCAATGTTTTTGTATATTTTCTTGGCAATTACACGCCATACGTCTATTTGCAGTTCTAGACGATTTCTTCTTTCATTTGAGTATTGAAACCACTTTGTAATGTTACTCGGGTTTCAGTAGAAGAAAAAAAGAGCCGAATTTAAAGCTTAACATAAAATCTAAATTTGAGAGGTAAAAATGATGAATATATACGCAAAAATGAAAAGAAAAAAAATAACCCAAAAAAAAGAAACGGTAATGTAGAATGGACAAAAGAAAATTGAAAAAAAAAATATCGGACAATCCAGGAATACGAAATGGTAAAATAGAGTCGACGCCACGTTTAGAATATGGCGTCAGGATTCCAATAAATTAACATTAAATTTCAAGTGCACAGCGCCTTCGAATCGCGACTGGAAGACTCACAAGTCTCATAAACGGCGTTTATGGTCGCCCCTTTTATCGCATTAAGCCTGTGTGATGCAATTAAATACTGGAAAAGCTGCCACATTGCATGCCATTTTTCCCTTGTCTCTTCCTGAAAAATAAAAGAAAAAAAAGAAAGAAAGAAAGAGAAGATGTTCTGGGGTTTTATTTTTATTTTTATTTTTTTGTTTTTCAAATACATAAAACGGGACAATTTGTAGCTGATCGGAACACGATGCAATAATCCTTACTTACATCATCCAACTCACTTGCAGAGAAAACAGGAAAGAAAATATTTTTAAAAAAGAAGAGAATCTCTTATTTTATTTCACCCGAATAAAAAAAAAAGCTTTCTTTTTTTTTAATGAGACGAAATTTATCTAAATCGAATTCACATGTCTTATTTAAAAGTTGTTGATTATGATTAAATTTATAAAAAAAATATATATACGCAAAAATAAATTCACTTTA
>CM042146.1:100315805-100342267 GCA_023376005.1 Doryteuthis pealeii
GGATTGGTTTTACCCTTTTTAAATTGGGTCTTCAGTTGTATAGTTCCATGTTCGGATTCCCCAGAGTACATACTTTTTGTTTCTTCATAACTATGTAGACTCACTTTGAATTCCGTGAACGACATACGTTTATCCCTTTGGGTTATTACTGTCGCAAAAGGTTTGAAATTTGAGGACAAGCCCTTCAATAGCATGGCGATTAATAAGCCATCACTTAGAATCTCCCCGGCCTCCCTTAATGAGCTTGCAATTCTCTCAGTTTGTATTATGTAATCTGTGATCGATTCATAATCTGTTCTATTCAAAGAGCTTAATTGGCGATATAGCCCTACAATTCTAGGCTTGCCTTTCGACAAGTAGTGAGTCCTTAATATCTCCATTGCCCTTCTGCCATTATCTCTCGCTTCGCGCATTACGAGTGAGAGACTCCGGCCATCCAATTGCATTTTTGTCCACGAAGTGGGTCCTCTGGTTGGTCCGAGGGTGCATCGATTATGTCATGCAATTGAAGGGTTCTCAGATACCCATGGAACTTTGTCTCCCAAATTTCGTAACTCGACTCGTCGCCATTGAAGAAGATCCGAGCGTACATTGGCCCGTAATCTGTAAAAATGTTCTGTTTAAAACTGGGGATATACAAAGCCCTTTGTGTATATAAGATGTGTGCTAGTTGCCGGCTCCTACTTATAGACTAGGCCAGAATCATATGATCTATCTCTTGGTCAATCTATAAGTAGGAGCGAGCAACTAGCACACACCTTATATACAAAAAATCTCCACAACAACTACTCCTAGTCAGCGTGAGCCTGGGGTTATTGGGAATGAAGGGGCACTCCACATTTCCCAGAGTTCCAGAATTGTAACTTCATCATTAGATGCAATAAAACTGAATGGATTTGGGGATTGGGGATTTGCCATGAGGACAATGGCGTCTGGACAATCATATAGATGCTAGGGCTTGATGTGGTCAGCCGGTTGATCGGAGGGCTCCTCTCCGACTGCCCATCTAACTGAAGTAAGGGCCAAAATAGAGTGTTGCATGTCATGGAATGCTTCTTAAAGTATTCTAGCCGACATCAACAGTGCTATTGTTTGCATTGTTTCAATTCTTCTTCTGATTTCCAATTCATCTGGACGTTCTTTCAAATAAGATTTATCCCCGAGATTTTTGCTCATATTCAGTATGATAAAACCAAACAATTAGAAATCAATAATACCAAGCACATATTATTAAATATCAATATGCAAATTAGCCTTCCCGTTTACATTGTAAACCGCTATTTTGTTGAATATATAAATACACTTGCATGTGATTAGTATGTCGGTAACGCTAACAGTATTAATAATGTAAAACAATTTTATTAATAATTCAGATTTAGATAAAAAAAATAAATTCACGGAGAATGTGACGTAAATAACTAAGGAAATTTTGACTTGAGAAGTAATATAATTTCGTTTAGGGCACCTCATATAGTGTAATGGTTATCAAGCTAGATTAGCTGGCCATAGTTAGTCGATTCTCACCGGGTACCCCATACTACTGGCCTTGTGCCGCATCTAAGCGTCGCTTAGTAAATAACAATATAGTTTCATTTACAGACGGACAAACACACAATTTCCATTATAATATGATTTATGTCACATGCATGTCCCCATTCTTCGCACCCCATTTATTTTCTATCCAGAAATAATCAACAAACAAAAGACCCCCCAAAAAAAAAAAAAAGAAAACAAAAAAGATTTAAGCTAATTTAAAAAAAAACGAGCACATTATTCTCTTCCCTTTTTTTAGTTTTTGCTTTAGAAAAGCACTTTAATGTCGCACAGCACTTGTCAGGTTAGCTGCTTTAGTCATTCCTGACCCCATTCATTGTAATTTTGTTGTTGCTTTTTATTTTATTTTATTCAATTTCATTTTCTGCCTTAAACGAATATTTGATTGCTTTAGAGTGGACCAATCATTTATAACCAAAACTACGGCAAAAGAAATACAAAGCCCTCAATAAATGCTTTATTCTAAACGACAAAAGATTAGTTTTTGGAGTTGGCGAAAAAAATAAAAATAAAAAATAAAAATAATAAAAAACAGCATTAGTATTTTATTTTTGTATATTTTTATTCATATTTTTTGTTTTCTTTTACAGAACACTCTTTGGTCATAAAATTGAATGAAGAGAATTTTTGAAGGAAGACGTGTCTCCGAAAATTTCAATTCACATTTTTTAACGGCCAAACCTAACTTATTATGTATTACGGCTTTAACAGGTTGTTCACTATAGCAGTCATGACAGATATTGTGCCAACCTTTTGCTCATAATTTATTCCGCACTGCTTTGTTGATTAATGTAGCAAAAATAATCTGCAGTCGTAAATTGGTTGATCGGTGATTTGGTTGGTTTGTTAGTGGTTGGATTTTACGGCATGTCAACCCTTGGGTTATTTTATGCCGAAGACGTTAACCCATAGATTGGACTCTAACTGTTACTACCCCTCTGACTGGACCCGGGAGTGATTGCGATGCAGGAGTACTCCACACTCCCCAGAGCTCAAAAATTGGAACTTTACCGCTCATTGGCATCTATCCATCTATTAGAGATGATGTCATTGTGCGCACAACCCTTGTAGCGTGGGTGGGTTGATATGGAGGATGAGCTGTCGGCCAAGCAGCATATCCTCCTCTCTAAGTTGCCGTTGTGGTCAAAAGGGTCCAGGACGTCTTGTTCATCTTACTTGGATGGTTTGTAAGATATGATGTAAGTGGAAATAAATCTGATTTTTTGTGGATGCTGTATCCAGGATTTGGTTCAGACGGGATTTGTTTCAGACAGCATGCAGTAGTTCTCGTCTATCTCTTTTTCCACACAGTATAAGCTCACTTATTTGTTCCTCTTTGCTTAGACAAACAAATAAGTGAGCTTCTGTGCACACTTACATATGGACACACCGAGAATAACGTACATTGACCATCTTGGTGCAAACCCTGAATATAGTAATAAGGACTTTCAAGGGGCAATAACTGATAAGAACGGGAGTCATGAAAATCTATTCTGACAGCATCACTTCATGATATATATATACATATATATATATATATATATATATATATATATATATAATATATATATATATATATATATATAAGGATATGAAAACACACAATATGCTGTTAAAGTGAAAATATTTTATATCATATTCATAGCTAATATTGAACAATATTTCGATTTATAAAAATCATCTTCAAAGCTTGTTTTTACTCCGGACTCATCGAGAGAGGAGCTGAAAATAATTTGAATTCAAAACGAAAACATTTAAAAGAAAAAAAATATTTTCTAAAAATACGTTGCAGGCCTACTATGAACGGGTTAAAACTCGTCCGGTTTGAAAAAGAGAATTTGTCTATTGTTGAATTTGAAATATGTCTTCTTTTTTCAAAAACTGTTACACTAAGATATACATGATTGTCGCTGACCGAGAAACGCGTGGTGGATGTGCTTATAATGAAACTACCGTATGACTTTTTTGGAACATCAATGTTTTCGTTTTGAATTCAAGTTATTTTGATAATGAGTGGCGCACCTCGAAATATTGTCAAATAAATAAGATTTATAACACATTATTCATCATTTTGTTTCTGATCTTCCTTTTTTTTTAATGATTCTATAACAAATAAAAATATTTTTTCACACACACACACACACACACACACACACACACACACACACACATATATATATATATATATGTATATATATAATAGAGTCATCAGATATACCGACAAAGAACCATACGTAGATATATATATATATATATATATATATATATATATATATATATATATATATATATATATATATATATATATATATATATATATATATATATATATATATATATATATATATATATATATATATATATATATATATATATATATATATATATATATATATATATATATATATATATATATATATATATATATATATATATATATATATATATATATATATATATATATATATATATATATATATATATATATATATATATATATATACATATATATATATATATATATATATATATATATATATATATATATATATATATATATATATATATATATATATATATATATATATATATATATATATATATATATATATATAATATATATATATATATATATATATATATATATATATATATATATATATATATATATATATATATATATATATATATATATATATATATATATATATATATATATATATATATATATATATATATATATATATATATATATACATATATATATATATATATATATATATATATATATATATATATATACATATATATATATATATATTATATATATATATATGTGTGTTGTGTTCACATCTTTTGCAATATAATCTGATTGCGAAGAAAAACCAATTTGATGAACTCAGTAACCTCTAAGGTGACATTTCCGGTCAGAAAGTGCATTAAGTTCGTAGGGTATAAGTTGATAAACGCCGAATAAATAAATCACGTGGCAACAATGTGAACCTCAAAAATGTCATTCACTTTGACACCCGATGCTCTGAATACTAATATTCCAAAGATCTAATATCCTTATCTTCAGTCTTTATATTCACTCGATTTCATTGTTTCTTTTCAAAGGATTTTCAAGTCTGGTATAAGGCCATGGACGACTATTTATAGTTTCAATGGGCCGGGTTAGCTCAGCCGGTAGAGCTTTCGGCTAGAAACCACAAGGTTCCTAGTTCAATACCGGTCCTCTCCAACTCAGCGTACGAGTAGCACAGGGATCTGTGCGGTAAAGTAAGGAGCTGATGGTAGGTGTGGCGCTCCACCTCAGATGCTAAAACAATCTCCTTGGTCTAGCGCTATTGAAAAGGGGATAGACTCCCTCGCTGACTTGCTGATACCGACTTTAGGACGCCCCGTCGACTTTACTTACTTTATATCTCATCTGCAATCTTCAGTCTTTATATTCACTCGATTTCATTGTTTCTTTTTCAAAGGATTTTCAAGTCTGGTATAAGGCCATGGACGATTATTTATAGTTCCAATGGGCCGGGTTAGCTCAGTCGGTAGAGCGTTCGGCTAGAAACCACAAGGTTCCTAGTTCGATACCGGTCCTTGCCAACTCAGCGTATGAGTAGCACAGGGATCTGTGCGGTAAAGTAAGGAGCTGATAGTAGATGTGGCGCTCCACCTCAGACGCCAAAAAACAATCTCCTTGGTCTAGCGCTATAAGGGGATAGACTCCCTCGCTGACTTTAGGCCGCCCCAACGACTTTTACTTCCAGAAAAAGGGGCCGGTTTAGCTCAGTCGGTAGAGCGCCCAACAAGGAATCGCAAGGTTACTGGTTCGATACTGGTCCCCGCCAACTCAGCGCATTTGTAGCACAGATTGGGTAATCTGATCTGTGCGGCAGAGTGGGGGAGATGACGGTAGGTGTGGCGCTCCAACTCAGCAAAAAATAATCTCTCTGGTCCATTGATCTATTTTGCTCTTATTTTTAACACTTAAGTAAACATATCAAACGTAAAAATTCGATTATCATACTGGGGTATAACAACAGGTCCTGCTGGTTATGATAATTATTTATCTATTATGGGGGAATAACAACGAAGATAGAATATGGAAAGTGAAAGAATTGATAATCATTATTTTTCTAGCAGTACCAGTGGATATAACACAATAGGATAATTTATCCATTACAACTTTTGATTTGTCTACTTAAGAGCTATTGCTACAACAGTTCAATATGTGAAAATTATAACAATTTAACTCCCCCCCTCTCTCTCTGTCTGTCTGTCTGTCTGTCTCTTTCTTTCTTTCTTTCTTTCCTTCTTCTCATCTTTTCATTATGTTCGCTTGAAATAGATTAGCGTTATAAATCCCGCCCACTCTATCTTTCCCCTATTCTCTTTTTTCTTTCTTTCTTTTTTCTTTCTTTTTTCTTATATTGTTCTGGGTAGCATGTCTTTTTTCTTCCCTTTCTTTCTTTATAATAAAAACGGAATGGACCATTATTTAGCTTAGGTGACGACAGACATACGAAATAATAATTCGACTGATACGCAGCAATTTGGACGATATCATTTTTAACCAGGGGGTGTTGCAAGATGGTAACGGTAGTACTTTTAAAGAACACAAGTACCATTATATTGATAGTCATTCCTTTTTTTTTCTCAAATTAATTGAAAGATAAGAGAACGTTATTTACTATTTCTATCCTTTGTTACCATATTTGTCAATATTTTAGCAATGCAACATCAATGTAGCACTTACTTGTTTTGTTCATGATTTTATTTCTTAAGAATAAAAGACAAGGGAGATAATTGTAATGATGTGTGTAAGAGCTGAAAACATTTTTTAAAATAATTACAATCATTAGTAAAAAGTTTTTAAAACGAAAATAATTAATAGTTGATTAAGGTTTGGTTTTGTTTTTAATGAAAATACAGTTATTCGTAAGGCACAATTATACTATTATTATGAAAATTAGGCCATTATCTAGAAAACAAACAATATGAAATTATTATTCGATTATTAAGAAAATATAAGCAATTTTCTAAATTGCTGGTCATTTACAAAAAAAGTGTGTGATTCACTATTATTTGCTATTAATTTATCAATATATTCTTTTACACACAGGGTGATTGAAAAGTACCTCCTTATTTTAAACTGTTTATAACTTTTATATGCAGTTACATTTATATTGAAGACTTGATTCTTATGCAAGATGGCGATCCTCCACATTTTGCTATAGTTGTTCGTGAATGGCTGGATCACTATTTTCCTGGGAGATGGATGGTTAGACGTGGTCCGCATGAGTGGCTGGTCAGAAGCTCTGTTTTACCATCCTTTGACATTTTCTTTATGGCTGGTTGAAGGAGCAAGTCTACTCCACGAAACCAACGATTTACGAAGAACTTGAAGGGAAAATACGGGAATTTATTTCTGCCATTCCACAAGAATTCCTGGGAAGATCATTTTATGCAATTCCCGAGCGTTTTGAGAGGCTGGGAGCGAATGCTGGTGCCCGTATAGAATTTTAAATAAATCTCCATATAATGTGTGTCCTTTTCAGATTTATCTTTTCAAAAAATAAGGATTCAGAAATAAATTATAAGATTTTAAAAATACGGTGTTACTTTACGATCACACTGTAGATGATGAAAAATATGAAAAATAGGAATTAACTTTTTAGTCGTTTCTGTTTTCTTTTTTCAAAATTCTTTTTCGCAAATATATATTGACATAAAAAAAAGTGACCGGTTTAACTCAATAGCCAAGGAATTACAAGTTTCCGGGTTCGATACCGGCCTTCGCCAATGGGTTAAAAACATATGGCTTCATCCTTTTACCAATGGCATTAGATCGACGTTAAACGCAAAGAAACTCGTCCAAGATTTGAAATCGGGTCGCCTATTCCATTATATACGATGATAACCGTTACGCTAACCTTGTTTCCACTGGTTCTGTAAATGTGTGTTCTGTTCTCCAAATCTACAAGTTGGCATTCATAGATATAGTCAGCGCTTTCTGTCCCGCCATCTACATTGTACAGTCGTAACAATTTTCGCGAGAGCATAACATCAGCTACGAGAAATCTAGATCACAGGACAGAGGATGATACCCGAAAAATTACCACAGTCTGTCTGCTCTATGACAAACACTAGGCAGAAAAGATTCAAAAGATATGTAATCCATATGACATCAGGACAATATTCAGTAGGGACTTGCCTCTTCGGAAACATCTCCTCCGAGTCAACCTTCCTACAGAATACAACATGACCAAGAATTGCGTGTATTTCATCCCATCCAGCTGTGGCAAAGTACACAAAGGTGAAATATGCCGCCCACTGAAAGTAAGACTAGAAGAACACCATAAAGCAGTAGTATGGGGAGAAATAGAAAAGTCGGGTATGGCTGACCATATATGGAATGAAATAGGAAACTATGCAGCTTGAGGATATTTATATTTAAAATATGGAGATATTCCATTTTTATGCTTGGGAATTTTAAATATCTGTGTTTTACCTCTGTTGCATAATGGGATGTGTCATGGAGCCATGAGTGTAAACTGATATCTAAATTAGCGCGGAATTTTTTTTAGCCAAAATATGTTAGATGAGAATGGAAAATTTTAATGACGAATCAGCATAGCCACATGGCATTGTTTGATTTGAGGAGTGATAAGGCGTGGCAAAGTGGCAGAGAGGAGGAATGAGAGGCAAGAAGGTTGATAGAGTCTGGTAGAATGCGCTGAGAGGGTAAAACATGGACTCTTGCTCTCGGCAGTTGTGATTTTGATGGAAATAAAATTCTCATGAGAAAAAGAAGTGGCCTTAAGTTATTGCTAAAAAATCTACATGGTACAAAGCAAGATATCCCCCAGACCTCAAGCTGGCTTCCAGACTTCAAACATAATAGAATTACCAGTCAACTGAACAGCAGCCCATCAACCAGGATTCCAGCTTCTCTAAATCTTGTACCTGTCCAGAAGGATAAGTATACAAATATTCCTTCCATCAACGCATCATCATTTTATTTGCTAATGATTACAAGAACGTAACACAGCGTTGATACGTCATCTCTGCAGTCCAAACGGAGAGCATAATGCAACACGTCGAGCCGACTGATAATATATGTTTTACCTAATCCTAAACACGATCAGGATGCGACACAGGGACAATTCTTTAGTAAAATTAAAGTTATGAATTCAGAGTTTTCTTTCTACTAGACCAATTGCACTACCAAGGTTTAAGTGCCCAAACTGTCATAATATTTACCCCTAACTCGAAGGAGAACAATTGGATTCGTACCTTTCCCGAGGTTATTAGTGCTATATGAAATGCAAACAGCCTCATCCTGGATTTTAACTCGGTTACGCCATGTTCATTTCCTTTGATGATACTCATTAAAACATAAACATATTAAAACATAAACCCAATGCCAATATATGGCAAATCTTCAAAATCTTTTTATGATATATGTGCTAGAAGGCGCTAGCTGAGGGCTTTAGTTTTCTGGCCATGACATTAAACCGCATCTAATGTTGAGGTTCCAATTCCAGGGCTCTGAGGAGTGTGGAGTACCCATTCATTGTCATTACTCTGAGGTCAACTCTGACCTGAAGTGATAATACCTGTTAGGGTCCCATCTATGCGATGAATACATAAAAAACGAGTTTTAAAAAGTGTGATAAAAAATTAGCTTAAAAAATTGAATACCTAACAAGAATGAATAAAATAAAAACGTCTTCGGCATAAAATAAACCAATGGTTAACATCCGGTTAAATCCAACCAGCCAGCCAACCAATCAATCTCAATAGGGACACTTCTCTGCAATTTCAATAACCTATGTAGCTGATTATTCTATTTGATATTCTAACATTAAAAGTTGTGAGGTTAAAAGTGTTTTTGCCTCGAAGTAGGTTTGGCTTGGCCTCTTAGAAGCTGATCTTTTGAAAACTGGGACCAGAGCTACTATGATTTAGACGTTTGGTTTGATTGCTAATCATAGTAATCTCAGAGCAAGTTATGCATGCTGGCATAACAGTATATTTAATCCGAAATTTAAAAAAAAAAAACGTTTTGAAAAACGTAAAGAAACTACTCACTCTCAACAATTGCTTTCTGCTGAGTTTAAAAGTCAACATTAAAAAGAATTTACAGTATGTACATTTATTCATATTTTACGAATATCTATGAATAAATTTAATTTAAATTCAAATGCACGAACTCTTTTATTTTCTTTCTTTCTTTTTTTTTTTTTAAAGTTCTTACTAACACTTCCACCTTTTGATTTACTCTGTCCTCTGGGAGCGACAGATAATAAATTCCTCAACATTTTTATCTTAGAGAATATATTGTATTCGAAAAGATAAGTTTTATGTATTTGCTGCTATTTTTATGTCTAATTTCTCAGATGTATTCTTATACATCTTCACTTAATCAATGAAGTTGGTATTTTATATTGGAGTTTGGCTTCTTAGTTACATTTTACGGTTGTATTTGTTTAATCTATTTTTGCTTTTTTTATATTTGTGTATTTTTATATTTAAAACGAATTGACCTATTTGATATTTCAAATATAAATGCGTCAATGGTTGCAGAAATCTAAAGATAAAAATTCTCCAATAACAAACCATGAATTGAATAAAAAAAACAAACACTTATTTTACATTAAATTGAAAATACAAGAAGTAATCTTTTTTCATGACCTGGATTAAAATTGAAATATTCGCGCGGAAAGGTGGAGTTTTATTTTTGGATTTTCTTCCGCTAATATTTGTCTGTTTCAGTTTTACATAAAACTATGAGACAAGTAGACATTTTGGATTTTCCTTGTTTCATATACCTATTTACATAGGGTATATAAATATATACAGACATAGACGGAGACAGAGAGAGATAGAGACAGAGATAGACATAGGGAGACAGAGAGACACGGAATAGGGATGATAAGGGGGTTTTCTTTTTGGATTTTCTTTCGCTAATATTTGTCTGTTTCAGTTTTAGATAAAACTATGAGACAAGAAGACATTTTGGATTCTCCTTGTTTTATATACCTATTTACATTGGGTATATAAATATATATAGAAAGAGACGGAGACAGACAGAGACAGGGTAGGGATGATGAGGGGTGATAGTTTTACTTGTTCTTTTCTGCTTATCTACTTCGTTGACCGCATCTTTCTCAGGGCTGATTCTGTGGGTTGATTTCTTCGTTCTGTTTGGGCTGGTTTCTGCTCATTTCTTATGGATTGATTGATACGCAAGACTTTGTTGTTTTTATTATAGCTTTTATTAAAACAACCCCAGTCCAAAACCGCATGGTGAGAAGCGACATCCTGAAAGAACGTCTTCTCTCGGTAAGTAACTGGTCACAACTAACTAAAAACTGTCAAGTTTCTACAGGCAAATTGTTTTGTTTTTGTGTGTGTGTGTGTGGGGGGGTCAAGTGGATGCAAATGTCCACTCAACTCTCCGATTTGAATTTTCTAACGAACTCTGATTGAAAATATCTACACTAAGCTACCCATGTATTATATAACACTTTGACAGCAGTCCATGATGGTATCGAGGCGTCTATACCTAAAAGAGTGAAATATTCTAATAATCCTTTCATAGTTACACAATTCATATTGAGAATTCGGATTATCTTTGCAATCGTCTGAATTCTCCATATAACGTGTATGTTGGTTAAAGTCATAGGAAATGGACTCGTCGACCCGGAGTTGTTTGCATTTCACGTGGCACTAATACCCCTGGGAAAGGTATGAATCCAATTCTCCCTCCAGCTATGGGTAAAAAGCAGGGAAGATTGGACTCTTTAACCATGGCTAGACAACCAGGAAAACTCTGAATTCACACCTTTTAAACTCCCCTTAATAAATTGACCTTGTGTCGTATTCTACTCGTGTGGAATCGTTGATATATATATATATATATATATATATATATATATATATATATATATATATATATATCGAGAATTCGGGTGATTTTTGTAATCCTCTGAATTCTCCATATAACGTGTATGTTGGTTAGAGACATAGGAAAAGGACTCATCGACCAGAGTTCAAATCCTGGACGACGCTGTTTGCATTTTAAATTGTTCTAATACTCTTGGGAAAGGCACGAATCCAACTACTCTTCCTCTTAGGTATTGGCAAATAACATTTTTAACAAGTTTGAATTCAGAGATTTCCTTCTCCTACAGCGGTTGACATACCAAGTTTATAGAACCCATTCTGCCATACTATTTTACCCAAAGCATACCTTTCCCAAGGATATCAGCTCTGTGTAAAATGCAAACAATCGCATCCAGAATTTGAAACCGGGTCGCTGCGTCCATTTTCTAATATAATAACCATCACACGAGGAGAGGTCCCGCCATAGTATATCATAGGAAGATATAACTAAATATCTACATATTAATAAACGTGTTCCTTAAATGTACGACCGTTATCATCTGCCAACACCCTCTGCTTAAAGGTTAGACCTTCTAAATTGTCAAAGATGACATGTAAAAAGTAAATCGGGACGGCAAAATCCACGAGATGACAGGTTCTCTTCTTCTTATCAATCAATACCATGTCCGGTCTCCTGGCCTGGATTAGGTGACCTTATGTACTTCGAAGGCGTATGGTCCAATGGTTAGAGTCATGGGAAATGGACTCGTCGGCCCGAGTTCAATTCCTGGACGAAGCTGTTGGCGTTTCACATAGCGCTAATAACCTTGGGAAAGGTGTGAATCCAATTCTCCCTCCAGCTCTGGGTAAATAGCAGGACAGACTGGGCTCTTTAACCATGGCTAGGTAACGAGTCTAGGAGAAGGAAAACTCTGAAATCAAACCTGTTAAACTCCGCTTAAGAAATTGACCTTGTGTCGCATCCTGCTCGTGCGGAGCAATTGGTAAATATATATGTACTTTGAAGTCCCAGAGAATGTTGTGCTTCTCATTCTCCAGGACAGCTTCAGGCTTGTGCATATACCATTTAGTTGCATGGTGAAAATTGAATTTCATGCACAATTCCCAGGGGATTACCTTTCCTACCGAGTCGTGCCTTGTCTTGTACTATCCTTATGATAGTTTAATGCATTCGCTTATTATATGATTGACCGTTTTGTCTATGTCTTTAACCATTCTGCACTTATTATTTCACTCCATTCGAGTTTTTCATACCTGCAGAAGCCGGTGGTTCACTGGAGGCTGAGTGACAGCAAGTCTCCTCAAGTCTCCTGGACTCTTCTGAGTATTCCAGCCGTTCTCAATAATGCTGTAGTCTGGATGGTCTCGATTCTTCCTCCGATTTTTATTTCCTCCAGAGTCCTTTCTAACCCCATTGGGGATTATTTCAAGGGCCCGAATCACAATCGGCACGACCTTAACCCTCATGTTCCACAGTTTTTTTAGTTATCTGGCAAGGTCTAAGTATTTATCGATATTTTCGTTTTCTTTCATTTTCACTCTGTGATCGGCCGGGACGGCAAAGTCCACGAGATGACAAGTCTTCCTCTTCTTGTCAAACGAATATATAACTAAGTATTTTTATTATTATTGTTATGGAATATAAATTGTGATACATATACACTATAATTAAATATTAAAGAAGATTATTATTGAATAAGAATAATATCATAGGCAGATAGTTACTTTAATTAAATATACTCTTTATATTGATCAATATCTCATTCTGTTTCACTATTTGGTTAGAATACTTGGCATTGTAATATTAAAGCAGATTCTCAACACTTTTATTGTTTTGTACCTTTTTATTTAGCAAAAAGTCATGCTTGTTTTTGTTTCTCTGGTGTATACGAAATACCCTGCCCAATTCTCCAGCATAAATATATTAGTGAAACATGAAGATCTCTTAAAAAGAGAATAGATGAACATTGCAGGGCACAAAAGAGGACGATAAACCTAACGCTGTCGTAAATCACAGAAGCAAGTAGAATCCCAATTTTGACCTTGGCCAAGCCATCATAATCAGAAAAGTACAAAACACACATATACACACACACGTGCGCGCACCAACAACACAACACACACACACACACACACACACACTCTCTCTCTCTTCTCTCTCTCTCTCTCTCTCTCTCTCTCTCTCTCTCTCTCTCTCTCTCTCTCATAGAGGACCTCCAGAGAAGGATGAGTGATAGGGACGGATAGAGAGATTGTCATGGATATCCGTGCTAACAGTGCGACATGATAATGACATATATATATATATATATATATATATATATATATATATATATATATATATATATGTATATGTATATATATATATATATATATATATATATATATATATATATATATATATATATATATCAATATCAAAATGGAAAAGGAATTGAATCCGACAATATGAGGAAAAATGAGTAAAGAAAAGAAATGTAAATGGATAAAATGAATTTAATCGATATCACATTAATCGATATCACTTACACATGTGTTTCGGTCAGTATATGTCACATATACTGACCGAAACACATCGTGATATCGATTAATGTGATATCGATTAAATTCATTTTATCCATTTACATTTCTTTTTCTTTACTCATTTTTCTCATATATATATATATATATATATATATATATATATATATATATATAATCCAAAGATCAGATGAAGAAATCTTCCTAACGACGAAGTAGTTTGTAAAATGCCGTAGGTTGCAGAGCTCAATGTGTGCTCTTATTGGCAGAGTCACATTGAGCATGGTGCGAGACGAGGTCAAAGTGGAATTTAACATGTTTGAATTCAGAGTTTTCTTTTTGCTAGACTGGTTACCTATCCATGGTTAAAGAGTCCAATCCACCCTGCTATTTACCCATAGCTGGAGGGAGAATTGGATTCATACATTTTCCAAGGGTATTAGCGCTATGTGAAATACTAACAGCTTCGTCCAGGAATTGAACTCGGGTCGAGGAGTCCATTTTCTATGACTCTAATTATAAACACACACACACACCACACACACACACTCTCTCTCTCTCTCTCTCTCTCTCTCTCTTCTCTCTCTCTCTCTCTCTCTCTCTCTCTCTCTCTCTCATAGAGGACCTCCAGAGAATGATGAGTGATAGGGACGGATAGAGAGATTGTCATGGATATCCGTGCTAACAGTGCGACATGATAATGACATATATATATATATATATATATATATATATATATATATATATATATCAATATCAAAATGGAAAAGGAATTGAATCCGACAATATGAGGAAAAATGAGTAAAGAAAAGAAATGTAAATGGATAAAATGAATTTAATCGATATCACATTAATCGATATCACTTACACATGTGTTTCGGTCAGTATATGTCACATATACTGACCGAAACACATGTGTAAGTGATATCGATTAATGTGATATCGATTAAATTCATTTTATCCATTTACATTTCTTTTCTTTACTCATTTTTCCTCATATATATATATATATATATATATATATATATATATATATAATAAAATCCAAAGATCAGATGAAGAAATCTTCCTAACGACGAAGTAGTTTGTAAAATGCCGTAGGTTGCAGAGCTCAATGTGTGCTCTTATTGGCAGAGTCACATTGAGCATGGTGCGACACGAGGTCAAAGCGGAATTTAACATGTTTGAATTCAGAGTTTTCTTTTTGCTAGACTGGTTACCTATCCATGGTTAAAGAGTCCAATCCACCCTGCTATTTACCCATAGCTGGAGGGAGAATTGGATTCATACATTTTCAAAGGGTATTAGCGCTATGTGAAATACTAACAGCTTCGTCCAGTAATTGAACTCGGGTCGACGAATCCATTTCCTATGACTCTAACCATTTGACAACGCTTCGGTTGTTAATATACGCATAGAAAAGTCATGCACTGCAAGAGACAGATTATCGATCATATGGAAATCTGATTTCTCTATAGACCTGTAAACCGGGACTGTTAAACTCATCGACTACAGAGGGGGTATGGATACTCTCATAATGTGAGGCGATCTGTGATGCTTAAAAACAGAATCGAATGTTTAAAAATGTACAAAATATCCAACAACATCGTAAATTTCATTAAAAAAATCCAGGGAAAACTGGAGAGTCCAATTAAAAGCAGGAGGACAATCCCTGGTAATAATAAAAATCGAAAGAGGTATTTTCCAAGGAGACTCGCAATCACCACTAATATTTATTATAGCAATGATGCAACTTCACTGCATACTTAGAAAATGTACAGAGGATTACAAATTTATTAACGCACAAGAAAAAATAAACCACCTTATGTACGTGGATGATATACAAAAATTTACAAAAAATGAAAAAAGAACTAGAACCCTGGTACAAACCATTAGAATATACAGCAAGATACTGGAATTCGGAATTGAAAAATATCCCAAGTTAGTGATAAAGAAGGGGAAAAAAGAACTAATGGACGGAATATAGCTATCAAGTTAATCTCGCAAGCAATGTACAATTCAGTATTGCTCTATGAGTGCTCCATACATGCTAAAGAAATATTTCAACGCAAATAATTAAAGGGATCTGTTTGAGAATACTAACTCGGATGATATTTCATCCTTCTTGAGAGAAATAAAAATATTCCCCTTTGGCCCTTACTTGAGCTAGACAGGCGACCAGAATGTCCCGTTCTGATCGAACGGGTGGCCACATCAAGCCCTAACACCTATATGATTGTCCCAAACCTATTCATTTTATGATAACCCCCAATCCTTTTCATCATATATGTGCTAGAATGCGGTTGTTGAGGGTCTTAATATTGCGTTAAACTGTATCCTGTGGTGAAATTCCAATTCTGGCGCTCCCGGGTTTAATCTGACCCGGAGTGGTAGTAACTGTTAGGTTGTAAAAATCCTTGTTTAAATCTATAGATGTTCATCAACATGGGCATACGTTGTGGTTATACAAAGAATATTGATGGTCTCAAATATATATATCATCATCATCATTGTCGCGCAAGTAGCACGGATATCCATGACAATCTCTCACCAACCTTCCCTATCATTCATTACGTCTGGGAGCTCCTCTGCGCTGCATCCAGCATTCTCACACAGTTGGTCAATGTAGGTCCTTGCTGGGCGGCCCACACTAGCATACCCATGAGTTGGCTTCCACAGGAGAACGTCGCTTATGAGCTTGTCCTTGCTTCTCCAGCAGTTCCCTGCATGCCTAGTCCGTCTTACTCGGATGGTTTGTCAGATGGGGTGCAGGTGGCCATACAGCAGCTTCCTTGTGGGATGCTGTTTTCACAACTTGTTCAATACTGCACGCAGCATTCTTGTGCAGGTCCCATCCATGTTATTATTGAGGCGCTTCGTTAGGGCCTAAGTGGTGCAACCATACACCAGTACTGATATAACCACAGCTTGGAAGAATTGTCGCTTTAGCTTGTCAGCGAGATCCGACTTCCATATGACCGATAATTTGTTCGTGGCTAGCCATGTCTTTCCTATTCGTGTATTAATATCACTCTCTGTAGATGAGATATTACTACCTAGTAATATGTAATAAGAATGTTCTCTGCGGGGCACAGTTAAGTCCGACGATTTTACTCTCCCAGCAATGCTGCACTCTTCTCGCCAATACTATCAAAATATCTTGTCTCTCGTCCACTCGTCACCACAGCCAAAAAGCTATTGCGAGCTTTTCTCCCGGTTTGTGAGGGCTGGTCAAATAGATACACAATTACAGTGTTCATCCGGGCTCCTTACTCTGACCAGCACGTGCGACACTAATCAGCACGCGTCAATCCTTCACATCCTGGCCACTCTAGATAGTTTAGCCATTCCCATGCGTCGGGCCACGACTCACGATCAGGAGAATGCGAGTTCAATCTCCCCACTCGCCTATGATCTCATTCTGCATGCCAAACACAGTCGTGCACGCTTCGAACTACTACGTTCGTGGTTTCTCTCGCACAAGTACATGAACTGTTCTACTGGCTTAAGAGGTATATATATATATATATAATATATATATATATATATATATATATATATATATTATTATTACAATTATAATTATCATAATTTTGTTTATTGACACTTTTGTTATGAACTATACGTGTAATCGTTTAAGTAAACTTTCGATTTAACGTATGTCGTTAATAAATATACCTGAGATATTGTAAACTCCAAAAAGTATTTAAAAATACTATTTCATTTATTTCCACTCTTCAATCCCTAAGTAATAAAAAGCATACCCATTGCCATCATTTTTCAAGGATACCGTACGTATTCCTTCCCGAGTCTCCATGAACGACACATCAAACCTTAAGGCTACCATTTAATGAATCTGAGTCATCCAAGCAAATATGACCATATTACCGACGATGATGATGGTGAGAATTCTCCTGGAGGCTTTCCCTTGGGCATGGAATATCGATCATAGAAATCTTCAAGTAGTTTGCAACCACCCCCATCATTTCGTAATAAACCTGAGAAATTTACCGCCATCATCAAAACGTGGCTAGTTAATCAGTCGAGGAGATGATGACAACCGTGCTCTGTCGTAAACAACGGTTCCTTAAGGATTACAATCAAGAAATATTGTAATGATATAAAATTCACATGTTGACGACCACTAATGATTATTGAATTCGCTTCATGAGTAATAATTTGTGTGACATTCTTTCTTTCTTTTAATAATTCTTGCATTCTTTCTTTCTTTCTTTCTTTCTTCTACTGAAATAATAAAAGAAAGTAAGAATTATTATGAGAAAGAAGAAAAGAAAGAAAGAACGAAAGAATCATTGAAAAGAAAAATGAAAGAAAGAAAAAATCACTAGACAAAAGAAAGAAAGAAAGAAAGAACTTCTTTCTTTCTTTTGTCTAGTGATTCTTTCTTTCTTTCTTTCATTTTTCTTTTTAATGATTCTTTCGTTCTTTTTTTCTTTTCTTCTTTCTTATAATGATTCTTACTTTCTTTTTATTATATCTTTCTTAAGATTCTTCTTTCTGCTAATGACTATTTCCTTCATTCTCTCTTTCTTCTAATTCCTTCTTTCTTTCTATCTTTCTTTTTTTATAATGATGCTTTTTCTTTCTTCCTTTCAATGATTCTTTCCTTCTTTCTTCTTTCCTTCTGCTGATGTCTATTTCTTTCTTTCTTTCTTTTTCTAATAGCTATTTCCTTCTTTTTATAATTATTATTTCTTTCTTTCTTTTTTCTTCTAATGACTCTTCTGTCTTTCTTTCTTCTAATAAATCTTTCTTCCTTACTTTCTTTCGTTTTTTCTTTCTTATAATGATTATTCTCTCTCTCTCTCTCTCTCTCTCTCTCTCTCTTCTCTCTCTCTCTCTCTCTCTCTCTCTCTTTTTGATAATAATTTTCTCTCTTCTTTCTCTTTTTTCTTTCGGATCATGATTTATTCTTTATTTTTTTCCCTTCTTTCTGATAATGAGTCTTCTTTTCTTCTTATTAGTCTTCCTTCATGGAGATCAACTGTCCTGCCGGTGAGGTTAAGAATACACAGATTCTCTCTGCAGTAGAGAGATAAAACATCTGCTCCAAAACCATGTGTCCTGTGTATGACACTTAACCGCCTCTGTGAAGTCACCTCTTCATTATCATTACTCCCAGCTCCACTCTGCCTCAGAGGTGTCATACCTGTTATCTCCCATCTAAAGGGTTAATAGATCTGTTTATGAAATTATTCCTATTCCTTATGAATACTTGATGTGCTATAACTGTAAATTATTTGTATTAAGAACAGTTACTTGAATTAATAAAGTTTAATAAGGTTTATTCTAATTGAAATTATATAACTACAAACAAATAATTATTATTAATTATAAATAATTACTTAAAACCATAGAACTATCCGTATTCGATTGAAATACATGATGTTATATAACGGAAAATTATTTGTATTTAGTATAGTTCCTTAAATTTATTTCCTAAAGCTATCATTGTTTACTATGGATTTTTTTATTATACTTACTTGAAACCATATAACTGTGTGCAAACAAATCACTATTATTAAATATAAATAATTACTTAAAACCATACAACTATCCGTATTCGATGGAAATATCATATAACAGTAAATTATTTGAGTTAAGTATAGTGCCTTATTATTATTTATGGATTATTATTTATTATTATTTACTTCAATTATAAACTGTGTGCAAACAAATGATTATTATCACATATAATAATCACCTGAAACCATATAATTATTTGTATTCAAAGGAAATACGTGATGGCATATAACGGTAAATTATTTCTATTAATTATAGTTACTTAATGCTATTATTGTTTACTATAGATTATTAGCATTACTTACTTGAAACCATGCGACTAAGTGTAAATTATTTGTACTAGTAAAAATATGCACCCTCCGTGCGCAAGTATTTACGTCTTAATGTAATGAGATATCTCAAATTAGAAACTCTAATGAAACTAAATAAGAATGTAGATAAAATTATTTGAAACAGTGGGATATTATCGAAAAAATAGAACAACTTTGAAATTAATTCTTCCTTTCATTTCCCATCACTTCCGTCTTTCATTGCTAAATTTTCCTAAACTATTTAGTTAAATTAGGAGGTAAAGAATAAAATTACAGTTATTTCTTCTTGTTAATGGATTTCTTTTTAGATTTATTCCAGAGATTTTCGCTCATATTTATTAAAAATAAAGCCAAACAATTAGGAATCAATAATACTAAACACATATTTATTAAAATCAATTTTTAAAGATCAACATGCAAATTAGTATTCACGTTATCACGGTTTACCGCTATTTTGTTGTATATATAAATACACTTGCATGTTATTAATATGCGGGTAAGGCAAACAGTTTTAATAATGAAAAAAAATATTAATAATTGAGGTTTTGATATAGAAATATTTGAAAGAGCAATCAGCACTTTTAGAATCAATATCAAAGTTTTCCTATCATTGACGAATAATATAACTTTTACAAGCGATGTTTTCCAATGAAACCAGCTGGGAAGGTCCTCCCGCTTAGCGGCACGCAAGACATCAAGTCCGCTTTCGAATAATAAATTGTGACCAAATCGACAAAGGATGATAATTAAACATTATCAACCGTCTTGAATCACAAAGTTGGGAAACAGATAGATTTTCTCGCAGCAAAAATATTAAAGTCGAGTTCAAAGAGTAACGGACATGAAATATTTAGATTGGAGGGACTCATTGTTTATTCCGCCTATAATCACTCTCTTCGTTTTGTTTGGTTTGTTTGATTTTACGGCATGTCAACCCTTATTGAGTTACTTTATGCCGAAGATGTTTTGTTATATTCATAGTAATTTTAACAGTTGTGATCGAGAGTTACTCCACAGTCTTATATATATATATATATATAATATATATAATATATATATATATTATGTGTGTGTGTGTGTGTGTGTGTGTGTGTGTGTGTGTATTCATATATAAACATATATATGATGTAGATAAATATATATAAATATATGCTAATCATATATATATATATATATAATATTAATATATATATATATATCTTGAATTGTAGCAGTAGATTGTTGTTTTAATAAATGGACTTGTAACATTGAATGCTTGCATCTAATTGGTTTTGCAAATTACATCACAATCAGAGAACATCTTAATATAGAAAAATACATCGAATGAGAATCATATATTTATAGCAACAAACGAGAACAAAAAAGAAAAACTCCAATCAGTGAATATGATACGCTTTGATGAAACAAGAGATATAAGAATCTCGCTTTCCGATGCACACAAAGAGTTCATTGAGGTCATCTCTATGACAACGTCGCCGTGGAAATATTGGATCTTTGTTCTGTCTTTAAACAAGATATTACAACAACTGCTCTTGACAATAATTGCCACAAGTTTCACGAGGTATTGTATGAGGTCTAGCAGTCGAATTAGTATTACATTCCATACAAACATTTTTTATTACAATTCTTTCTATTGTCTTAATTATCGAAGACATTAATTCTATCGGAAGGCCTGAATAGGATTTTATCACCTTTATTTGTATACAACCGCCAAATTTGACCTGCATCCACTGTAGAGGGTAATAACGCGTGTCTTATTTGTCTGAATTATTGAGACGGGGGCTTGATAATTTATTATGGACACATGGGGCAGCGGATATAAGGGTTGAAGTAATATACTTTTAAGTTTACCTGGGTTGACGTTAAACTGGATATAATGGTGAAGTTCAAATTTTGGAGCTCTGGGGAATGTGGAGGACCCCTTCATTGTCATTACTCCCAGGTCCACTCTGGCCTGGAGTGGTAGTACCTGTTAGGGTCCTATTTATGTGTTATAGAACAAAATAAGTTCTTAAAATGTGTTTAAAAATTGAGTTTTAAAAAAATTGAGTACCTATCAAGAATGAATAAATTTTCTTCTGCATAAAATAACCCAATGGGTTGATATACCGTAAAAACAACCAACCAACTTTTAGTTATCACTCTACTTTTCCCAATTGATTTGTCTCTTTATTGTCATAAAATTCCCAGATGACATAAGGCATCATTTATTAACCAATTATAATTATATAATTAGTTATTAATATATATATATATATATATATATATATATATATATATATAATATATATATAATAAGTTAATTTTGCACGAAATTGGCCATTTTCACCCAGTCTCAGGGGAATTATCAGGCCTCAAATCTCACATAAAATTCTGAATTGAGGACTTTTTTCTACATCAGTAAATTCTACGCATCAGAATCCATGAGTAAAAAACAATAAAATCGATATCTTGAATTTTCATCAAGATACGAAGACTTATAATGGCTGAAAAATGGCATTTTGTGGGCATCTTTTAAGCCCATATCTCCCCCAATTCTCAAAAGAATTCAACCATATTTTACTATGTGATAATCCTCATCGAACCCTATCAGAAATTTATATTAGATTGGCACATTAATTAATATATATAATTATATATTAATGGTTTAAAATCCAAATTAAAAAAAGGTTCAGTATCATCAAAAATATGTCTGTTAGACAACAAAATGTATATGTATCTATATGGGTGTTATTGTAGTATGTAGACGGCCAATGAAGTGTGCATTCTATCCTTCAAGACTGGAATACAAAGTAAAACTTCATTACAGATTTACCATTATTTATCAACAAAATTCAAATTAGTTAAAGGCATTTAAAATATTAAGGCATGTAAACAGTTTGTAAACAAATAAAATGTTAACTTTTTGATATAGGGTGTGTGCTGGACGCCCGCTCCTACTTATAGACTCGGCGATAATCATGTGACCATATTCTTGGCCAATCACTGGCAGTACTCTGCTGCTGATAGTTATTTATACCGGCTGTTCTGGTCATACCTACACACGCTGCTTTGAACCTTCGTGGACGACGGAACATAGGATTATATCACTGGACCTTTGACACTACGTAGGATTCCATAACTCAGGACTTATTCACTTACCAAAGGATTCTATAGCTCAGGACTTACTTATTTACTTTAAGTCCTTTTCAACTGGCCCAGGATGGCGGTCAGAAACTTAACAACAAGCTTCAATTTTTTTTCTTAGCATTTTCCAGCAAAAAAAGTCCTGGTAAGATGAGGTCCTAATTTGCCTATTTCACATTTTGCTGTTCAGATTCTGGACGAAGCTACAGTTCACATAGCGCTAATACTCTTGGGAAAGGTATGAATCCAACTACTCTTCCTCCAGCTATGGGCAAATAGTTTGGAAGACTGGGTTCTTTAACCTTGGTTAGGCAACCAGTTTAGGAGAAGGAAAACTCTGAATTCAAACCTATTAAACTCCGCTTGATGTGGTTACTACTAGAATAGGCTCAGTCCTAATTAGTGATCTAATTCACTAATTAATAATAATACTCTGGGTCATTTAATACTGAATCAAGTTATTTTTTATAAACAAAGGAATCAGGTTGCTACAGTGCTTTCGTGTTTTTAAGTGCTCACTAAATTAAGAATTAAA
The DNA here is from genome assembly GCA_023376005.1 of Doryteuthis pealeii. Classification (NCBI taxonomy): domain Eukaryota; kingdom Metazoa; phylum Mollusca; class Cephalopoda; order Myopsida; family Loliginidae; genus Doryteuthis; species Doryteuthis pealeii. Next base: position 100,339,311 of record CM042146.1, read on the forward strand.
ATTAAAGGGGCTGGCTGAGCTCAAAGGTAGAACATTCGCCCAGGAATTTCAAGGTTCTGTGTTCAATACTACTACCTGCCAAATCAGCATGAGTAACAAACTTATCTGATCTGTGTGGTAAAACATCTAAGAACTGACGGTAGGTGTGGCACTCTACCTCAGCAAAAACTATGTCCCTGGAAAAAGGGGATAGACTCCCTTGCTGTTCATCTGATACTGACAATATGACACTCTGCAGACTTTACTATAATAGTTGGTTTCCCTTTAGCTCTTATTAATAAATTCTTAAAATGTCAGATTATAATTGGTTAATAAATTTGCTCAAGTCTCATTCCGGGAACCTGATATACACGTCAGTCAGTTCAGTTCTGTTCGTTTCCACAAGAAGAAGAATCTATGGCCGATATAAATTTTTTAGTACGCTGTTTACGTTTCAATTTGCCGGGATTCGCCAAGGTGGTAACATCTGCAACAATATCTTATTGCAATAGAAGAATAAACTGTCAATATCGATCCGGCTGGCGGCGGCATGTCAGAGAGAAAGAGGAGAGACACAAAAGAGAAAGAGAATGAAAAAAAAGGAAGTATATAAAAATAAGACAAAACAAACGAACGTTACGAAAGGAAAAAATGTGAATGTCTTTATTTTCAATGCATTTCGTTTCCCTCACTGGCACCGAAACAATTACTATGTTTTTTGGACGAAAAACTAGCAAGAGCTAGAATTTGTGCTACCGGAAAAACCGTATATAATATATATATAATATATATATTTGTGTGTGTGTGTGTGTGCTAACAGAAAATCGTATAAATCTATCTACCTATCTCTCTCTCTCTCTATATATATATATATATATTATGTGTGTAGGTAGCTTACAAAATGTCTAGCCACACTGAGGAGACTTGATAAGTCGAAACACGTGTCTGTGGATGACCCTATATATGCTCCCCATCCCCTATGGTTGAGCACTCTGGGGGGGATCTTGCTGACGGCCGCCAACTCAAGCGTAAACGCAACGCTCTTCTAAGGAATGGAGCACTTTGTGACGGCCTTTACACGCAAAGCGATGTGTGTATTAAAACAGTTAAAATCCCTTCCCATTCTGTAAGTGAAGACAGCCTAATGGTTACGTGCGGACTGACACCCAACCGATCGGATTTCAATTCTGGCTGTAGGTAGCTTACAAAATGTCTAGCCACACTGAGGAGACTTGATAAGTCGAAACACGTGTCTGTGGATGACCCATTTATATATATATATATTATAACTAGTAGCGGCTACCGGTGAAGATAAAAGAGTTGGGGTTTGCCGTAAGGGCAATAGGGTTGGAGCAATCATATAGGTGCTGGGGCTTGATGTGACCAGCCGACGATGATCGGAGGGGGCTCTCCGACCGCCCGTCTAGCCTAAGATAGGGCCAAAGTGAAGTATTGCAAATCATGGACTGCTCAACCACCTGGGTTATATCCTTAAGCATCACAGGTCGCCACCCACAGCCAACAGGTGGCCCCATTGGGGGAGTCTTACCCCTCTTTAGAGGTGCAGTCGGTGCATTCTGACGCCCAGCCGACAGGGCGGGTATGCATTCGGGTCATGTCGACGATGTTTTCCTGTGTCATATGAAGTTCTGATATTTTAAATGACGAGATTGTTTTTAAAATAGAAACGTGAAATTCTAAACTGATTTAAAAAATAGGATTAGAAAGAGATGCAGATCCAAAAAGCGAAAAGAAATAAAAGAAAACGAGAAAAACAAAAATCAAATGATTTTTAATATCACGAACATTCGACATCTTAACATTAAAATTCTATCATTTCAATGTTACTTTTTTTTATACCGTGTGTTTACATTTCTTTTAAATGTAAAATAATTTAAAGAAATACATTTTTAAAAGACTTAGTTTTACATAAACATAATCTTATATTAAATGTTGAAAATCTTCTTTTTTTAAAGTTTCTTGTGATTTTCATTGCATTTACAATGTGCCAGCTGGTGCTGATCCCGAGATATTTTACAAACTGTTTCAAAAGAGAAGTATCACTTGATTATTGGTGTTATAAGAACTATATTTATTGGTGCCTATAATGTACCAGTGCACCCATGGATACACTAACACTGAACATACAGCAAGGGAAAACAATGTTTGACATAATTCATGGATATCCTATGAATTAAGTAAGTACTGTAGCTAGTATGAATTTTGAATCATAGCTCGTGAGAAAATTCGAAATCGGAGAGAGTCAAGTGGAAAATTACTGTCGACCGTTATTGGCAGGTAATGGCCTTTACTTAACCCCTACCGGAAACGCGCCAGTAGAGGCGTGAGACAGAAGTTTTAGTTCTTAGTTTAGTTGTGACCAGTTGCTCCTCCAGTGAAGACGTTCTTTTTTTTTAAGATATCGTTTATCAATCCACGCGGTTTTGGGGGCTGGGGTTGTTTTAATAAATTATTTTTTTAAAAAGTCTTGTTAATTCATTAAAACAAAAGATGACCAGCGAACAAGAAGTAGAATCAGCCCGAGAAAAGCCCAGAGAATATGCCAGGCACAAGTACAAGTAAGAAGAATTTATCATCATCCTCATCGTGTCTGTCTCTCTCCTCTCTCTCTCTCTCTCTCCTCTCTCTCTCTCTCTCTCTCTCTTTATCGCGCGCGGAATTATATACCTGTTGTGGACTAGCCTGGCGTACCTACCGCAGAGAGTGAATGCACTGGTCCAGGACTATTTATACACGGCTGTCTAAGAGCATCGAGGTGATTGCCAGAGCCTGCTTCAGTGCGCTTCGGCCTCTGGAGTGGCTTGGCAATAAACTTAACAGCGTCGATCCCAGGGGGGGGTGGGGGGCTATTTCCCCAGGCATACCTGCCCCCTTGATTTAAGAGGCAGGGCTGGTTTAATTGCCTAAGCGCCTGAGGCGCCCCCCCCCATCGAGGGGGGAATCTGGATCTCTCCCTT
>CM042146.1:100342367-100377367 GCA_023376005.1 Doryteuthis pealeii
GAGTTGACCTCAGAGTAATGACAATGAATGGGTACTCCACCACCTCAGAGCCTGGAATTGGAACCTCAACATTAGATTGCGGTTTAATGTCATGCCAGAAAACTTATAAGCCCTTCAGCATAGCGCCTTTCTAGGCCACATATATCATTAAAAAGATTTTGAAGAATTGCCATATATTGGCATTGGCGTTTAGTTTTAAAGTTAATGTTTGTGAATGAGTACTCATCAAAGGAAATGAACATGGCGTAACCGAGTTTAAAATCCAGGATGAGCTGTTTGCATTATATAGCACTAATAACCTCGGGGAAAGGTACGAATCCAAATTTTCTCCTTCGAGTTAGGGAAATATATATGACAGTTTGGCCTTAAACCTTGTAGTGCAATGGTCTAGGTAGAAGAAAACTCTGAATTCATAAACTTTTAATTTTACTAAGAATTGTCCTGTGTCGCATCCTGATTCGTGTTTAGGATTAGGTAAACTATATTATCAGTCGGCTCGACGTGTTGCATTATGCTCTCCGTTTGGACTGCAGAGGATGACGTACTTCAACGCGTGTTACGTTCTTGTAATCATTAGCAAATAAAATGATGATGCGTTGATGGAAGGAATATTTTGTATTATATCCTTCTGGGACAGGTCAAGATTATAGAGAAGCTGGAATCCTTGTTGATGGGCTCTGTTAGTTGACTGGTTAATCTATTACTGTTTGAAGTTCTGGAAGCCAGCTGAGGTTCTGGGGGATATTCTTGCTTGTACCATGTAGATTTTTTAGCAATAACTTAAGGCCACTTCTTTTTCTCATGAGAATTTATTTCCATCAAAATTCACACTGCCGGAGCAAGAGTCCATGTTTACCCTCTCAGCGCATTCTAACCAGACTCTATCCTTCTTGCCTCTAATTCCTCCTCTCTGCCACTTTGCCACGCCTTATCACTCCTCAAAATCAAACAATGCCATGTGGCTATGCTGATTCGTCATTAAAATTTTCATTCCATCTAACATACTTTGGCTAAAAAAAATTCCGCGCTAATTAGATATAGTTTACACTCATGGCTCATGACACATCCTTATGCAACAGAGGCTAAAACACAGATATTTAAAAATTCCCAAGCATAAAAATGGAATCATCTCCATATTTTTAAATTATAAAATCCTCAAGCTGCATAGTTTCCTATTTCATTCCATGATATTTGGTCAAGCCATACCCGACTTTTCTATTTCTCCCCATACTACTTGCTTTATGGTGTTTTCTAGTCTTACTTTCAGTGGGCGGCATATTTCCACCTTTGTGTATACTTTGCCAAGCTGGATGGGATGAAATACACGCAATTCTTGGTCATGTTATTCTGTAGGAAGGTTGCTCCGGCAGGAGATGTTCCGAGAGGCAAGTTCCCTACTGAATTATTGTCTGATAGTTCATATGGATTACATATCTTTTGAATCTTTCTGCCTAGTGTTTGTCATAGAGCAGACAGACTTTGTGATTTTTCGGGTATCATCCTCTGTCCTGTGTGATCTAGATTTCTCGTAGCTGGATTTATGCTTCTCGCCGAAAATTGTACGCCTGTACAATGTAGATGGCGGACAGGGAAACGCTGACGTATATCATATGAATGCCAACTTCGTAGATTATGGAGACAGAACACACATTACAGAACCAGTGGAACAAGGTTAGCGTAAACGGTATATTCATCGATATAATGGAATAGGCGACCCGATTTCAAATCTTGGACGAGTTTTTTGCGTTACGTCGATCTAATGCCATGAAAAGATGTGAAGGCCATATGTTTTCTAACCCAATTGGCGAAGGCCGGTATCAACCCGGAAACTTGTAATTCTTCCTTTGCGCTATTGAGTTAAACCCGGTACTTTTTTGTCAAATATATTTGCGAAAAAGAATTTTGAAAAAAGAAAACAGAAACGGACTAAAAAGTTAATTTCCCTATTTCATATTTTTCTCATCTACAGTTGATCGTAAAGTAACACCGTATTTTTAAAAATCTTATAATTTATTTCTGAATCCATATTTTTTGAAAAGATAATCTGAAAAGGACACACATCTATATGAGATTTATTTAAAATTCTATACGGGCACCAGCATTCGCTCCCAGCCTCTCAAAAACGCTCGGGTAATTGCTAAAATGATCGTTCCCAGAATTCTTGTGAATGGCAGAAATAATTCCCGTATTTCCTTCAAGTTCTTCGTAAATCGTTGTTTCGTGAGTAGACTTGGCTCCTTCAACCAGCATAAAGAAAAATGTGTCAAAGGGATGGTAAAACAGATCTTCTGACCAGCCACTCATGGCGGACCACGCTAACCATCCATCTCCCAGAAAATAGTGATCCAGCCATTCACGAACAAACTATAGCAAAATGTGGAGGATCGCCATCTTGCCATAAGAATCAAGTCTTCAATATAAATGTAACTGCAATTAAAAGTTATAAACAGTAAATAGGACGGTACTTTTTCAATCCCTGTGTGTAAAGAATATATTGATAATAATAAGCAATATAGTGAATCACACACTTTTTTTTGTAAATGTACACCAAATTTAGAAAATTGCTTATATTTTCTTAATAATTCGAATAAATAATTTCAATTGTGTTTCTAGATAATGGCCTAATTTTCATAATTAATAGTATAATTTGTGCCTTACAATAACTGTATTTTCATTAAAAACAAACCCACAACCTAATTCAACTAATTAACTTATTTTCGCTTTTAAAAACTTTTTACTAATGATAATGTACATTATTTTAAAAAAAATGTTTTTAGCTCTTACCGACACCTCATTACAATTATCTCCCTTGTCTTTTATTTTCTTAGAAATAAAAAATCATGAAACAAACAAAGTAAGTGCTACATTGATGCTGCATGCTAAAATATGACAATATGGTAACAAGGATAGAAATAGTAAATTCAAACTTCTGCTTATCTTTCAATTAATTTGAGAAAAAAGAAGAAGACTATCAATATAATGGTACTTGTGTTCTTTAAAAAGTACTACCGACCATTCTGCAACACCCCCTGGTTAAAAATGATATCGTCCAAAATGCTGCTATCAGTCGAATTATTATTTCGCTACTGTCGTCGTCACCTAAGCAAATAATGGTCCATTCCGTTTTATTAATAAAGAAAGAAGGGAAGAAAAAAAGACATGCTACCCAGACAATATAAGAAAAAAAGAAAGAAAAAAGAAAGAAAGAAAAGAGATAGGGGAAAGATTAAGTGGGCGGGATTCTATAACGCTTAATCTATTTCAAAGCGAACATTAATGAAAAGATGAGAAAGGAAGAAAGAAAGAAAGAAAGAGAACAGCAACAGACAGACAGAGAGAGAGGGGGGGAGTTAAATTGTTATAATTTTTCACATATTGAACTGTCTGTAGCAAATAGCTCTTAAGTAGACAAATCAGAAAGTTGTAAGGATAAATATATTCCTATTGTGTAAATATCCACTGGTACTGCTAGAAAATACATGATTATAATTCTTTCATTTCCAATATTCTATCTTCGTTGTTATTCCCCCATAAATTAGATAAATAACTTATCATAAAACCGCAGACCTGTTGTTATACCCCAGTATGATAATCGAATTTTACGTTTGATATGTTTACTTAAGTGTTAAAAAATAAGAGCAAAATAGATCAAATGTACCAGAGAGATTATTTTTTTGCTTGAGTTGGAGCGCCACACCTACGTCATCTCCCCCACTCTGCCGCACAGATCAGATTTACCAATCTGTGCTACAAATGCGCTGAGTGGCGGGGACCAGTATCGAACCCAGTAACCTTGCGATTCCTTGTTGGGCGCTCGACCGACTGAGCTAAACCGGCCCCTTTTCTGAAGTAAAAGTCGTTGGCGCCTAAAGTCAGCGAGGAGTTATATGCCCCTTATACGCTAGACCAAGGAGGGGGGGGGGGGGGGGGGGGGGGGGTGATGTTTGGCGTCTGAGCGTGTTGAGCGCCACATCACTATCACTCCTTACTTTACCGCACAGATCCTGTGCTACTCATACGCTGAGTTTGGCAAGGACCGGTATCCGAACTAGGAACCTTGTGGTTTCTAGCGGAACGCATCTACCGACTGAGCTAACCCGGCCATTGAACTATAAATATCGTCCATGGCCTTATACCAGACTTGAAAATCCTTTGAAAAGAAACAATTGGAATCGAGTGAATTAAAGACTTGGAAGATTGCCAGATGAGATATAAAGTAAGTAAAAGTCGACGGGGCGTCCTAAAGTCGGTATCAGCAAGCAGCGAGGGAGTCTATCCCCAAAGCGCTAGACCAAGGAGATGTTTAGCAATCTGAGGGGAGCGCCACACCTACCATCAGCTCCTTATCTTTACCGCACAGATCCCTGTGCTACTGTTACGCTAGTGGAGAGGACCGGTATCTGAAACTAGGAACCTTGTGGTTTCAGCCGAAAGCTCTACCGCTAGCTAACCCGGCCCATTGAAACTATTAAATAGTCGTCCATCGGCCTAATACCAGACTTGAAATTCCTTTGAAAAGAAAACAATGAAAATCGAGTTGAATATAAAGATGAAGATAAGGATATAGATCTTTGGAATATTAGTATTAGAGCATGGGGTTGTCAAAGTGAATGACATTTTGAGGTCACATTGTTGCCACGTGAATTTATTTATTCGGCTTTATTCAACTTATACCTAGAACTTAATGCACTGTTCTGACCGGAAATGTCACCTTAGAGGTTACTGAGTTCATTCAAATTGGTTTGTCTTCGCAATCAATTATATTGCAAAAATGGTGAACACACACACAATTATATATATATATATATGTATATGTAATATTATATATAATATATATATGTATATAGTATATTTAATATATATGTAAATTTATTTTTTTATAATATTATTATATATTATATATAATATATGTATATATATAATATATATTATATATAATATATATATATAAAATATATATACATATATAATATATATATATATATATATATAATACAATATATAACATATATATATATACATATATAATATATATATATTACATTATACATATATATATATATATAATTGGATGTGTGTCACATCTTTTGCAATATAATCTGATTGCGAAGAAAAAACCAATTTGATGAACTCAGTAACTCTAAGTGACATTTTCCGGTCAGAAAGTGCATTAAGTCGTAGGGTTAAGTTGATAAAACGCCGAATAATAAATCACCGGGCAACAATGTGAACCTCAAAAAAATGTCATTCACTTGGACACCCGATGCTCTGAATACTAATATTCCAAAGATTCTAATATCCTTATCTTCAGTCTTTATATTCACTCGATTTCATTGTTCTTTTTTCAAAGGATTTTCAAGTCTGGTATAAGGCCATGGACGACTATTATTAGTTTCAATGGGCCGGGTTAGCTCAGCCGGTAGAGCTTTCGGCTAGAAACCACAAGGTCCTAGTTCAATACCGGTCCTCTCCAACTCAGCGTACGAGTAGCACAGGGATCTGTGCGGTAAAGTAAGGAGTGATGGTAGGTGTGGCGCCCACCTCAGATGCTAAAACAATCTCCTTGGTCTAGCGCTATTGAAAAGGATAGACTCCCTCGTGACTTGCTGATACCGACTTTAGGACGCCCCGTCGACTTTACTTACTTTAATCTCATCTGCAATCTTCAGTCTTTATATACTCGATTTCATTGTTCTCTTTTCAAAGATTTTCAAGTCTGGTATAAGGCCATGGACGATATATTTATAGTTCCAATGGCCGGGTTAGCTCAGTCGGTAGAGCGTTCGGCTAGAAACCACAAGGTTCCTAGTTCGATACCGGTCTTGCCAACTCAGCGTATGAGTAGCACAGGGATCTGTGCGGTTAAAGTAAGGGTGATAGTAGAGTGGCGCTCACCTCAGACGCCAAAAAACAATCTCCTTGGTCTAGCGCTATAAGGGGATAGACTACCCTCGCTGACTTTAGCCGCCCCCAACGACTTTTACTTCCAGAAAAGGGGCCGGCTTAGCTCAGTCGGTAGAGCGCCCAACAAAACGCAAGTTACTGGTTCGATACTGGTCCCCGCCAACTCAGCCATGTAGCACAGATTGGGTAATCTGATCTGTGCGGCAGAGTGGGGGAGATGACGGTAGGTGTGTGGCGCTCCAACTCAGCAAAAATAATCTCTCTGGTCCATTGATCTATTTGTCTTATTTTAAACACTTAAGTAAACATATCAAACGTAAAAATTCGATTATCATACTGGGGTATAACAACAGGTCCTGCTGTTATGATATTATTTATCTATTATGGGGAATAACACGAAGATAAGAATATGGAAAGTGAAAGAATGATAATCATTAATTTCTAGCAGTACCAGTGGATAAACACAATAGATAATTTATTCCATTACAAAACTTTTATTTGTCTTACTTAAGAGCTATTGCACAACAGTTCAATAGTGAAAAATTATAACAATTTAACTCCCCCTCTCTCTCTTGTCTGTCTGTCTGTCTGTCTCTTTTTTTCTTCTCTTCTTGCCTTCTTTCTCATCTTTTCATTATGTTCGCTTGAACAAGATTAAGCGTTATAAATCCCGCCCACTCTATCTCCCTTATCTCTTTTTTCTTTCTTTCTTTTTCTTTCTTTTTTCTTATATTCTCTGGTAGCATGTCTTTTTTCTTCCCTTTCTTTCTTTTATAATAAAAGGAATGGACCATATTTTAGCTTAGGTGACGACAGACATACGAAATTATAATTCGACACTGATACGCAGCAATTTGGACGATATCATTTTAACCAGGGGTGTGCAAGATGGTAACGGTAGTACTTTTAAAGAAACACAAGTACCATTATATTGATAGTCATTCCTTTTTTTCAAATTAATTGAAAAGATTAAGAGAACGTTATTTTACTATTTCTATCCTTTGTTACCATATTTTGTCAATATTTTAGCAATGCAACATCATGTAGCACTTACTTGTTTTGTTCATGATTTTATTTCTTAAGAATAAAAGACAAGGGAGATAATTGTAATGATGTGTGTAAGAGCTGAAAACATTTTTTAAAATAATTACAATCATTAGTAAAAAGTTTTTAAACGAAAATAATTAATAGTTGATTAAGGTTTGGTTTTGTTTTTAATGAAAATACAGTTATTCGTAAGCCACATTATACTATTATTAGAAAATTAGGCCATTATCTAGAAAAAAACAATATGAAATATTATTCGATTATTAAGAAAATATAAGCAATTTTCTAAATTGCTGGTCATTACAAAAAAGTGTGTGATTCACTATTATTTCTATAATTTATCAATATATTCTTTTACACACAGGGTGATTGAAAAGTACCTCCTTATTTTAAACTGTTTATAACTTTTATATGCAGTTACATTTATATTGAAGACTTGATTCTTATGCAAGATGGCGATCCTCCACATTTTGCTATAGTTGTTCGTGAATGGGCTGATCACTATTTTCCTGGAGATGGATGGTTAGACGTGGTCCGCATGAGTGGCTGGTCAGAAGCTCTGTTTTACCATCCTTTGACATTTTCTTTATGGCTGGTTGAAGGAGCAAGTCTACTCCACGAAACCAACGATTTACGAAGAACTTGAAGGAAAAATACGGGATTTATTTCTGCCATTCACAAGAATCCTGGGAAGATCATTTATGCAATTCCCGAGCGTTTTGAGAGCTGGGAGCGAATGCTGGTGCCCGTAAAGATTTTAAAAATAAATCTCCATATAATGTGTGTCCTTTTCAGATTTATCTTTTCAAAAAATAAGATTCAGAAAAATTATAAGATTTAAAAATACGGTGTTACTTTACGATCACACTGTAGATGATGAAAAATATGAAAAATAGGAATTAACTTTTTAGTCGTTTCTGTTTTCTTTTTTCAAAATTCTTTTTCGCAAATTATATATTGACATAAAAAAAAGGACCGGTTTAACTCAATAGCCAAGGAATTACAAGTTTCCGGGTTCGATACCGGCCTTCGCCAATGGGTTAAAAACATATGGCTTCATCCTTTTACCAATGGCATTAGATCGACGTTAACGCAAAGAAACTCGTCCAAGATTTGAAATCGGGTCGCCTATTCCATTATATACGATGATAACCGTTACGCTAACCTTGTTCCACTGGTTCTGTAAATGTGTGTTCTGTTCTCCAAATCTACAAGTTGGCATTCATAGATATAGTCAGCGCTTTCTGTCCCGCCATCTACATGTACAGTCGTAACAATTTTCGCGAGAGCATAACATCAGCTACGAGAAATCTAGATCACAGGACAGAGATGATACCCGAAAATTACCACAGTCTGTCTGCTCTATGACAAACACTAGGCAGAAAAGATTCAAAAGATATGTAATCCATATGACATCAGGACAATATTCAGTAGGGACTTGCCTCTTCGGAAACATCTCCTCCGAGTCAACCTTCCTACAGAATACAACATGACCAAGAATTGCGTTGTATTTCATCCCATCCAGCTGTGGCAAAGTACACAAAGGTGAAATATGCCGCCCACTGAAATAAGACTATAGAAAACACCATAAAGCAGTAGTATGGGGGAGAAATAGAAGAAAAGTCGGGTATGGCTGACCATATATGGAATGAAAGGAAACTATGCAGCTTGAGGATATTTATATTTAAAATATGGAATATTCCATTTTTTATGCTTGGGAATTTTAAAATCTGTGTTTTACCTCTGTTGCATAATGGGATGTGTCATGGAGCCATGAGTGTAAACTGATATCTAAATTAGCGCGGAATTTTTTTTAGCCAAAATATGTTAGATGAGAATTGGAAAAATTTTAATGACGAATCAGCATAGCCACATGGCATTGTTTGATTTGAGGGTGATAAGGCGTGGCAAAGTGGCAGAGAGGAGGAATGAGAGGCAAGAAGGTTGATAGAGTCTGGTAGAATGCGCTGAGAGGGGTAAAACATGGACCTTGCTCTCGGCAGTTGTGATTTTGATGAAATAAATTTCTCATGAGAAAAAGAAGTGCCTTAAGTTATTGCTAAAAAATCTACATGCTAAAAGCAAGATATCCCCCAGACCTCAAGCTGGCTTCCAGACTTCAAACATAATAGAATTACCAGTCAACTGAACAGCAGCCCATCAACCAGGATTCCAGCTTCTCTAAATCTTGTACCTGTCCAGAAGGATAAGTATACAATATTTCCTTCCATCAACGCATCATCATTTTATTTGCTAATGATTACAAGAACGAACACAGCGTTGATACGTCATCTCTGCAGTCCAAACGGAGAGCATAATGCAACACGTCGAGCCGACTGATAATATATGTTTTACCTAATCCTAAACACGATCAGGAGCGACACAGGGACAATTCTTTGTAAATTAAAGTTATGAATTCAGAGTTTTCTTTCTACTAGACCAATTGCACTACCAAGGTTTAAGTGCCCAAACTGTCATAAATATTTACCCCTAACTCGAAGGAAAACAATTGGATCGTACCTTCCCGAGGTTATTAGTGCTATATGAAATGCAAACAGCCTCATCCTGGATTTTAACTCGTTACGCCATGTTCATTTCCTTTGATGATACTCATTAAAACATAAACATATTTAAAACATAAACCCAATGCCAATATATGGCAAATCTTCAAAATCTTTTTATGATATATGTGCTAGAAGGCGCTAGCTGAGGGTTTAGTTTTCTGGCCATACATTAAACCGCATCTAATGTTGAGGTTCCAATTCCAGGGCTCTGAGGAGTGTGGAGTACCCATTCATTGTCATTACTCTGAGGTCAACTCTGACCTGAAGTGATAATACCTGTTAGGGTCCCATCTATGCGATGAATACATAAAAAACGAGTTTTAAAAAAGTGTGATAAAAAATTAGCTTAAAAAATTGAATACCTAACAAGAATGAATAAAATAAAAAAACGTCTTCGGCATAAAATAAACCAATGGTTAACATCCGGTTAAATCCAACCAGCCAGCCAACCAATCAATCTCAATAGGGACACTTCTCTGCAATTTCAATAACCTATGTAGCTGATTATTCTATTTGATATTCTAACATTAAAAGTTGTGAGGTTAAAAGTGTTTTTGCCTCGAAGTAGGTTTGGCTTGGGCCTCTTAGAAGCTGATCTTTTGAAAACTGGGACCAGAGCTACTATGATTTAGACGTTTGGTTTGATTGCTAATCATAGTAATCTCAGAGCAAGTTATGCATGCTGGCATAACAGTATATTTAATCCGAAATTTTAAAAAAAAAAAAGTTTTGAAAAACGTAAAGAAACTACTCACTCTCAACAATTGCTTTCTGCTGAGTTTAAAGTCAACATTAAAAAGAATTTACAGTATGTACATTTATTCATATTTTACGAATATCTATGAATAAATTTAATTTAAATTCAAATGCACGAACTCTTTTATTTTCTTTCTTTTCTTTTTTTTTTTTTAAAGTTCTTACTAACACTTCCACTTTTGATTTACTCTGTCCTCTGGGAGCGACAGATAATAAATTTCCTCAACATTTATCTTAGAGAATATATTGTATTCGAAAAGATAAGTTTTTATGTATTTGCTGCTATTTTTATGTCTAATTTCTCAGATGTATTCTTATACATCTTCACTTAATCAATGAAGTTGGTATTTTATATTGGAGTTTGGCTTCTTAGTTACATTTACGGTTGTATTTGTTTAATCTATTTTTGCTTTTTATATTTGTGTATTTTTATATTTAAAACGAATTGACCTATTTGATATTTCAAATATAAATGCGTCAATGGTTGCAGAAATCTAAAGATAAAAATTCTCCAATAACAAACCATGAATTGAATAAAAAAAACAAACACTTATTTTACATTAAATTGAAAATACAAGAAGTAATCTTTTTTCATGACCTGGATTAAAATTGAAATATTCGCGCGGAAAGGTGGAGTTTTTATTTTTGGATTTTCTTCCGCTAATATTTGTCTGTTTCAGTTTTACATAAAAAACTATGAGACAAGTAGACATTTTGGATTTTCCTTGTTTCATATACCTATTTACATAGGGTATATAAATATATACAGACATAAGACGGAGACAGAGAGATAGAGACAGAGATAGACATAGGGAGACAGAGAGACACGGAATAGGGATTGATAAGGGGTTTTCTTTTTGGATTTTCTTTCGCTAATATTTGTCTGTTTCAGTTTTAGATAAAACTATGAGACAAGAAGACATTTTGGATTCTCCTTGTTTTATATACCTATTTACATTGGGTATATAAATATATATAGAAAGAGACGAGACAGACAGAGACAGGGTAGGGATGATGAGGGGTGATAGTTTTACTTGTTCTTTTCTGCTTATCTACTTCGTTGACCGCATTCTTTCAGGGCTGATTCTGTGGGTTGATTTCTTCGTTCTGTTTGGGCTGGTTTCTGCTCATTTCTTATGGATTGATTGATACGCAAGACTTTGTTGTTTTTATTATAGCTTTTATTAAAACAACCCCAGTCCAAAACCGCATGGTGAGAAGCGACATCCTGAAAGAACGTCTTCTCTCGGTAAGTAACTGTCACAACTAACTAAAAACTGTCAAGTTTCTACAGGCAAATTGTTTTGTTTTGTGTGTGTGTGTGTGGGGGGGGTCAAGTGGATGCAAATGTCCACTCAACTCTCCGATTTGAATTTTCTAACGAACTCTGATTGAAAATATCTACACTAAGCTACCCATGTATTATATAACACTTTGACAGCAGTCCATGATGGTATCGAGGCGTCTATACCTAAAAGAGTGAAATATTCTAATAATCCTTTCATAGTTACACAATTCATATTGAGAATTCGGATTATCTTTGCAATCGTCTGAATTCTCCATATAACGTGTATGTTGGTTAAAGTCATAGGAAATGGACTCGTCGACCCGGAGTTGTTTGCATTTCACGTGGCACTAATACCCCTGGGAAAGGTATGAATCCAATTCTCCCTCCAGCTATGGGTAAAAAGCAGGGAAGATTGGACTCTTTAACCATGGCTAGACAACCAGGAAACTCTGAATTCACACCTTTTAAACTCCCCTTAATAAATTGACCTTGTGTCGTATTCTACTCGTGTGGAATCGTTGATATATATATATATATATATATATATATATATATATATATATATATATATATATATATCGAGAATTCGGGTGATTTTTGTAATCCTGAATTCTCCATATAACGTGTATGTTGGTTAGAGACATAGGAAAAGGACTCATCGACCAGAGTTCAAATCCTGGACGACGCTGTTTGCATTTTAAATTGTTCTAATACTCTTGGGAAAGGCACGAATCCAACTACTCTTCCTCTTAGGTATTGGCAAATAACATTTTTTAACAAGTTGAATTCAGAGATTTCCTTCTCCTACAGCGGTTGACATACCAAGTTATATAGAACCCATTCTGCCATACTATTTTACCAAAGCATACCTTTCCCAAGGATATCAGCTCTGTGTAAAATGCAAACAATCGCATCCAGAATTTGAAACCGGGTCGCTGCGTCCATTTTCTAATATAATAACCATCACACGAGGAGAGGTCCCGCCATAGTATATCATAGGAAGATATAACTAAATATCTACATATTAATAAACGTGTTCCTTAAATGTACGACCGTTATCATCTGCCAACACCCTCTGCTAAAAGGTTAGACCTTCTAAATTGTCAAAGATGACATGTAAAAAGTAAATCGGGACGGCAAAATCCACGAGATGACAGGTTCTCTTCTTCTTATCAATCAATACCATGTCCGGTCTCCTGGCCTGGATTAGGTGACCTTATGTACTTCGAAGGCGTATGTCCAATGGTTAGAGTCATGGGAAATGGACTCGTCGGCCCGAGTTCAATTCCTGGACGAAGCTGTTGCGTTCACATAGCGCTAATAACCTTGGGAAAGGTGTGAATCCAATTCTCCTCCAGCTCTGGGTAAATAGCAGGACAGACTGGGCTCTTTAACCATGGCTAGGTAACGAGTCTAGGAGAAGGAAAACTCTGAAATCAAACCTGTTAAACTCCGCTTAAGAAATTGACCTTGTGTCGCATCCTGCTCGTGCGGAGCAATTGGTAAATATATATGTACTTTGAAGTCCCAGAGAATGTTGTGCTTCTCATTCTCCAGGACAGCTTCAGGCTTGTGCATATACCATTTAGTTGCATGGTGAAAATTGAATTTCATGCACAATTCCCAGGGGATTACCTTTCCTACCGAGTCGTGCCTTGTCTTGTACTATCCTTATGATAGTTTAATGCATTCGCTTATTATATGATTGACCGTTTTGTCTATGTCTTTAACCATTCTGCACTTATTATTTCACTCCATTCGAGTTTTTCATACCTGCAGAAGCCGGTGGTTCACTGGAGGCTGAGTGACAGCAAGTCTCCTCAAGTCTCCAGGACTCTTATGAGTATTCCAGCCGTTCTCAATAATGCTGTAGTCTGGATGGTCTCGATTCTTCCTCCGATTTTTATTTCATCCAGAGTCCTTTCTAACCCCCTTGGGGATTATTCCAAGGGCCCGAATCACAATCGGCACGACCTTAACCCTCATGTTCCACAGTTTTTTAGTTATGTGGCAAGGTCTAAGTATTTATCGATATTTTCGTTTTCTTTCATTTTCACTCTGTGATCGGCCGGAACGGCAAAGTCCACGAGATGACAAGTCTTCCTCTTCTTGTCAAACGAATATATAACTAAGTATTTTTATTATTATTGTTATGGAATATAAATTGTGATACATATACACTATAATTAAATATTAAAGAAGATTATTATTGAATAAGAATAATATCATAGACAGATAGTTACTTTAATTAAATATACTCTTTATATTGATCAATATCTCATTCTGTTTCACTATTTGGTTAAAATACTTGGCATTGTAATATTAAAGCAGATTCTCAACACTTTTATTGTTTTGTACCTTTTTATTTAGCAAAAAGTCATGCTTGTTTTTGTTTCTCTGGTGTATACGAAATACCCTGCCCAATTCTCTAGCATAAATATATTAGTGAAACATGAAGATCTCTTAAAAAGAGAATAGATGAACATTGCAGGGCATAAAAGCCGACGATAAACCTAACGCTCTCGCAAATCACAGAAGCAAGTAGAATCCCAATTTTGACCTTGGCCAAGCCATCATAATCAGAAAAGTACAAAACACACATATACACACACACGTGCACGCACACCAAACACACACACACACACGCTCTCTCTCTCTCTTCTCTCTCTCTCTCTCTCTCTCTCTCTCTCTCTCTCTCTCTCTCATGAGGACCTCCAGAGAATGATGAGTGACAGGGACGGATAGAGAGATTGTCATGGATATCCGTGCTAACAGTGCGACATGATAATGACACACACACACACACACACACCACACACACACACACACACACACATATATATATATATATATATATATATATATGCCATACATTTAATAGGTATTCCCGCCTAATTCATTATTAATTAATTAATTTCTAAATTGGGTACGACTCCAATTAAGCACTTATTCTCCAAAAAATTATCGGCAAAAAGCCATTCTAAACAAACCTTGTTTACAACTTATCATATCGTCGTGTCATAAAAGTCACTAGAAGTGGAATGTTAACCTACTCTAAACAAATCATAAAAATCTAAGAAGTTCGTTTGGTGTTGGGGTTATGGGATCGGCCTGTCAGCTTGGCAGTCCGGTTTCAAATCACGCACAGGGCGGTCTTCCGATCTATAGCTCTGCTCATGAGGCCTGATAGGCCGAAATGTACATACAGAGATTGATTTTTCTCGATTTGTTTAGCCATACATTTAATAGGTATTCCCGCCTGATTCATTATTAATTAATTAATTTCTAAATTGGGTACGACTCCAATTAAGCACTTATTCTCCAAAAAATTATCGGCAAAAAGCCATTCTAAACAAACCTTGTTTATATATATATATATATATATATATATATATCAAAATGGAAAAGGAATTGAATCCGACAATATGAGGAAAAATGAATAAAGAAAAGAAATATAAATGGATAAATGAATTTAATCGATATCACATTAATCGATATCACTTACACATGTGTTTCGGTCAGTATATGTCACATATACTGACCGAAACACATGTGTAAGTGATATCGATTAATGTGATATCGATTAAATTCATTTTATCCATTTACATTTCTTTTCTTTACTCATTTTTCCTCATATATATATATATATATATATATATATAAAATCCAAAGATCAGGTGAAGACATTTTCCTAACGACGAAGTAGTTTGTAAAACGCCGTAGGTTGTAGAGCTCAATGTGTGCTCTTATTGGCAGAGTCACATTAAGCATGGTGCGACACAAGATCAACTGCTTAAGTGGAATTTAACATGTTTGAATTCAGTTTTCCTTTTCCTAGACTGGTTACATAGCCATGGTTAAAGAGTCCAGTCCACCCTGCTATTTACCCATAGCTGGAGGGAGAATTGGATTCATACATTTTCCAAGGGTAAAGCGCTATGTGAAATACTAACGGCTTCGTCCAGGAATTGAACTCGGGTCCACGTGTCCATTTTCTATGACTTTAACCATTTAACCACGCTTCGGTTTTTAATATACGCATAGAAAAGTCAGATTATCGATCATATGGAAATCTGATTTCCCTACAGCCCTGTAAACCGGGACTGTTAAACTCATCGACTACAGAGGTGGTATGGATACTCCCATAATGTGTGGCGATCTGTGATGCTTAAAGACAGAATCGAATGTTTAAAAATGTACAAAATATCCAACAACAACGTAAATTTCATTTAAAAAATCCAGGGAAAACTGGAGAATTCAATTAAAAGCAGGAGGACAATCCCTGGTAAAAATCAAAATCGAAAGAGGTATTTTCCAAGGAGACTCGCAATCACCACTAGTATTTATTATAGCAATGATGCAACTTCACTGCATACTTAGAAAATGTACAGAGGATTACAAATTTACTAACGCACAAGAAAAAATAAACCACCTTATGTACGTGGATGATATACAAAAATTTACAAAAAATGAAAAAAGAACTAGAACCCTGGTACAAACCATTAGAATATACAGCAAGATACTGGAATTCGGAATTGAAAAATATCCCAAGTTAGTGATAA
Organism: Doryteuthis pealeii; assembly: GCA_023376005.1. NCBI lineage: Eukaryota > Metazoa > Mollusca > Cephalopoda > Myopsida > Loliginidae > Doryteuthis > Doryteuthis pealeii. The sequence goes on from CM042146.1 coordinate 100,358,489, forward strand.
AGAAGGGGGAAAAAGAACTAATGGACGGAATATAACTATCAAGTTAATCTTGCAAGCAATGTACAATTCAGTATTGCTCTATGAGTGCTCCATACATGCGAAAGAAATATTTCAACGCAAATAAAAAAAGGATCTGTTTGCAAATAATAAGTCGGATGATATTTTATCCTTCTTGAGAGAAATAAAAATATTCCCCTTTGGCCCTTACTTGAGCTAGACAGGCGACCAGAGTGTCCCGTTCTGATCGAACGGGTGGCCACATCAAACCCGAACACCTATATGATTGTCCCAAACCTATTCATTTTAGGGTAATCCCCAATCCTTTTCATCATATATGTGCTAGAATGCGGTTGTTGAGGGTCTTAGTATTGCGTTGAACTGTATCCTGTGGTGAAATTCCAATTCTGGCGCTCCCGGGTTTAATCTGACCCGGAGTGGTAGTAACTGTTAGGTTGTAAAAATCCTTGTTTAAATCTATAGATGTGCATCAACATGGGCATACGTTGTGGTTATACATTGATGGTCTCAAATATATATATATATATATATATATATATATATATATATATCATCATCATCATGTCGCGCAAGTAGCACGGATATCCATGACAATCTCTCGCCAACCTTCCCTATCATTCATTGCCCCTGGGAGCTCCTCTGCGCCGCATCCAGCATTCTCACACAGTTGGTCAATGTAGGTCCTTGCTGGGCAGCCCACACTAGCATAGCCATGAGTTGGCTTCCACAGGAGAACGTCGCTTATGAGCTCGTCCTTGCTTCTCCAGCAGTGCCCTGCATGCCTAGTCCGTCTTACTCGGATGGTTTGTCAGATGGGGTGCAGGTGGCCATACAACAGCTTCCTTGTGGGGTGCTGTTTTCACAACTTGTTCAATACTGTACGCAGCAATCTTGTGCAGGTCCCATCCATGTTATTCTCGAGGCGCTTCGTTAGGGCCCAAGTGGTGCAGCCATACAGCAGCACTGATATAACCACAGCTTGGAAGAATTGTCGCTTTAGCTTGTCAGCGAGATCCGACTTCCATATGACCGATAATTTGTTCGTGGCTAGCCATGTCTTTCCTATTCCTGTATAAATATCACTCTCTGTAGATGAGATATTACTACCTAGTAATATGTAATAAGAATGTTCTCTGGGGGGCACAGTTAAGTCCGACGATTTTACTCTCCCAGCAATGCTGCACTCTTCTCACCAATACTATCAAAATATCTTTTCTCTCGTCCACTCGTCACCACAGCCAAAAAGCTACTGCGAGCTTTTCTCCCGGTTTGTGAGGGCTGGTCAAATAAATACACAATTACAGTGTTCATCTGGACTCCTTACTCTGACCAGCACGTGCGACACTAATCAGCACGCGTCAATCCTTCACATCCTGGCCACTCTAGATAGTTTAGCCATTCCCATGCGTCGGGCCACGACTCACGATCAGGAGAATGCGAGTTCAATCTCCCCACTCGCCTCTGATCTCATTCTGCATGCCAAACACAGTCGTGCACGCTTCGAACTACTACGTTCGTGATTTCTCTCGCCACAGTATATGAACTGTTCTACTGGCTTAAGAGGTATATATATATATATATATATATATAATATATATATATATATAATATATATATATATATATATTACAAATTATAATTATCATAATTTGTTTATTGACAATTTTGTTAGGAACTATAAGTGTAATCGTTTAAGTAAACTTTCGATTTAACGTATGTCGTTAATAACATATACCTGAGATATTGTAAACTCCATAAAAAGTATTTAAAAACACTATTTCATTTATTTCCACTCTTCAATCCCTAAAGTAATAAAAAGCATACCCATTGCCATCATTTTTCAAGGATACGCCGTACGTATTCCTTCCCGAGTCTCCATGAACGACACATCAAACCTTAAGGCTACCATTTAATGAATCTGAGTCATCCAAGCAAATAGGACCATATTACCGTCGATGATGATGGTGAGAATTCTCCTGGAGGCTTTCCCTTGGGCATGGAATATCGATCATAGAAATCTTCAAGTAGTTTGCAACCACCCCCATCATTTCGTCATAAACCTGAGAAATTTACCGCAATCATCAAAACGTGGCTAGTTAATCAGTCGATGAGATGATGACAACCGTGCTCTGTCGTAAACAACGGTTCCTTAAGGATTACAATCAGGAAATATTGTAATGATATAAAATTCACATGTTGACGACCACTAATGATTATTGAATTCGCTTCATGAGTAATAATTTGTGTGACATTCTTTCTTTCTTTTAATAATTCTTGCATTCTTTCTTTCTTTCTTTCTTTCTTTCTTCTACTGAAATAATAAAAGAAAGTAAGAATTATTATGAGAAAGAAGAAAAGAAAGAAAGAACGAAAGAATCATTGAAAAGAAAAATGAAAGAAAGAAAAAATCACTAGACAAAAGAAAGAAAGAAAGAAAGAACTTCTTTTTTTTCTTTTGTCTAGTGATTCTTTCTTTCTTTCTTTCATTTTTCTTTTCAATGATTCTTTCGTTCTTTCTTTCTTTTCTTCTTTCTTATAATGATTCTTACTTTCTTTTATTATATCTTTCTTCTCACGATTCTTCTTTCTGCTAATGACTATTTCCTTCTTTCTCTCTTTCTTCTAATTCCTTCTTTCTTTCTATCTTTCTTTTTTTATAATGACGCTTTTTCTTTCTTCCTTTCAATGATTCTTTCCTTCTTTCTTTCTTTCCTTCTGCTAATGTCTATTTCTTTCTTTCTTTCTTTCTTCTAATAGCTATTTCCTTCTTTTTATAATGATTATTTCTTTCTTTACTTTTTCTTCTAATGACTCTTCTGTCTTTCTTTCTTCTAATAAATCTTTCTTCCTTACTTTCTTTCTTTTTTCTTTCTTATAATGATTCTCTCTCTCTCTTTCTCTTTCTCTCTCTCCTCTCTCTCTCTCTCTCTCTCTCTCTCTCTCTCTCTCTCTCTCTCTCTCTCTCTCTCTTTGATAATATTTTTCTCTCTTCTTTCTCTTTCTTTCTTTCGGGTTATGATTTTTTCTTTATTTTTTTTCCTTCTTTCTGATAATGAGTCTCTTTTCTTCTTCTTAGTCTTCCTTCAGGCAGATCAACTGTCCTGCCGGTGAGGTTAAGAATACACAGATTCTTTCTACAGTAGAGAGATAAAACCACCACCCCAAAACCATGTGTCCTGTGTATGACACTTAACCGCCTCTGGGAAGTATGAAGTCACCTCTTCATTATCATTACTCCCAGCTCCACTCTGCCTCAGAGATGTCTTACCTGTTATCTCCCATCTAAAGGGTAAAATAAATCTGTTTATGAAATTATTCCTATTCAATATGAATACTTGATGCGATATAACTGTAGATTATTTGTATTAAGAACAGTTACTTGAATTAATAAAGTTTAATAAGTATTATTCTAATTGAAGTTATATATCTGCAAACAAATAATTATCATTAATTATAAATAATTACTTATATATACGATCCGTATTACTTATGTATACTATCCGTATTCGATTGAAATATATGATGTCATATAATGGAAAAGTATTTGTATTTAGTATAGTTCCTTAAATTTATTTCCTAAAGCTATCAGTGTTTACTATGGATTTTTTATTATACTTACTTGAAACCATATAACTGTGTGCAAACAAATCACGATTATTAAATATGAATAATTACTTAAAACCATAAAATTATCCGTATTTGATGGAAATACAAAATGTCATATAACAGTAAATTATTTGAGTTAAGTATAGTTCGTTAAAGCTATTATTTACCATGGATTATTTTTATTATTATTTACTTCAAACCATATAACTGTGTGCAAACAAATGATTATTATTACATATAAATAATCACCTGAAACCATATAATTATTTGTATTCAAAGGAAATACGTGATGGCATATAACGGTAAATTATTTCTATTAATTATAGTTACTTAATGCTATTATTGTTTACTATAGATTATTAGTATTACTTACTTGAAACCATGCAACTAAGTGTAAATTATTTGTACTAGCAAAATTATGCACCCTCCGGGCGCTACTATTTACGTCTTAATGTAATGATATATCTCAAATTAGAAACTCTAATGAAACTAAATAAGAATGTAGATAAAATTATTTGAAACAGTGGGATATTATCGAAAAAATAGAACAACTTTGAAATTAAATCTTCCTTTCATTTCCAATCACTTCCGTCTTTCATTGCTAAATTTTCCTAAACTATTTAGTTAAGTTAGGAGGTAAAGAATAGAATTACAGTTATTTCTTCTTGTTAATGGATTTCTTTTTAGATTTATTCCAGAGATTTTCGCTCATATTTATTAAAATAAAGCCAAACAATTAGGAATCAATAATACTAAACACATATTTATTAAAATCAATTTTTAAAGATCAATATGCAAATTAGTATTCACGTTATCACGGTTTACCGCTATTTTGTTGTATATATAAATACACTTGCATTTTATTAATATGCGGGTAAGGCCAACAGTTTTGATAATGAAAAAAATATATTAATAATTGAGGTTTTGATATAGAAATATTTGAAAGGGCAATCAGCACTTTTAGAATCAATATCAAAGTTTTCATATCATTGACGAATAATATAACTTTTACAAGCGATGTTTTCCAATGAAACCAGCAGTGAAGGTCCTCTCACTTGGCGGCACGCAAGACATCAAGTCCGCTTTCGAATAATAAATTGTGACCAAATCGACAAAGGAGGATAATTAAACATTATCAACCGTCTTGAATCACAAAGTCGGGAGACAGATAGATTTTCTCGCAGCAAAAATATTAAAGTCGAGTTCAAAGAGTAACGGACATGAAATATTTAGATTGGAGGGACTCATTGTTATTCCGCCGATAATCACTCTCTTCGTTTTGTTTGGTTTATTTGATTTTACGGCATGTCAACCCTTATTGAGTTACTTTATGCCGAAGACGTTTTGTTATATTCATAGTAATTTTAACAGTTGTGATCGAGAGTTACTCCACAGTCTTATATATATATATATATATATATATATATATATATATTATATATATATATATATATATATATATATATATATATATATGTGTGTGTGTGTGTGTGTGTGTGTGTATTCATATATATAAAACATATATATGATGTAGATAAATATATATAAATATATGCTAATCATATATATATATATATATATATATATATATATATCCTCTTGAATTGTAGCAGTAGATTGTTGTTTTAATAAATGGACTTGTAACATTGAATGCTTGCATCTAATTGGTTTTGCAAATTACATCACAATCAGAGAATATCTTAATATAGAAAATACATCGAATGAGAATCATATATTTATAGCAACAAAACGAGAACAAAGAAAGAAAAACTCCAATCAGTGAATATGATACGCTTTGATGAAACAAGAGATATAAGAATCTCGCTTTCCGATGCACACAAAAGAGTTCATTGAGGTCATCTCTATGACAACGTCGCCGTGGAAATATTGGATCTCTGTTCTGTCTTTAAACAAGATATTACAACAACTGCTCTTGACAATAATTGCCACAAGTTTCACGAGGTATTGTATGAGGTCTAGCAGTCGAATTAGTATTACATTCCATACAAACATTTTTTATTACAATTCTTTCTATTGTCTTAATTATCGAAGACATTAATTCTATCGGAAGGCCTGAATAGGATTTTATCACCTTTATTTGTATACAACCGCCAAATTTGACCTGCATCCACTGTAGAGGGGTAATAACGCGTGTCTTATTTGTCTGAATTATTGAGACGGGGCTTGATAATTTATTATGGACACATGGGGCAGCGGATATAAGGGTTGAAGTAATATACTTTTAAGTTTTCCTGGGTTGACGTTAAACTGGATATAATGGTGAAGTTCAAATTTTGGAGCTCTGGGGAATGTGGAGTACCCCTTCATTGTCATTACTCCTAGGTCCACTCTGGCCTGGAGTCGTAGTACATGTTAGGGTCCTATTTATTCGTTAGATAGAACAAAATAAGTTCTTAAAATGTGTTTAAAAATTGAGTTTTTAAAAAATTGAGTACCTATCAAGAATGAATAAATCTTCTTCTGCTTAAAATAACCCAATGGGTTGATATACCGTAAAAAAAACCAACCAGCCAACCAACTTTTAGTTATCACTCTACTTTTCCCAATTGATTTGTCTCTTTATTGTCATAAAATTCACAGATGACATAAGGCATCATTTATTAACCAATTATAATTATATAATTAGTTATTATATATATATATATATATATATATATATATATATATATATATATATATATATATATATAAGTTAATTTTCACGAAATTGGCCATTTTCACCCAGTCCCAGGGGGATTATCAGGCCTCAAATCTCACATAAAATTCTGAATTGAGCACTTTTTTCTACATCAGTAAATTCTACGCATCAGAATCCATGAGTAAAAAACAATAAAATCGATATCTTGAATTTTCATCAAGATACGAAGACTTATAATGGCTGAAAAATGGCATTTTGTGGGCATCTTTTAAGCCCCATATCTCCTCCAATTCTCAACAGAATTCAACCATCTTTTACTATATGATACTCCTCATCGAACCCTGTCAGAAAATTATATTAGATTGGCACTTTAATTAATATATATAATTATATATTAATGGTTTAAAATCCAAATTAAAAAAAGGTTCAATATCATCAAAAATATGTCTGTTAGACAACAAAATGTATATGTATCTATATGGGTGTTATTGTAGTATGTAGACGGCCAATGAAGTGTGCATAAAACTTCATTACAGATTTACCATTATTTATCAACAAGATTCAAATTAGTTAAAGGCATTTCAAATATTAAGGCATGTAAACAGTTTGTAAAAAGACAGTAAATAAAATGTTAACTTTTTGATATAGGGTGTGTGCTGGACGCCCGCTCCTACCTATAGACTCGGCGATAATCATGTGACCATATTCTTGGCCAATCACTGGCAGTACTCTGCTGCTGATATTGTTATTTATACCGGCTGTTCTGGTCACACCTACACACTGCTTTGAACCTTCGTGGACGACGGAACATAGGATTATATCACTGGACCTTTGACACTACGTAGGATTCCATAACTCAGGACTTATTCACTTACCAAAGGATTCTATACCTCAGGACTTATTTTAAGTCCTTTTCAACTGGCCAAGGATGGCGGTCAGAAACTTAACAACAAGCTTCATTTTTTTTTCAGCAAAAAAATTCCTGGTAAGATGAGGTCTTAATTTGTCTATTTCACATTTTGCTGTTCAGATTCTGGACGAAGCTACAGTTCACATAGAGCTAATACTCTTGGGAAAGGTATGAATCCAACTACTCTTCCTCCAGCTATGGGTAGATAGTATGGAAGACTGGGCTCTTTAAACTTGGTTAGGCAACCAGTTTAGAAGAAGGAAAATTCTGAATTCAAACCTATTAAACTCTGCTTGAGGTGGTTATTACTAGAATAGGTTCTGTCCTAATTAGTGATCTATTTCACTAATTAATAATAATTTTCTGGGTCATTTAATACTGAATCAAGTTATTTTTGATAAACACAGGAATCAGGTTGCTACAGTACTTTAGTTTTTTTAAGTGCTCACTAAATTAAAAATTAAAATTAAAGGGGCTGGCTGAGCTCAGTTGGTAGAGCATGCGCCCAGGAATTTCAAGGTTCTGTGTTCAATACTACTACCGGCCAAATCAGCATGAGTAACAAACTTATCTGATCTGTGTGGTAAAGCATCTAAGAACTGACGGTAGGTGTGGCACTCTACCTCAGCAAAAACAATGTCCCTGGAAAAAGGGGATAGACTCCCTTGCTGTTCATCTGATACAGACAATATAACACTCTGCAGACTCTACTATAATAGTTGGCTTCCCTTTAGCTCTTATTAATAAATTCTTAAAATGTCAGATTATAATTGGTTAATAAATTTGCTCAAGTCTCATTCCGGGAACCTGATATACACGTCAGTCAGTTCAGTTCTGTTCGTTTCCACAAGAAGAATCTATGGCCGATATAAATTTTTTAGTACGCTGTTTACGTTTCAATTTGCCGGGATTCGCCAAGGTGGTAACATCTGCAACAATATCTTATTGCAATAGAAGAATAAACTGTCAATATCGATCCGGCTGGCGGCGGCATGTCAGAGAGAAAGAGGAGAGACACAAAAGAGAAAGAGAATGAACAAAAAGGAAGTATAAAAAATAAGACAAAACAAAACGAACGTTACGAAAGGAAAAAAATGTGAATGTCTTTATTTTCAATGCATCTCGTTTCCCTCACTGGCACCGAAACAATTACTATGTTTTTTGGACGGAAAACTAGCAAGAGCTAGAATTTGTGCTACCGGAAAAACCGTATATATATATATGTGTGTGTGTGTGGTGTGTGTGTGTGTGTGTTTGTGTATGCTAACAGAAAAATCGTATAAATCTATCTCTCTCTCTCTCTCTCTCTCTCTCTCTCTCTATATATATATATATATATATATATATATATATATCGCTCTCTCTCTCTCTCTCTCTCTCTCTCTCTATATATATATATATATATATATATATATATATATATATATATATATATATATATATTGGGAGAATATGTGCTTAATTGAATTCATACCTAATTTGAAAATTGATTAGTTGATAATTAATGAATTAGGCGAATAAATCTGTTAAAATGTAAGGCGTAAACAAACCGAGAAAAGGTCAATCTCTGTATGTACATTTCGGCCTATTATGCTTCATCAGCAGAGTTATAGACAGTGAGCCGCTTTGTGTGTGATTCGAACCCTAACTGCCAGGCTGACAGGCGGGGATTCTAACCATAATACTAGCTGGCCTTTCCAGATTTCTCGTTCGTTTTTAAACTGATATATCCTACATTTTTTGGAGACTTACTGCACGACAGTATGACAGTACGCAAACAGTTTGTTTGATATGTCGATAGCCGATAATTTTTGGAAAAATATGTTACGTAATAAAAAAAAACAACATTAATACCCAAACCCCTAAACCGTAACCCAATTCGCAAAAGTTCATTCATAGACTTTAGTTAAACCGTCATGGGGGACCACCAAAAAACTTTCTGTTTTAAATTTCCGACCAATTTGCAAGTTTAGCCCACTATAAATCACTAAGTGCAATATCAGTAACAATATCAATTTTAACACAACTGGTAAGTCATTTATATTGTTTTAAACATTAATCTAGTTAGAACACCTACAATCACATATTAATGCTTAAAAAACCCCAGTATTTTTCTGTTTTTAATTTTCTATTTCTATAATATAACGATTTTATGTATTCAGTTTTGGTTTGGTTTGGTTTCTTTTGTTTTACGGCATATCAACCACTGTGGGTCATTTAATGCCGATAGAGTTTTGAAATAAATTAATTCTTAATGGATACACATTTTTTTTATAAATACATTTTTCTATTTAAGCCATAGATGGGACGCTAACAGGAATTACGGCTCCGGGTCAGAGTGGACCATGGAGCAATGGGGATGATGGGGTGCTCCACATTCCCCAAAACCTCCAAAACTGGAACCTCACCATCAGATAGAGTTTAACGTCATTCCCAGGACATGTAGACCCTCAGTCACCGCCTTCTAGCACCCATATGATAAAAAGGGGTTGGGGCTTGCCATAAGAGCAATAGGGTTGGGGCAATCATATAGGTGCTGGGGCTTGACATGATCAGCCGATTGATCGGAGGGGGCCTCCCCAACCGCCCGTCTAGCCTAAGTAAGGGCCCAAGTGGAGGATTGCAAGTCATGGACTGCTCAACCACATGGGGTCTATCCTTAAGCATCACAGGTCGCCACCCACAGCCAACAGGTGGCCCCATTGGGGGAGTCTTAACCCTCTTTAGAGGTGCAGTCGGTGCATTCTGACGCCCCAGCCGACAGGGCGGGTATGCATTCGGGTTATGTCGACGATGTTTTCCTGTGTCATATGAAGTTCTGATATTTTAAATGACGAGATTGTTTTTAAAAGAGAAACGTGAAATTCTAAACTGAATATTAAAAAATAGGATTAGAAAGAGATGCAGATCCAAAAAAGCGAAAAGAAATAAAAGAAAAACCGAGAAAAACAAAAATCAAATGATTTTAATATCACGAACATTCGACATCTTAACATAAAAATTCTATCATTTCAATGTTACTTTTTTTATACCGTGTGTTTACATTTCTTTAAATGTAACAAATAATTTAAAGAAATACATTTTTAAAAGACTTAGTTTATACATAAAACATAATCTTATATTAAATGTTGAAAAATCTTCTTTTTTTAAAAGTTTCTTGTGATTTTCATTGCATTTACAATGTGCCAGCTGGTGCTGATCCCGAAGATATTTTACAAACTGTTTCAAAAGAGAAAGTATCACTTGATTATTGGTGTTATAAGAACTATATTTATTGGTGCCTATAATGCACTAGTCCACCCATGGATACACTAACACTGAACATACAGCAAGGGAAAACAATGTTTGACATAATTCATGGATATCCTATGAATTAAGTAAGTACTGTAGTTAGTATAAATTTTGAATCATAGCTCGTGAGAAAATTCGAAATCGGAGAGAGTCAAGTGGAAAATTATTGTCGACCGTTATTGACAGGTAATGGCATTTGCTTAACCCCTACCGGAAACGCGCCAGTAGAGGCGTGAGACAAAAATCTTAGTTCTTAGTTTAGTCGCGACCAGTTGCTCCTCCAGTGAAGACGTTCTTTCTTTTGAAGATGTTGCTTATCAATCCGCGCGGTTTTGGGGGCTGGGATTGTTTCAATAAAAAAAGTCTTGTTAATTCATTAAAACAAAAGATGACCAGCCCAAACAAGAAGTAGAATCAGCCCAAGAAAACAGCCAAGAAAATATGCCAGGCACAAGTACAAGTAAGAAGCAAATTTATCATCATCCTCAATCGTCTCTTCTCTCTCTCTCTCTCTCTCTCTCTCTCTCCCTTTATCTCTCTCTCTCTCTCTCTCTCTCTCTCTCTCTCTCTCTCTCTCTCTCTCTTTATCGCGAGCGGAATTATATACCTGTTGTGGACTAGCCTGGCGTACCTACCGCAGAGAGTGAATGCACTGGTCCAGGACTATTTATACACGGCTGTCTAAGAGCATCGAGGTGATTGCCAGAGCCTGCTTCAGTGCGCTTCGGCCTCTGGAGTGGCTTGGCAATAAACTTAACAGCGTCGATCCCACGGGGGGGGGGCTATTCCCCCAGGCAATACCTGCCCCTTGATTTAAAGGGCAGGGCTGGTTTAATTGCCTAGCGCCTGAGGCGCCCCCCCCCATCGAGGGGGAATTCGGACGGGATCGACGCATTTTTTGTGCCTGCCACCCATGAGCTTCGGCTTGTGGGTGGGCCCACATAAAAATGTTCTTGTGTCACGCCCTCATAAGTGGGATGAGAGGCAAATATCCTGAGACTGCAAGGATTACGAAACCATTACGCGAACCCTCTACCTCGAGGTTTAAGCATTCGATTGCGAGTTACTATATGTCTGGCGCACATGTGAAAACACAGCATTCCGGCCGCTGTACTTCCGGCCTTCTTCGTATTTTATCGTCTTACATAACTTCCGATTACAGACATTATATTATCCTCAGATCGTTTTGGCTGCACGAATATCTATGGCTCTCCTTTGCCAACCGTCCCTATCGGTCATCGCCCCTAGAAAATCTTCTGTGCAGCATTCAGAATCCTCACAGATTTGATTGATGTAGGTTTTGCTGGTCGGCCTACACTGGAGTGTTCATGTATAGGTGTCCACATGAAAACGTCACTATTGAGTTTGTTCTTGCTAGATAGATCAGCAGCCAAGTGAACGAAGATAATTATACCTTGTTTCGAAGATGATTATTGCATGTGGACAGGACTGGAGGATGTATAAGTCAAAACGTCGAGTAAATAAGAAAATCATCAAGTTTAAATGATAATTCTTTGAACTTTTCATCATTATAATCATGTCCTGCTGGCAGCACGGATATCCATGACAATTTCTAGCCAACTATTAGTCATAACCCCCGTGCAGCATCCAGGATCCACAGAGAGCTGAGCGATGTAAGTTTTTTTATCTGGGCGGCCACACTAGAAAACGTCACTTGAGTTCATCCTTGCTTCTCCAGCTGTTTAGAGCATGTCTTGTTCGTCTTACTTGGGTGGTTTGTGTGATAGGGGACAAGTGGTCATATAGCTGCTCTAACTTACCATTAATAATACTAACATTTAATAATAATTATAATTTTAATTTCTTATTTTATAGTAGAAATATTATATGTACTAGTAAATATATACACCCTCCGTGTGCAAGTATTTAAGTTTTGACGTAATAAGATATTGTATTAAATTTTAAAGGCTAATGAAACTAAATGAGAATGCAGATAAAAAACTGAAACAGAGGCGGGTATAATCGAAAAATAAAACAACGGAAACTTACACTTCCATCACTACTGTCTTTCATTGCTAAATTTTCTATATTTAACTATTAAGTCAACAGAAAGTAAATAATAAAATGACAGTTATTTCTTCTTGTTAATGGATTTCTTTTAAGATTTATCCCCGTGATTTTTGCTCATATATATCAAAATAGAACAAAACAATATCAATAATACCAAGCACATATTTATTAAAATTAAATTTGAATACAAATATGCAAATTAGCCTTCCCGTTTAAACTGTAAACCTCTATTTTGTGTATATAAATACCATTGCATGTTATTAGGATGTAGATAAGACGAACAGTGTTAATGATGTAAAACAATGTTATTAATAATTGGGGTTTAAATAAAAAGTAAAATAATGGAGAATGTGACGTAAATAACTAAGGGAATTGTGAATTGAGTAATGATATAGATTTGGTTAGAGACAAAGAAACATATAATCTGCATTATAGTGATATTTATTTATTACTGTTAATATTGTTATATACGAAATTTCCCTCTATTATACCATTTAATACCGTTCAGATGTAATAATATTCTATGATAAATTTATTTTCAGATGCACCTGGTGTCTGAAGAACTTTTTTTTTTTATTTGCCTCCGGCCATATTTATTAATATTTTTTCCCACCGTTCTGTTTTTATTTATTTTTTTTTTGTAATTTTTTAATTTTTTTTTGTATTTGTATTTCAAGACAACTGTCATAATTTTTTCAATTTGATATCTTTATTATTTACTGTTGAATACTATTTATTGATAATGATCTTTTATATTAATATATCACTCCTTGCTAGTTTTACACCCAAACATTGTTGAAATTTCACGGGAGTCTCATTGATTGCAAGCGATCGGCTCAGGTGTCCAGGGCTCATATGAGTATTCTAAACTCGTCACCAGTGTAAACAACATATTTTTTTCAGGCATGTGTTAATTGAATAATACAGAGTACTTCTTCTTCATTATTTGTACTAGCAAATATATGCACCCTCCGGGTGCAAGTATTTTAGTTAAATTTTATAAAATATATAAAATTAGAAAGGCTAATGAAACTGAATAAGAATGTAGATAAAAAATTTTGAACAGAGGGTATGATTGAAAATAGAACAACTTTGAAACTAACCCTTCCATCATTTTCCGTTACTCCCGTCTTTCATTGGTAAATTTTCCTAATTAAACTGTTTAGTTAAAATAGGAAGTAAAGAAATATTATTACAGTTATTTCTTCTTGTTAAGGGATTTCTTTAAGATTTATTGAAGAGATTTTTGCTCATATTCAATAAGATAAAACCAAACAATTAGAAATCAATGATACTAAGCATATATTTATTAAAATTAATTTTTTAAGATCAATATGCAAATTAGCCTTCCCATTCACACTGTAAACCGCTATTTTGTTGTATATATAAATTCAATTGCATGTTATTAGTATGTAGATATGGTCTACAGTGGCTTCGGCCTCTGGACCATTGATATAATTAACGGCGTCGATCCCAGGGGGCCATCCCCCCAGGCAACACCTGCCCCCTCGATTTAAAGGGGCAGGGCTGGGTTTATTGCCCAGTGCCTGAGGCGCCCCCCTTGAGGGGGAATGCCGACGGGATCGACGCAATTTTTCACCTGCCACCCCATGAGTCTCGGCTTGTGGGTGGTCCCACATAAATAGGGCCTTCGTGCCTGACCCGTACAAGTGGGGTACGTGGAAAATATCATGTAGATATGATCAACAGTGTAAGTAATGTAAAGCAATTTTATTAATAATTGAGGTTTAAATAAAAATAAAATCATTGAGAATATGATGTAAATAACGAAAGGAATTGTGACTTGTATAGTAATATAGTTTCGGTTACAGACAGACAAACCCACAATCTCCATTATAATAAGATTTGTGTCTTTTCCAGTCATCTGGCGATCTTTCTGGTGTTTGGATCGAATCTAAATATATTTCTATACTGTTAGCCCGAGCGGTTTCGACTGCTTCCTCAGTCGTCATCATGGGGTATATATATTTACCAACCCCTCCACACGAACAGGATGTGACACGAAGTCAATTTCTTAGGCGGAGTTCAACAGGTTAGAATTCAGAGTTTTCTTTCTCCTAGATCGGTTGCCTAACCAAGTTTAAAGAGCCCAGTCTGCACTGCTATTTACCCATAGCTGGAGGGAGAGTAGGATTCATACCTTCCCCAAGGGTATTGGCGCTAAGTGAAATGCAATTACCACGTCCAGGATTTGAACTCGGCGCGACGAGTCCATTTCCCAATACTTTAACCATTACACCACACGCTTCCGTCATGGGGTATTTGAGTTGGTTTTAGTTCGTGTTTTTTTAGGTCTGTTATCTATATTGTTGTTGTTGTTTTTGTTGTTGTTGTTGTTTTGTTTTTTGTTTTTTAATGTTATTTTTTATCTTATTTGAAGATTCTATTATTCTTTTAGAGTGTTGCAAGTTAAGTGTGTTAGTTATTAAAGATGCCTCACATACCATCTCTCCGACACTAGCGCCATAAAAGAACACTTAATTAAAAAAACACCCAGAAAAATTCACCTCCCCTGATATTAGGAAAATCCTAACCGAAAACACTAAAATTATCAACAAAAATAATAATAAGAAACGCCTACAGATCCTTGAAGCAATATGCATAAAAAATAAAAACCTAACATCAATAAAAGAGCATTCAATGTTAGACACAACATATTAACTATCTGTAATAACTAACACATTTAACTTGCAACCTTCTAAAAAATCTCTTCAAATGAAAAAAAAAGCAAAAAACAAAACAAAAAACAAAAACAAAATAGATAAAAGACTTAAAAAAACACGGACTAATACCAACTCATATACCCCATGATGACGACTGAGGATGCAGTCGAAAGCGCTCGGGCTAACAGTATAGGAAATATCATATTTAGATTCGATCCAAACACCAGAAAGATCGCCAGACGACTGGAAAAGACACAACTACAAATAATGAAGAAGATATACACCGTGTTGTTCAATGCCTGAAAAATAATTTGCTGCCAAAATACACAACATTTAAACTATATATATATATATATATATATATATATATATTATATATATATATATATATATAGTTTTTAGTAATAGTTTTCCTGGTGGAGCACTGTATGGTAGATATTAGTTGAACTTTCACCGTTTAGCATAAAGCATTTACTCGCCTGTTATTTACAGAATTGAGTTCTCTGGTGATTGTAAAAAAATACATCCTTTAAGTATGTATCAATTAATTGTTCGTTTCAGACTGACAGTCTCTGACAGCCGTAAGGGTAAGGACCTTGGCAGATGAATTCTTTTGGGTTTCACTCCCGGCTAAAGGTAGCTGTTAAAAAAGTCGAGCCGCACTGATCAGACGTAAACGTCGACACACGTGTCTGTCGATTACTGATATATATATATATATATTTTTAGAAAAAATAGTAGGATAATTTAATTATTATAACGTTTGATTCGTTTACTTAAGAGATATTGCAAATAGTTCAATATATAATTGTAAGTAAAATAATCTGGATTTAACTCTCACTCTTTCTTTTTTTTTCTTTATTTCCTTCTTTTCGTCTTTTTATTATGTTTGTTTGAAACAGATTAACGTTATCATTTCCGCACTCTAACCCCTCTCCATCATTCCTCTACTCTCTTTCATTATTTTTTATTATATTTTTCTTTGTAGCATGTTCTTTTTCTTCCCTTTCTATATAATAAAAATGGAGTGATTTATTATTTAGCTGAGATGACGACACACATAAGAAATAAGAAGTCGGTGGATAAACAACAACAAATAATCAAGATTTACATTTCTTGTATTGAAGGATTCAATTTTCTTACAGTAAGAGAATTGAATCCTTCAATACATAGGGTAAATCGACTCGTCGATTCGAGTTCAATTCCTAAACGAAGCTGTTGGCATTTCACATAGCGCTAATACTCTTGGGAAAGGTATGAATCCATATATTCTCCCTCCAGCTAGGGTTTAAATAGTAGGGCAGACTGGGCCCTTCAGCCTTGGGTAGGTAATCAGTCTAGGAGAGGGATAACTCTGCATTCAAAATTCCTGAGGTCGGTCGTTGATTGGGTTTGTGGCAACCCTTGATGCACCAATTCTTTCCTATCGACTGTGCCAAAAAGTGAGGGATGGTCCAACACAAGTCTTCACCACTAGAAACAAATCACTGTGTGGGTGTTCATTGTATGAACCCTCATGCGTCGAAAATCGACGAGAGAGTACATAATATATATATATATATATATATATATATATATATATGTGTGTGTTGTGTGTAATATATCAATAAAAAAGCGATAAACGACAGCGGAAGTGAAAACTCAAGGTTGTGTGTGTGTGTGTGTGTGTGTGTATGCGTGTGTGTGTGTGTTCCGCTGTCGTTTATCGCTACAGAAAAAAATTTATACACACACACACACTACCACATACCTAAAAAATGCACAATGTTTCCTTCAATACACACACTAACAGCGCTACATACTCACACCTTAAAATAGAATATTTGATGTCATATTTCAAAACCGTCTCCTTTTTTCAAACTTCAGAAAATTTTTTAAAACTGAATAAGAAGATTACCACTCACTTTTTTCATCATTCTGTGATATATAATTTCTTATCTTATGCCCTGAAGATGATCTATTAATAGATCGAAACACTGCAGCGTCGGCCAATAAACTCACACTTAACCCATTTAAACCTGTGTTTTTTCATTTTTCTTGATATATTACATACTGTCGGATTTACTCCTCTCTTCACACACATATATATATATATATATATATATATATATATATATATATTTAAAATCAGTGAGTTCAGATCTGATAACTTTTATCCATCATCACAATTGTTCTAGTCCTTCCTTGCCAATCCATTTCTAATCGTCCAAACTCTACACTAATCTTGCACTCATCCGTCAAATTCATTTTAACAAATATTTCACTTTTTTCCTTTTTATATTTATCCAGTTCTCTTCTACATTTCTGATATCCGTCCAATTTTTCACTTTCTTTTGATTTCTACTCTCGGTTGAAATAGCAATCTTAACTATCCAACGTATATTCTCTTCTTGAATATCTGATAACTATACCCCAGTCTCATGGCCTAGATTGGGTAGTCAGTTTTATATGATATGATTTCTTCTTCTTCTTCTTCTTCTTCTTCTTATTATTATTATTTTATTATTATTATTATATTATTTTATATTATTATTATTATCATTATTATTATTATTATTATTATTCCTCAATTCTTCGTCTTCTTCACTTCTTATAAGTTTCTTCTTTTTCTACTTCTTCTTCTTCTTCTTCTTTTTCTTCTTCTTCTTCTTCTTCTTCTTCTTCTTATTATTATTATTATTATTATTATTCCTCAATTCTTCTTTCTTCTTCTTCTTCTTCTTCTTCTTCATCTTCTCTTCTTCTTCTTCTTCTTCTTCTTCTTTATTATTATTATTATTATTATTATTATTATTATTATTCTCAATTCTTCGTCTTCTTCACTTCTTATAAGTTTCTTCTACTTTTCTTTTCTCTTCTTTCTTCTTCTTCTTCTTCTTCTTCTTCTTATTATATTATTATATTATTATTCTTCTTCTTCTTTCTTCTTCATCATCTTTTTCTTCTTCTTCTTCTTCTTCTTCTTCTTCTTCTTCTTATTATTATTATTATTATTATTATTATTATTATTATTATTATTCCTCAATTCTTTGTCTTCTTCACTTCTTTAAACGCTTCTTCTTCTTCTTCTTCTTCTTCTTCTTCTTCTTCTTCTTCTTCTACAGATTAATTTTCTTCTCCGTTCATCTTTATCATATTTCACAATTACAATAAATGTTCTTTAGCGTCGCATTGACTGTCATTGATATCTTTGCAGTTGTTTTAATTTTCTTCTTCATTTCTCCAATTTTAAATCACAAAGAATTTCAATCTTCCCTTTGTTTGGCACACATCGACGGGACGGAGGCGATCGAATTTCTTCACGTCAGAAGGGCGGATAACTTCCACTCATCCCCGAGGAAAAAAAACTATTTCATTGCGCTGATTCTTCTTACGTCTCAAATTTCAAAATTGGTTGCAGTTTGTTTATGACTGGTTCTATGTTTCCCGGCCTTGCCTGACTTATATGGTATTCAGCTAAATTTAAGTATCCACTTTTTAAATCCCATATTGCTCACAGTTGGAATGCACCACCTATTGTTGTGTTATGGCCTTTATGTCGGAATGGATAGGAGACGTGTTGATAGTAAAATTTATTGTATACTTATTACACTTCTGTGCTACGTGGTGATGTTAAAATCCATTTTCCGGGCTGATGCTGGAGTTGGCTGACAATTCCTTGGTGTTGGAGACTTTCGGAT
>CM042146.1:100382367-100409867 GCA_023376005.1 Doryteuthis pealeii
ATCCTCTATAGCAACGTTACTATTTATTTGCTTTCTATCTGTTTGTATTTAGCCAGTCTCTTCAACACGAGCAGCTTCACTTTCTTAAAGCAGAATTAAGTGAATAGCGAGTTCGATGCCCTATATTTACGACCTTGTGTCATATCCTACCCATGGCAAACGGTTTGGTCAAATGCCTACCTTAAACCAACTGCCCAGAATAATGATCGATGTGTCATCAAACAATCTTGCTAGCCATGCTTGTGTCCATAAGGAACTCCAACAGTTCATGCACGTTCCACAGACGTGTAACTACCCAACACCAGATAATAAAATTTGCTCAACGTGTATGCCATTCTGAGCAACGTATTTTGATCTGCGATTTCAATATTGGAATTATCAAAGGTTCACATAAACCTCATCATTTTCAAAGAAGTTTGGTTGGATGGATTTTACAGCATGCTAACCCTCGGGTTATTTTATGCAGAAGACATGTTGTTTTATTTAGTCTTGTTGGGTATTCATTTGTTTAAACAAAAAATAGCTCGATCAAGTGGTAAGTATTGTAGAGGTCTGGGAATCATACACCGAAATTCTTTGACTGGAAGCAGGTATTCATGGGCTTAAATTACTACCCACCTATAATTATAAAGAATATCTATAGCTAAATAATTAAAGAATATCCTAGGACGTACCATATATATCTATATATCTATATATATATAATGTGTGTGAGTGAGTCTGTGTGTGTGTGTGTGTGTGTGTGTGTGTGTGTGTGTGTGTGTGTGTGTGAGTGTGTGTATGTGTGTGTGTGTGTGCTCATACGCCTGTGTGTGTGTATGTGTGTTTGAATAAATAATAAATGTGAGAAATATGTGATATGAAGATGATTTATTCATGAATATTACACAAATTACTTAAGTAATATTCAGAATTTGCAACACACTAAAAAAACTTACAGAGCATTGTTATTTTAAGTTTTTTTTTTCCTGCATATTGTTACGTACTTTCTTATTCTTCTGGTCGGATCTGCTTCTTCTATCTTCTAATGGTCTGGTATATCTTCTACAGGTCTCGTCTGGTCTTCTTGTATGGGGATTCCGTGTCTGGTTCTGCTGGGGATCATTTCTTATCAGAAGCCTTGTGTCATTGTTAGCTTTTAGTAATAACAACAAGACTTCGATTTGCTTTTGATGTTATTTTATTCTGGAACCCCAGGACCAGACAAATGCGCGCGGAGAGTCACATCTTGCTAGCTTCAGTCCTAACTCTCAACTGCCTAACTGCAACTAACTGAGTTGCTTACACCTTAAACCGGAAGGGGCTTTCTATCGCTTCCGATTCTCACGTTCATCCCAGAACGCAAGGTGAGAGTGAGGTCAAGCATTGTCACTCACTCTCAAGACCATCAGCTGTACTGATCGCCATAAGGATTTCTATACTACCTTAAAAAGTAATAGGGATCCAATTAATATGTAACAATATGAATGAATGCCCTAACGATGGATTATTACAGAAACTGAATCATTATGATGGCTGCTCCAACAATAAAATATCATCCATCTGAACACCTTGTTGTTTTTTAATTTTTTTTTAATACTTAAATACCGTCAGATACATTTTCCCTTTTTTCTTTTTGTCTTATATATATATATATTGAATATATCCCTTTAAACTTACGAGCCACCGTATCATTATTGCCACTTCCCCTACGCCTTATCTCTCTTTTTACCTCTGCCTCTACCTTTGGCTCACACCTTCTGACACATCTACCCTCTACCATCTTTTTCTCCATCCCCGCCCCCTTTTTAGTATATATACAAATAGCAGTTTCGTGACTCAAAATGAACTTCTGATGAGGTCTAGTTAATAAACCAAGATGAAATATTATTTGAACGAAATTGCTTCTGTTTTATCCGCTTTTGTTCCTCAAATTTAATTAGGTTTTGTTGGATTTTACCCAATCTGGTATTTCTACATATATATATGTTAGCTTGACAGTCAGGGTTCGAATCACGCACAAGGCGGTCTTCCTATCTATAGCTCTGCTGATGAGGCCTAATTGGCCGAAATGTACATACAGAGATTGATTTTTCTCTATTCGTTTAGCCTTACATTTGAATAGGTATTCCTGCCTAATTAATTAATTATTAATTAATTAACTTTCAAAATTAGGTACGACTTCAATTAAGCACATATTCTCCCAAAGATTTTCGGCTAAAAAAACCCATATCAAAACACATCGTTTGTGTATTTACTTCTCATATATATATATATATATATATATATGTATGTGTGTGTGTGTGTGTGTGCGTGTGTGTGTGTGTGTGTGTGTGTGTGTTTCCCTTACTTACGTTTTCTAGGTATTCAAAGAGGAAAACCAAATGTTAAAACCAGGCTGAATTTCACGAAGGTGTCTGATGGAAAATCAATTAAAATATTTATGATTCTTTGATTGGCCATAGCTTAGAAAGTGTTGATTTTTATTATAGCTCTCCTCTTTACACATTATTTTCCTAACCGTTGCATTACTATTATTATTATTACTATTTCTATTTTCAGGACGATTTCTTTTTCACACCCATGCAGCAAATATATTTTCCAGAAAAGGGATGGTATAAAATAGCGTATAATCTATTTTTATATTCCTTTTTATTTTCCTGTTAATTCATTCCCTTTAAGTAATTATATACATGTTCTTGCTAATGTCAATACCAGTTGCTTTATTGTGGTTTTATGGTTAGAAAGCTAAACTCCCAGATCCTTTACTAATCAACAGCGCATGCCCTATACTTTCGACGTTGTGTCATATCTTACCCGTATCGAAAGGGTTTGGTTTGGTTTGTTTTTACGGTATATCAGCCTCGGTGGGGCATTTAATGCCGACAAAGTTTTGAAATAAATTCATTCTTAATGGATACTCAAATTTTTTTATAAACTCATATTTTTCTATTTAAACCATACATGGGACCCTAACAGGTACTACCACTCCAGGTCAGAGTCGACCAGAGAGTAATGGTGATAAAAAAGTGCTCAACATTCCCAGACCTCCAGAACTGAACCTCACCATCAGATGGACTTTAACGTCATTCCCAGGACAAAATTCTCAACCCTCATCTAAAAAATTCAGAGAGAAAGTTTGTATTTACCCAACAGTTCCGCTACGGACAGGATGTGACACAAGGTTGCAAGTATGGGACAGCCAGCAGATGTAACTCGCTATTCAATTACCATGTACCTGTCAGACTATCTTTCTAACCATTACACCACGATGGAATGCCTTTACTCAACCACTCCTCTACGGTAGGATGTGACACAAAGTCAGTTTTTAAGCAGAGTAAAATTGGTGTGAATTAAGAACTTTTCTTCTTTTAGACTAGTTGCCGAACCAAGTCTAAACAACCCAGTCTGCTCTACTATTTACCCGTAGCTGAGGGCAGGGGAAGAAGCGACGGATTCATACTCGTCTACCAAGAACATTATCTTAAACTAGCATAAAAAACACCTTCAAGGCAATGTAAAAAATAATTTTTGAATGATATTGCCTGAGGGGTGGGAAGTTAAAAATTCAATGTCAGAGGGTTTGTTCATAAGTAAAATCATCAAATTTATCAAAGGAATAAAAAAAAATAAAACAATTTGAAATGGAACTTAGTTTGCCCCCTCAAATAAAATATTGCATGCATCTATTTATTATTAATTAAATGATTAATTTGAATATTTTCCGCATAATTTTTACACAAACCGTGGGTATTTATTTATTTGTAATTTTTTTAGTTAGCCTCTTGATACTGAAAAAAGGACTATTACTTGTTTGTAATTATGTTTCTTTTAAAAATCTAAACGTTAGATAACTTTAAATATATATTAAAACTCTATCATAATAATAAAAGAAAATATTTATAAATATGTAATACTGGACATGTATTCTTCAAAACTTGTTTAAAAAAACAATGAGGACCGTCTAAGGTTGCATGCTCAAATTTTGAGTATATATATATATATATATATATATATATATATATATATATATATATATATATATAAGAAAGTTAATAATTTTTACTGATTAAGGGATATAATTAATTAATTGATCCCAAATCAACCAATTTGGGGAACTGTCCGTATACCAGCTCCTGCTGCTATTGTATCAGCAGAAGCTTGCCTGCTGCTTATATTCAGCAGTCATTCAAAATGTCCGCTCTATTTCTACTAATAAATCAACATTGTTGAATGTGATTGTTTTGTCATTTAGTAAGAACTGTTAATTTATTCTTTGAGAACTAAAAAATCAACTTTTCAAACCAAGTGTATCTTTTTAAATGTAAAAAAATTAAAGCCTTTTTATCAATATTTTTTACAAATACTTTCATATTTCTTAGAATAAAATATATCTAATCAGCCACCTCAAAACTTTTTTAAAAGAAACTATTCATAAAATAATGAAATTTGGATGAATATGCGAAATATTCTACCTACAATTAAGTTAATGTTTAGTTATTAGCAAGTAAAAAAACTGAATTTAAAATTGTATTACGCATGAAAAAGTTTTAGGAAAAATAATTCAAGCAATAAAAAAGGGATATAAAAAAATTAGATACCCACATACTATTAATTTTCATATTTCTGAATGAAATATATTTGAATATAACAAAAAAGTCGTCGGGGCGGCCTAAAGTCGGTATCAGCCAATCAGCGAGGGAGTCTATCCCCTTTTCAATAGCGCTAGACCAAGGAGATTGTTTTAGCCTCTGAGGCGGAGCGCGACACCTACAATCAGCTCCTTACTTTACCGCACAGATCCCTGTGCTACTCATACGCTGAGTTGGCGAGGACCGGTCTCGAACTAGGAACCTTGTGGTTTCTAGCCGAACGCTCTACCGATTGACCTAACCCAAAAGTTTTTGAAAGAAGAATAACAAAATTTAAATTAAAACGCAAAATATAATGTTTAGTTGGCTTCTTTGTTCTTTTTTTAGGGCTCAAAAGAATTACAATGTTACATTTTATTTCTAACTCAATAAGCAATTAAAAACTGAATTTAAAATTGTCTTACGTACAAAAATGTTTTAGAAAATAATCATTTAAACCATTCACAAGTTACTTTTTAAAATATTATTCTCAATGTTGTAAACAAAAGAAAAATCGCAAATTCTTAGTGATTAAAAAAAGGGGAAATAAAAAAAACACATTCTGTTATTATTTTCAATTTGCTAACTGGATTTATATTTAACAATAAAACTTGAATAAAGGTTAATATTATCTTCAAGATTTTTAAACCATTCAAAAGAAAAAACATTAAAACAACTCTTGGTGATTTGAAAATAGAGAATTCAGCTTACGGAAATAATGACAATTATGAACGGAAACAATGTTTACCTTTTTGCACCGTTAACTCAATTGAAATTTACAGTAGCCAAAAACAAGTTATGACTACCGTTTTTTTAACACATTCTATGAAAAATCAACTAATAATCAAATTTTCACGAAATTTTCGGTAATTATTCATCTTTTGATGAAAATATGTTTGAAATAGTTTTTCTCTTAAAATATATTAGGGGAGCTCCCCTACCTCTATTTTAATTTATAAAATCTGAAGAAAAAAATGAACAGATAAAAAAAGATTTTTTTCTATAAAGATAAGAGTCTGAATAATTATATCAGAAGATTTTTATAAGTTTCTATACAGGACTATTTTTAGTAAAAAAAAAATATATGAATTCTAAATTCTGCTAAAAAATGTCAATATTATTAGACATAATTCCGTAAGTATGTAATATCCAGCAAAATTTGAACTCTCTATTCAGTAGTAATGGATTTACGAGACTAACTTGCTAACCATTACACAATGATGGGACCTCATTTTCTTTATCCAACCTGTTCGTAACAGGTAGAATATGGTACAAGGTCGAAAGCAAAGGGCATCTAGCGAGTATTAAAATCGCTATTCAGTAATAATGTGAGTCTAACTTGCAAACCCTTACACCACAATAGGGTGCTGTTAATATTTAAAAAATGTAAACATCAAAAAGAGACCATTCCTAAAATAAACTAATATTATAATACACAAACTGTCAGCTTTGTTTAATATTAAAATTTTAAAAAAGAATAATTTTCGTTCTAATGAAAACTCATTTTTTTAATCTATTCAACCAATAGATGGGTTCCTAACAGGTATTACAACTCTGGATCAAATTAGCAATGAAAGAGTATTCCACACTTCCCAGAGCTCCAGAATTAGAACTTCACCATTAGATGCACTTTAATGTCATACCCTTTTTAGGAATACTCCCTGGTGTTCCTAAAAATGTTTTCGTCCGGTCATAGACGGGTACTTTTGCTAGTATATAATAAAAGTTTGTTCTTTTTTCTATTTGGATTTTGTTGGTAATGTTACGTAAGCAGTGACATAGTTTCGGTTACTGACAAATAGAGACCGAACCTCCATTATTCATAGAAGTTTCAATTAGATCCTCAGTTATTCTTCTTTCTAGTAAAGAAGTAAATTCTAATTTCTCCAATTTCTCCCTGTAGCTTTAATATTTGGTGAATTATTACAGATCCGCAAATTTTTTATCATGGTTGCCAACCTGAAAGAAAAAAACAACATTATTTCATTTCAGTGACGTTTCTTTTTCAATACAAGCCCAAGTGACCGAATATTTGTCCGAAATGAATATGGTAGTACAACCGTTTTACTCTTCTGATCTGAATCCCCGTGATAATCCCCAGTGCTTAAAAATCTAAATCCAATTCCATGGTATACATTTGGGAAAAGTTAACGACAAGCCATGATGAACTAGCTGAAGGCAGCAGTGTTGGTTGAAGGTTGACAGAGGCTGATTTGAAAAGTGAGAAGGAAGTCTCAGTTTAGTGCACAGCATCCCAAGGGGATTATTTTCAAGGAGAGAATTTTGATTTGTAATTAAGTCGATAATAATATTTTTTTCTAAATCCGTTTTATAACTTACAAATATCATTTCCCTACTCTCTTCTTTCTTTCTGATTATATTTTTCTGTGTAGCATGTTCTTTTTCTTCCCCTTCGTTCTTTCTAATAAAAATGGAATGGTCCATTATTTAGCTGAGGCGACGACACTCATCAGAAATAAGGATTGTGCAGGTAAGCAACACCAGATAATCAGGATTTACACTTTTGCATTTCCTTCTGGAGGATATGAACGGTCTCATTTTTAACCAGAGGGTGTAGCAAGATGATAACGGTCGTACAAATAAGGCACATGAGTATTATATATATATATATATATATATATATATATACCAACCCTCCGCACGAGCAGGACGTGACACAAGTTCAATTTCTTAAGCGGAGTTCAACAGGTTTGAATTCAGAGTTTTCCTTCTCCTAGACCGGTTGCCTAACCAAGGTTAAAGAGCCCAGTCTGCCCTACTATTTATCCATAGCTGGAGGGGAGAGTTGGATTCATACCTTTCCCAAGGGTATTAGCACTATATGAAATGCAATTACCACATCCAGGATTTGAACTCGGGGCGACGAGTCCATTTCCCATGACTTTAACCATTACACCACGCGCTTCCTTAGCGTATGAATATAAATATATAGATACTATGTCTATGAATTTTTTGATGACGCCATTGTCTCTTCCATTTACTCTCTATTTTCAGCTTATCGTTTTGCTTTGGGCTTTCGTTTCTATTCAAGGACGACATTTTCTTAAAGAATGACTTGTCTAATTCAATAAATCATGAAAGCACAAAGAGAAAAAAAAACCCTAGCGGTTCTCATTTAAAACAGGAAATTCACGGATGCTGTGACTGAGACAGGAAGATATCACAAGTCAGAAATAAGAGAGTTGCAGAAATCGGAATCAAACGTTGGAATGAATTAATGTTAAAATGAAACGGATATTATATATGTGCTTTTCTGTGAAAATTTAATTATTCCTAATTATACGAGTATGAGCCAAAAAAGTAATGCCATTTTGTTTAGGACAGGTGTAATTACCAACACAGGAACGTGTATCATATATCAAAATGAAGCTGGTCCTCTGTGGATCACATCCCTACTTCTCCACTTAGATGTGTCAAAAAGTAATGCCATTTTGTTTAGGACAGGTATAATTACCAACACAGAAACATGTATCATATATCAAAATGAAGCTGGTCCTCTGTGGATCACATCCCTGCTTCACCACATAGGTGAGTCAAAAAAGTAATGCTATTTTGTTTAGGACAAGCTGATCCTCTGTGGATCAAATCCCTACTTCTCCACATATGTGAGTCAAAAAGTAATGCCATTTTTTAAGGACATGTATAATTACCAACACAGGAACTTGTATCATATTAAAACGAAGCTGGTCCTCTGTGGATCACATCCCTACTTCTCCACATAGTCACCGTTTCTCTCAATAGCAATGTTCCACCTTCGAATGAGAGCATGTATCCCTGCCCCGTAAAATTCTGTTGACTGTTATTTGAGCCACTTCTTCAAACATATTTCACTTCATCGTTACTGGAATAATGTTTGCTTCTCTTCGACCCCATGAAAGAAGGTTTGAGAGGCAAACATTATTCCAGTGACAAGGAAGTGAAATCTGTAGTGAAGAAGTGGCTCAAAGAACAGTCAACATAATTTTACGGGGCAGGGATACATGCTCTCATTCAAAGGTGGAACATTGCTAATGAGAGAAACGGTGACTATGTGGAGAAGTAGGGAAATAAATTTTCAAAATTATGAATTTCTTTATTTGTTAGTAATAACACATCAAATGAAAACTTTTAATGGTCGGGTAGTGATTTTAAAAAAAATAAATTGCAATAATGCCGCATCTAATAAAGATAGAAATATACTAAAAATATGTTTACCTTTAACTTTCAATTTTACAACAAAGAAAAATCCACGGCGTTTGGAAAGATTCATTTTAAAATGGGTGAAATAAGAATTTGGCAGGTAAGGGACACAAGATGATCAGGAATTACATTTTTGCATTTGAACTTGGGTGAATCTTTAACCAGAGAGTGTTCCAAGTTGATAACGGTCGTGCTTTTTAGGAACATCAGTATTAATATATAGACTAGAAAGACCTGTGATATACCACAGTATGATAATTTAAATATTAAAACGTTTGATATGTTTACCTATGAGCTATTGCCAAATAGTTCAATATGTAAAAAGTATAATAATCTTGATTTAACTCGCTCTGAATCTTTTTTCTTTTTTCTTTCATTATTTTCATTGTGTTCGTTGAAATAAATTATCGTTATCGATTCTGCATGCATACACCCTTTCTCTATTTTTCACCTACTCTTTCTTTATTTCTTTCTAATATTTTCCTGTGTAGCATGTCCCTTTTCTTCCCTTTATTTCATTATAATAAAAATGAAATGATACATTATTTAGTAATAAGAATTCGGCGGATAAACAGCACTAGATAATCAGGATTTATATTTTGCATTTCATATTTGACAATTTTAACAATTTTGACAATTTTGACGGTCTCGTTTTTAAGCAGAGGGTGTTCCAAGACGCTCGTACTTTTTAGGAACACCAGTATTGATATACAAATACTTGGTCATTAAAATTCAGTTATGTTTTCAATGTGGTAAACGCCTTGTAACTTTGTGTTACGTAATTCATGGGTAGCGTGTGACTTGTGTAATTAGTGTAGACAGATATATTTGCTTTCCGGCCAACGCCGGGGGTCCAATGAGCTTCGGCCGCTGAAATTACTAAGTAAATTAATAGCGTTGATCCCAGGGGACCATCCCCTCAGGCAACACCTGCTCCCTCGATTTAAAGGGGCAGGGGTGGATTTATTACCCAGTGTCTGAGGCGCCCCCTTGTGGGGGAATGCCGATAGGATCAGCGCAATGAGCTTCGGTTCGTGGGTGGTTCCTCATTAATAGCCTTGTGCCTGACTCGTACACGTGGGGTACGAGGTAAATATCCAGATATATTTGAATTGAATCGTTGAAGATTCAAAATCAGCCGGGATTGAGTGGAAAATTACCTTAACCCTTATGGTTATGATTGACTAGTTGTGACTTTACGTAGACCCTTCAGGAAACGCTCCAATAGGACGCGTGAGACAGAAGTTTTAGTTTTAGTTAGTTGTGGCCAGTTACTCACTGAGAGAAGACGTTCTCTCAAAGATGTCGCTTCACACCGCGCGGTTTTGAGCTGGGATTGTTTTAATAAAAAGTATATAAAAAAAAAAGTTTTGCTTTATTAATTAACAAATAAGAACGCACGATACCAGCCCAACCAGAAAGAAGAAGTCAATCCAACTGCAGAGCCCATAAGAGATGATGACGACCGACGAACTAGATAGACAAGACAACAAGAAGCCAATCTATCATCCCCTTATCAACCCCTCATCATCGTCTCTACTGTGTCTCTGTCTCACTGTATATATACACTATGTTAAGGGGGTATATAACACTCGTAGCGCGTGGTGTAATGGTTAAAGTCATGGGAAATGGACTCGTCGCCCCGAGTTCAAATTCTGGACGTGGTAATTGTATTTCACATAGCGCTAATACCCTCGGGAAAGGTATGAATTCTACTCTCCCTTCAGCTATCTATAAATAGTAGAGCAGACTGGACTCTTCAATCTTGGTTAGGCAACCGGTCTAGAAGGAAAATTCTGAATTCAAACCAGTTGAACTCAGCTTAAATAATTGACCTTGTGTCACATCCTATTCGTGCGGGGGTTTTGGTAAATCTTATTATAATGGAGATTGTGTGTTTTTCTGTCTGTAACCGAAACTATATCACTACACAAGTCACAATTCCCTTAATTATTTACGTCAAATTATCCATGGTTTCATTCTTTTAAACCTTCAGTTATTAATAAAAATTGTTTTACATTATTAATACTGTTAACCATATCTACTGTATTTACCGCGTACCCCACTTGTACGGGTCAGGCACAAAGTCCCTATTAACGTGGGACCACCCACAAACCGAAGCTCATGGAGTGGCAGGTGAAAAATTGCGTCGATCCCGTCGGCATTCCCCCTCAAGGGGGGCGCCTCAGGCACTGGGCAATAAACCCAGCCCTGCCCCTTTAAATCGAGGGGGCAGGTGTTGCCTGGGGGAGGGCCCCTGGGATCGACGCCGTTAATTATATCAATGGTCCAGAGGCCGAAGCCACTGTTGACCATATCGACATGTATTTACCGCGTACCCCACTTGTACGGGTCAGGCACAAAGTCCCTATTAACGTGGGACCACCCACAACCGAAGCTCATGGAGTGGCAGGTGAAAAATTGCGTCGATCCCGTCGGCATTCCCCTCAAGGGGGGCGCTCAGGCACTGGGCAATAAACCCAGCCCTGCCCCTTTAAAACGAGGGGCAGGTGTTGCCTGGGGGGAGGGCCCCCTGGGATCGACGCCGTTAATTATATCAATGGTCCAGAGGCCGAAGCCACTGTTGACCATATCGACATGGTATTTACCGCGTACCCCACTTGTACGGGTCAGGCACAAAGTCCCTATTAACGTGGGACCACCCACAAACCGAAGCTCATGGAGTGGCAGGTGAAAAATTGCGTCGATCCCGTCGGCATTCCCCTCAAGGGGGGCGCCTCAGGCACTGGGCAATAAACCCAGCCCTGCCCCTTTAAAACGAGGGGCAGGTGTTGCCTGGGGGGAGGGCCCCCTGGGATCGACGCCGTTAATTATATCAATGGTCCAGAGGCCGAAGCCACTGTTGACCATATCGACATGGTATTTACCGCGTACCCCACTTGTACGGGTCAGGCACAAAGTCCCTATTAACGTGGGACCACCCACAAACCGAAGCTCATGGAGTGGCAGGTGAAAAATTGCGTCGATCCGTCGGCATTCCCCTCAAGGGGGGCGCCTCAGGCACTGGGCAATAAACCCAGCCCTGCCCCTTTAAAACGAGGGGGCAGGTGTTGCCTGGGGGAGGCCCCCTGGGATCGACGCCGTTAATTATATCAATGGTCCAGAGGCCGAAGCCACTGTTGACCATATCGACATGGTATTTACCGCGTACCCCACTTGTACGGGTCAGGCACAAAGTCCCTATTAACGTGGGACCACCCACAAACCGAAGCTCATGGAGTGGCAGGTGAAAAATTGCGTCGATCCCGTCGGCATTCCCCCTCAAGGGGGGCGCCTCAGGCACTGGGCAATAAACCCAGCCCTGCCCCTTTAAAACGAGGGGGCAGGTGTTGCCTGGGGGGAGGGCCCCCTGGGATCGACGCCGTTAATTATATCAATGGTCCAGAGGCCGAAGCCACTGTTGACCATATCGACATGTATTTACCGCGTACCCCACTTGTACGGGTCAGGCACAAAGTCCCTATTAACGTGGGACCACCCACAAGCCGAAGCTCATGGAATGGCAGGTGCAAAAATTGCGTCGATCCCGTCGCATTCCCCTCAAGGGGCGCCTCAGGCACTGGGCAATAAACCCAGCCCTGCCCCTTTAAAACGAGGGGGCAGGTGTTGCCTGGGGGGAGGGCCCCTGGGATCGACGCCGTTAATTATATCAATGGTCCAGAGGCCGAAGCCACTGTTGACCATATCGACATGGTATTTACCGCGTACCCCACTTGTACGGGTCAGGCACAAAGTCCTATTAACGTGGGACCACCCACAACCGAAGCTCATGGAGTGGCAGGTGAAAAATTGCGTCGATCCCGTCGGCATTCCCCCTCAAGGGGGGCGCCTCAGGCACTGGGCAATAAACCCAGCCCTGCCCCTTTAAACGAGGGGGCAGGTGTTGCCTGGGGGGAGGGCCCCCTGGGATCGACGCCGTTAATTATATCAATGGTCCAGAGGCCGAAGCCACTGTTGACCATATCGACATGGTATTTACCGCGTACCCCACTTGTACGGGTCAGGCACAAAGTCCCTATTAACGTGGGACCACCCACAAACCGAAGCTCATGGAGTGGCAGGTGAAAAATTGCGTCGATCCCGTCGGCATTCCCCCTCAAGGGGGCGCCTCAGGCACTGGGCAATAAACCCAGCCCTGCCCCTTTAAAACGAGGGGGCAGGTGTTGCCTGGGGGAGGGCCCCTGGGATCGACGCCGTTAATTATATCAATGGTCCAGAGGCCGAAGCCACTGTTGACCATATCGACATGGTATTTACCGCGTACCCCACTTGTACGGGTCAGGCACAAAGTCCCTATTAACGTGGGACCACCCACAAACCGAAGCTCATGGAGTGGCAGGTGAAAAATTGCGTCGATCCCGTCGGCATTCCCCCTCAAGGGGGCGCCTCAGGCACTGGGCAATAAACCCAGCCCTGCCCCTTTAAAACGAGGGGGCAGGTGTTGCCTGGGGGAGGGCCCCCTGGGATCGACGCCGTTAATTATATCAATGGTCCAGAGGCCGAAGCCACTGTTGACCATATCGACATGGTATTTACCGCGTACCCCACTTGTACGGGTCAGGCACAAAGTCCCTATTAACGTGGGACCACCCACAAACCGAAGCTCATGGAGTGGCAGGTGAAAAATTGCGTCGATCCCGTCGGCATTCCCCCTCAAGGGGGGCGCCTCAGGCACTGGGCAATAAACCCAGCCCTGCCCCTTTAAAACGAGGGGGCAGGTGTTGCCTGGGGGGAGGGCCCCCTGGGATCGACGCCGTTAATTATATCAATGGTCCAGAGGCCGAAGCCACTGTTGACCATATCGACATTGTATTTACCGCGTACCCCACTTGTACGGGTCAGGCACAAAGTCCCTATTAACGTGGGACCACCCACAAGCCGAAGCTCATGGAATGGCAGGTGCAAAAATTGCGTCGATCCCGTCGGCATTCCCCTCAAGGGGGCGCCTCAGGCACTGGGCAATAAACCCAGCCCTGCCCCTTTAAATCAAGGGGGCAGGTGTTGCCTGGGGGGATGGCCCCCTGGGATCGACGCCGTTAATTATATCAATGGTCCAGAGGCCGAAGCCACTGTTGACCATATCGACATACAAATAACATGTGATTGTATTTATATATACAACAAAATAGTGACATACAGTATGCTTATTTGCATATTGATATTTAAAATTTGATTTTAATAAATATATGCTTGGTATAATTGATTTCTAATTGTTTGGTTTTATCTTAATGAATATGAGCAAAAATCTCGGATATAAATCTTAAAAGAAAATTATTTACAAGAAGAAATAATTGTAATTTTATTCTTTATTTCCTATTTTAACTAAATAGTTAATTAAAAAAATTTAGTAATGAAAGACAGTAATGAAAGACAGGAGGGGTGGAAGAGTAAGTTTTCAGTTGTTCTATTTTAGCCCCCTCTGTTGCAAATCTTTTTTGTTCATTCTTATTTCGTTAGTCTTTCCAATTTAATATGATATTTTATTACATTAAAACTTAACTACTTGCACCCGGAGGGTGCATATATTTGCTAGTATATATAACACTCATAGTCAAAATGAGTATGACATTATCCATATTATCTGCTGCTTCTGCCTCTAGTGGTGAATAGAAAATACCACAAATTCATATCTCGTTCAAACTAACCCATTGTGGTGAAGATAAACAAGAAAATTAGAATAAATACACCTTAAAATAAAACGAATAAAGAAAATATAATTTTCTCCTAGTTATTTCGTTGCTGAGAATAAAGGACTAATGAAAATGGACAGTTTTAGTCTTCACGAATTTAGTAATGAGGAAATTAATTGTGAGTGAAAAAGATGAAAATGAAATTAGGTTATTGAAGTGATTTTATAGACAATGGAAAACAATCCACGTATTTATTTATAATTCTTGGGGCTTTCAAAATATTCGCTAAAGAAAGAATTATTCTAAATCTAAAAAAAGATATTCCAGCTCGAAATTTGTGTCATATTGGTAGACAAATTTGTAGTTAATCACCAAAATTTACATTTACTTTTTTTGTTTTTCTTTTCACTTATTGTTACTGACGCGGAGAGAAAGGCAAAAAGTCCTAAGTGGATGAAAAAATACTACATTCTCCTTAGCCGCCCTGACGGCTAGGGCGTTAGAATACACCGACTGCACCTCTACAGAGTGGTAAGACTCCCCCAATGGAGCTACCTGTTGGCCGTAGGAGGTGACCTTGATGCTTAAGGACGGAAGCCAGGTGGATGAGCAGTGCATGACATTCAAGACTCCATTTTGGTCCTTTCTTTTGGCCCCTTCCGATCAATCAGCTTGTCACGTCAAGCCCTAGCACGTATATGACTACCCCAACCCTATTGCCCTTATGGCAAGCCCCAACCCTATTTATCATATATGTGCTAGAAGGCGGTGACTGAGGGTCTTCATGTCCTGGGAATGACGTTAAACTCTATCTGATGGTGAGGTTCCAGTTCTGGAGGTTTGGGGAAAGTGGAGCACCCCTTCCTCACCATTGCTCCTTGGTCCACTCTGACACAGAGTGGTAGTACCTGTTAGGGTCCCATCTAGGGGTTAAATAGAAAAATATATTTATAAAAACATTGAGTATCCATTAACAATGACTTTATTTCAAAACATCATCGGCATTAAATGGCCCACTGAGGTTGGTAAGCCGTAGAATAAAAGAAACGAAAACAAATACATTCTCCTTAGCGCGAAAATAATGTTGAATCTCTCTCTCTCTCTCTATATATATAATATATATATATATATATATATATATATATATATATATATATATATATATGTGTGTGTGTGTGTGTGTGTGTGTGTGTGTGAGCAGGGCCTCATTATTTTATAGTATTAAAAAAAAATATTTATATATGAAATGATTTTCAAAACATCCCGCGAAACAAAAACGCCGCACGGGATATAACGAAGTTTCACTATCTTTGCCGAGCATAACTTTACACCTTTGCCGAACGTTTGCATTTACATTAAAACATTCAACGGATTAACATCACAGTTGAGTTTATCAAATACAGATGAAATTTAAAAAAAAAATGTTTCAACCCTCTGAAGATAGGCATAGCCTGAAAATATTAAGGGACCAAAAAAAAAAAAAAAATTAAATATGTTTTTAAACATAAATTTGCATTATTTCGCCTTCAAAAATATATTATTACATTTTAATTAATGCTTCTAACTCACTATAAAAATGATTTTTTTTTAAAATCTTATATATATATATATATATATATATATATATATATATATATATATATATATATATATATATATATATGGGGGGAGTAAATAAAAAGAAAACGAAGTATTAAAAAAAAATGTATTTATTTATTCTAATTTCAGACAATCTAGATGTTTCCCGTCCTATATCTACAGTGACCCTATAAAACTTGCTTAGGAGGTCTGTATAATGTCGAATATAGATTCCTATTTGCTCCCATCTATAAGTATATAAAGCGCAGTTGTGTGTATGTATGTATGTCCGGAGAAAACTACAAAAATAAAACAATTAATGACAAAATAAATTTATATACACAGTCACTATGACCAGAACTTGCTTTTTGTGAAAAAATAATGAAGACTGAATTTACATCTGGGAATATATTTAAAAATTAGAATTTGAATAGTAAGAGAAGGGAAAGTCATTGACGGCATTTTTGATTAAAAATAAGTCAATTATGTAGGATCAAAACAATCAATGGATCTGCGAGACTAAAACTTTATTATCACCACTGTTCCAAGGCAACGTCGGGTAGCCACTTCTAGTATATATCCCTCTAAATAGTAAAAAACTATATATATATATATATATATATATATATATATATATATATATATATATATATATAGTTCCAAGGCAACGTCGGTAGCCACTTCTAGTATATATCTCTAAATAGTAAAAACTATATATATATATATATATATATATATATATATATACTTTTTACTATTTAGAGGATATATACTAGAAGTATATATATATATATATATATATATATATATATATATATATATATATATGTCGTTCTGAATAGTAAAAACTTATTGAAGAGATATACATGCGGTAGGAAATCTATCTATACATATATAAAGGGCAGTTGTGTGAATCTGTATGACCGGAGGAAACCTCGAAAATAAAACAATTAACAAATCAAACCAAAACAAGTAAGTAGCACAGTATTATTGCATTACTAATGAGATGTAAAATAAAGCGAAAGAGAACAATAAAGTTGCGTGCCATCATTCATGTTTTCTTAAAAACAAGTACCGTTTCATTAAAAAAATATTTCCTGAATCATAAAATGAAAAAAATGCATTCAAAGTAAAACACTTTTTTTATTCAATTTGGAAATCTATAGATTGCATTTTTGATTAGAATATACAATAGAGTTGTTCAGCGCTGAAGAAAAAAAATTAAAAACATTTAATTTCATGAGGATTTTCTTACTTTAATGATAAAAACGTTGATTTTTTTTAACTTTCAAATGTTGATCTATCTCTGCAGAGTTATATATTTTTTTCTTTTCATATATGAAAACAATAACTTTTTTATATGCCCCCCCACAAAAAAAAGCCCTTAAAAACGAATAAGCCCTAAATTAGGAAATATCTCATATTTCCTTGTGTTCATGTGTATGTTAATACGTGGCATATCTGAAATTGTCTCTTACTTGCACATCAATATGTAACCAATACAGCAGGTATATGTTTTGTTACAAGGGTGAATCAAAAAGTAATGTACCTTTCTTTATTTCATGTGAACTTTTTAAATAAAACTAAGACCAACATTGAGACCTAACGAGCCTCAGAGCAAGGATCCGACGTGTAAGACCCAACTTGCCAATCAACAATGCTCTTCTTCTGCATGACAATTCTCGACCACACACATGCTTCAGGACAAGGAGACAATCGCCTCATTCGGGTAGATAACTTTACCGCATCTTTCATACTCATCAGATTTAGCGCCCAGAGACTATCATCTCTTCGGGCCCATGAATGAGGGTTTGAGACGCAAACATCATTCCAGTGACGAGGAAGTGAAATCTGTAGTGAAAAAGTGGCTCAAAGAACAGTCAACAGAATTTTACGGGGCACGGATACATGCTCTCATTCGAGGGTGGAATATTGCTAGTAAGAGAAACGGTGGAGGAGTAGGGATGTGATCCGCAGAGGACCAGCTTCATTTTTTATGTATGATACAAGTTCCTGTGTTGGTAATTATACATGTCCTAAACAAAATGGCATTACTTTTGAATCACCCTCGTATATTTCCTTACAAATTTTACTAACCTTTAATTCTAATAAAATAAACTTATAGAGTCAATTAATTTAGATGAAATATTCTATAGACAACATTTCCATAACCTACTTTTGTGTGTGATGTTATTCTCTTCTCCCAGACAACATCCCATAATATTCATAATAATTACTGAACATTTACAGAATCACAGTACAGTCCCCGCCCTGACAGCTAGAGCTGCAGAATCGGTGAGGCGAAACAGGCAAAGTGCAGTGTTAGATGTGCTTTAAAACTAGCGTATTTTCTAATGTCTGCAAAAATGAAAATATTTTTGATACAAACCATTTCTTATTAACAATAGAAGTTTTATATGTAATATTTGTCCATTGTCAAGTGATTCCCATGACTAAAAACATAATTCTAGATGATAACGATTAGGCGTAGCCAATAACTAATAATATATTCACGATTTTATTACAACTTTCAAAATGTTTAGACCATATCTCCATGCTAGGGAGCGCCCTTGCGAGGAATATAGCGTTTATTTTCGGTTACATAAAGTTAGGTGTGTCATTGCTACTGTCACCGAGATAGATTTATGATGTGTTATGATTACTAAATCTATTAATACTGGCTCATTTATCAGCGTATGGTGAAGTTCGCTATATATATATATATATATAAATATATATATATATATATATATATATATATATATATATGTGTGTGTGTGTGTGTGTGTGTGTGTGTGTGTGTGTGTTATCAAAAACAATTACAAACGAGCCACTCCTTTGAAATCTCCGAAGAAGGATTAGACCGCACAGAAAAGTATTTCCAAATTACAGTGCTCAACTATACAGAATATTCAAGTACACTCACTCCAACTATTGGTAAATGTTAGGGCAGAGTGGTCGCTGAACCTTGGTTGTTAAGCGACCAGTCTAAGAGAAGAAAAACTGTATCCAAATCAGTTAAACTGTGCTTAAGAAATTGACCTTGTGTCAAACCAAACTCGTACGTAAGGGCTGGTATATTATATATATATATATATATATATATATATATATATATATATATATATATATATATCAGTATTCTTTTTTAGTATTGGAGAATTGAATTTAAAGCTTTCAATTACGGATGTAAGACCTGTATTTATCTATTATAGTGTACAATACATTTGTGCAATTGTTACCATTGGTTTCCAAACAGCAAGTTAGCTACTTTTATTCAACACAATGCGCCTGTTAAGAAATGCAGTGAATTCATTGCATTTCTTAGCAGGCGCATTGTGTTGAATAAAAGTGGCTAACTTGCTGTTTGGAAACCAATGGTAACAATTGCACCTTACATGTATTGTACACTACACACACACACACACACACACACATATATATATATATATAATATATATATATATATATATATATATATATATATATATATATATATATATATATATATATAAGTAAAAATAAAAGTGTCTAACTCTCCTAAATCATCAGATGATTTGGGAGAGTTAGACAATATATAATATATAATATATAATAAAATATACTACCAAACATCAACCGGGGAGAAAAAATTTTTTGGAAAAAAGAAAAGACCAAGATAGTCGTTCCAACAAAAAATAATCTATTGGTACAGTATTTGGCCAAAAGAAAAAACAATTTATATGTATATATATGTATATAAATATATATATATATATATATTGATACAACCGCTAGGAAAATAAGCTAATAAGTAAAAAGTACTCAATACCTAAGTGGAGCAAATAATAAAGATAAATCTAATGAGTCAGATGAACCTACTATTAGTTTCGCTTAATGCTCTTCAGGGCTAAGATCTGACAGATCTTAGCCCTGAAGAGCATTATGCGTAACTATTGTTCGTCTGGCTCATCAGATTTATCTTTATTTTATATATATATATATATATTATATATATATATATATATATATATATATATATATATATATAAGCAAAATAATGAAGATAAAGAAAAAAATAAAATAAAAAATTAAGAAAAGCAGATCCTCACAGCCATTGGTAAAAAGTTGAAAATCTGAAAACTTATACTTTTACTCAAACTTACTTTGGCTATTTGCATTTACAGATAGGTGAGCTGCGCAGATCAAAGTCTTTCTAACTTTGATTTCTATTTGCCGAACGAGCAAAGACCCTGTCTGGGGAAACTTTTCACCTTCTCTTGCCTAAAGCGAAATATTCAACAGTAGGTCCGCCTGACCCAGACGTTAAATAATCTTGACACTAAAGCTTGAAGCGAATTTCAACCGTCCATTCCATGTATCGGACAAAACCAATGGCCATCATCGGATTGGCACTGATTAAACAACAGATCTGCAATGTCAGTAATTACTCGCTTTTTCTTTGGGGTCTGCAATGAAGATGTCTTGTTATTTCAAGAACTTCTTTTATATATACTAGCAAATATATGCACCCTCCGGGTGCAAGTATTTAAGTTTTAATATAATAAATATCATATTAAATTAGAAAGGCTAATTAAACTGAATAAGTATTCAGATAAAAATATTTGGAACAGAGGGGGTATGATTGAAAAATAGAACAACTTTGAAACTAACTCTTCCATCATTTTCCATTACTCCCGTCTTTCATTGGTAAATTTTCCTAATTTAACTATTTAGTTAAAATAGGAGGTAAAGAATAATATTACAGTTATTTCTTCTTGTTAATGGATTTCTTTTAAGATTTATCCCCTAGATTTTTGCTCATATTCATTAATATAAAACCAAACAATTAGAAATCAATAATACTAAGCATATATTTATTAAAATCAAATTTTTAAGATCAATATGCAAATTAGCCTTCCCGTTCACACTGTAAACCGCTATTTTGTTGTATATATAAATATTTGCATGTTATTAGTATGTAGATATGGTCAACAGTCTTAATGATGTAAAACAATTTTATTAATAATTGAGGTTTAAATAAAAATAAAATCATGGAGAATGTGATGTAAATAACAAAGGGAATTGTGACTTGTATAGTAATATAGTTTTGGTTACAGACATACAAACCCACAATCTCCACTATAATAAGATATATATATATATATATATATATATATATTATATATATATATATATATATAATATATATTAATGCTTTAAAAAGACCTAAAAGATTCATTGTATGGAGAAAAAAAAAATTTTTTTTTTTTTTTACAATAGGTAAAATAAAAACGAGATGTATGCTGACTAGTTTCGATCCTCGCTCAACGGAGCTAAATATCGAGGATAATAAAATAACCGGTGAATGGGACGAGTAAGAAATTGTTCTTTTCTTTTTTATTTTCTTACTCTTCCCATTCACTGGTTATTCTATTATCCTCGATATTTAGCTCTGTTGAGCGAGGAAACTAGTCAGCCCTTTAACCCCCCTTCTATTGTAAAAAAAAAAAACAATATTTTTTCTCCATACAATGAATCTTGTAGGTATTTTTAAAGCATTAATAAAATTCTGTACCCCCAAAAATGTTATATATACTAGCAAATATATGAACCCTCCGGGTGCAAGTATTTAAGTTTTGATATAATAAAATATATTAAATTTGAAAGGCTAATGAAACTGACTAAGAATGCAGATAAAAAGATCTGCAACAGAGGGGGTATAATCGAAAAATAGAACAACTTTGAAACTAACTATTCCATCATTTTCCATTACTCCCCTCTTTCATTGGTAAATTTTCCTAATTTAACTATTTAGTTAAAATAGGAAGTAAAGGATAATATTACAGTTATTTCTTCTTGTAAATAAATTTCTTTTAAGATTTATCCACGAGATTTTTGTTTATATTTCTTAAGATAAAACCAAACAATTAGAAATCAATAATACCAAGCACATATTTATTAAAATAAAATTTTAAATATCAATATGCAAATTAGCCTTCTCGTTCAAACTGTAAACCGCTATTTTGTTGTATATATAAATACAATTGCATGTTATTAGTACGTAGATATGATCAACAGTATTAATAATGTAAAACAATTTTATTAATAACTGAAGGTTTAAAAAGAATGAAATCATGGAGAATTTGACGTAAATAATTAAGGGAATTGTGACTTGAGTAGTAATATAGTTTCGGAGATATATATATATATATATATATATATATATCTTAGAATTGAAGGAAAAACTCAACACCGTAATTCCATAATAAATTTATTTCCACCAAAATTGGGGCCTATATAAATCTAAGTTGATTTAATATAGCTCCTCAAAATTTCGTCTCATCAGATGGTAGATCAAGGTAATTTGAATTGCATAAGTGAAAAAGTTTACTTCTCAAAAAAATAAAAAAATACATTTTTTTAGTAAATTCGACAGTACATACCATAAAACTAATGGCCTAACTCAAGGTCTTTTTTACATAGGGATTTTATTGGGACATACTACCAGGATCCTGCTCGTGATTCAATAATAATGGATCTGTGGGACTAATCTTTTTTGCATCCCCTCTACCCAGTTCTAGTTAAGCATAAAAGAAAGAATCAAATAGCAGATGCGTTTCTTTAAGAGATTTTCTTCGTGTAAACATGTTGTGTGGATTCCGTTTTGGCAGAATTAATTCTCTGTTAAAATAACCGTGAAGCACTACATGTTCCAGGCGCATTTTATACTTTATCGCTCTTTGCAAATCTCCCGTTAAATTGTCCATTTAATCACATCGTCAAATTCCTAGGTTTCTAAACAGGGACAGATGGATTTTGATGCTTGAATCTGCAAGAAGCATGTTTCTCGACTATAAAGTTTATCACCATTTTAGATGCACTCCCGATTCTTCGAAGATTACTTCTTTTTTAGAAGAAATACGACCCCTTCTGTTTGGTTTCTTTGTTTAATGGCTTAATAATCTATTATCTAATGACAGTATTCTTTATCATTACATTTCATGATCTCTACTCTGCAGCCTTCTCTCTGCCTGAGCCTCTCAGATGAGGTATTTCTACAAGTATGCATTGTTTCATTCGGACCAGTTTCCTCATCTTTGTTGTATTTGTCCTAACATTTCATCCTCTCTACCATACAAACCTTTCTGCCTGGGCCTGTCAGATGGAATGTTCGTACTATTATACATTCATTCATTCTGACCAGTTTCCTCATCTTTGTTGTCTTTATCCCAACATTTCATCCTCTTCACCCAGCAGCCTTCTCTCTCTGTCTGGACATCTTAGATGTGATTATCACACTATTATACATTGAATCATTCAGACCAGTTTCCTCATATGTGTTATTTTTATCCCGAAAAGTTCATCCTCTCTACGATACAGCCTTCTTTCTGTCTGGGTCTCTTCACAGTCGAAAAAAATCCGTGATACCCATGTGGTATTAAACTATTTGTTGCAGATAACATTGGGATGAAAAGAACATAGCCAGCCAAAGTTTATGGTCGGCTGGTTAGTTGGATTATTGTAGAAGAACAAGAGTGATACTATTTAACCCATGATGGACGAGTGGATTCATACCATTCCCAATGGGATTAGTCCGAAAGTGAATGTAATAGCGCGACTGGAGTTCGAACTCGATTACCATGATTTCGTACTTGGCAACTTGCTTTGAAATTGCATAGACGAGAGACTATCATGTACGAACCCTATGTTTCTTAACTACAAATCTATCTCAATTTTATACGCACACCCGATTTTTTTCGAGACTGTATTGTTATTCATAAAGAATACGATCCCCTTGGTGTGGTTTCATTGATTTTGGTTTATTTGTTTAATGGCATATAAAGCTTTGAGGGTTATTTATTGCCAAGCCATTTCTGTAAAACAACAGTAATGGTGCTATTTAACTCATAGCTAGGGTTTGAGGCGGTACATACCTTTCCCAAGGGTATTAGTCTGAAATTGAACATGAAAGTGTGAATAGATTTCTAACTCACTTACTACTGGCTGTGGGTCAACTACCAGTTTATTAATTTTACCAACATTTTAAAAAACAAGGAACTAATAAAAATCATTCTAACCAGTTTATAAAACAAAACGAATACTTACTTACAAACTATTCACTTGGTAATAATGTATATATAAAAAATACAAGATATGGTATTAAATTGTCCAAAAGTGTTGATATGCCATTAAACAAAATAGCGAACTAACGCCTGGTGATTTTATACAGAGCTTGATCTCGAAAATATTTGCATACGTGCAAATACATTCTTGCCAATTCTCCTGGTGCCAAGATTGCATTTTTACTTAAATCACAATGCTAAGGTAGCCATATTTTCTTTTCTTTTGAGCCCTTCATTTATTTTGCATACAAGGCATGTTTGCACCCGCTTT
The DNA here is from genome assembly GCA_023376005.1 of Doryteuthis pealeii. NCBI lineage: Eukaryota > Metazoa > Mollusca > Cephalopoda > Myopsida > Loliginidae > Doryteuthis > Doryteuthis pealeii. Next base: position 100,406,783 of record CM042146.1, read on the forward strand.
GAGCTCTGATGTACTTTATTCCCTTATGTCTCGGCATACAATATTCCAAGACGGCTTAACATGCCGTTAGAAACAAACACTCAATAATTCAATAGATAAAATAATTTTAAGAATTTAAGAGTTTTATAGTTTGCTGGAAGCATTGTGTGTATATTTTGTTTGAAGATTGATTTTGAAAGCTTATCCCAAAGGAAGAAAAGGTAACGAGTATGTTGTTCATTTACATGTATTTTTAACTATACACCCTTTTTGGCCCAAGATCAGAACTAAGTAAAAACTCTATAAAATCGTCGGTAATTTCTGATCCAGAATTTTAAATAATTCAATAATTAAAGGAATCTTAAAAATTAAGGGTTTTATAGTTTGCTTGAAGGATTGTGTGTATATTTGGTTTGAATATTGATTTTAAAGGGTTGTCACAATGCGAAGAAGGAAACGGTATGGAATGTGTTGTATTTCTATTTTATTTGTTTTTTAATATTTCGGGATTAATATACCATCGGTTTAGCTCAGTCGGTAGAGTGTTCGGCTAGGAATTACAAGGTTCTTAGTTCGATACCGGCCCTCGCCAACTCAGCGAATGAGTAGCACAGGGATCTGTGCGGTAAAGTAAAGAGCTAATGGTAGATGTGGCGCTCCATCTCAGATGCTAAAATAATCTCCTTGGTCTAGCGCTATTGAAAAGGGGATAGACTGCCTCGCTGTCTGGCCGATACCGACATTAGGCCGCTCCGACGACTTTACTTACTTATACCATCTTCAGAAGACCACGGAGCCCATAAGTGGATGTTCATTTGCTGTCCATATTAATCCATTTTAGTGCGGAGTTAGTAAAATGTGTTTTTCTGTATTTGTTTATAATGTTTGAATGTACCTGGTTGACTACTGTTCGTTTGTAGACAATTCAGGAATTCAGTCAAAAGTCCATACTTTCACGTTCTCGAACATTCTCCGGAAACGTTGTACTCGTAGTTTTATGTCGATATAGTAAGATGAAAAAAAGAGGAAGCTCATTTTACTTTGAGAATTTAAGTGGATCCATAATAGTTTGCATACTTTTGGGGGTACATTGAACTTTCCCGTTGTATCTATCTATCTATCTATCTCTCTCTCTCTCTCTATATATATATATATATATATATATATATATATATATATATATATGAGGTTAAGTAAACAAAAATGTGTTTATTTTTATATGGCTTTAAGCCGACAATCTTTGGAGGATATGTGCTTAATTGAAGTCGTACCTAATTTTTAAAATTGATTAGTTAATAATTCCCGCTTTAATGCCCGCCTAAAATTCATTAATTATTAACTAATTCATTTTCAAAATTAGGTACGACTTCAATTAAGCACATATCCTCCAAATATATATATATATATATATATATATATTATATATATAATATATATATTAACCTTACACACCTCAAATGCATCTTATTAGAATACGCATTTCCAACAACGCAATCTAGAAAACAATCAGAAACGAAATGGATTCTAAAATTACAAACGCACGTGAAGGGATTAAACGCAGATATCGGAATTCTCCGTTATTACAAATATTTCACAAACGCTGCCACTGTCGATAACAACAGAGACAAAGGAACCGTTGAACAGTAACATTAGACAAAGGTTATCTAACGAACCTGAAAATTTATGAGAAAAAATAATTAAAAAATAAGTGAATCCAATACTCCATAATATCGAGTTCATTCATTTATTTATTTTTAATGCTTCACAATAACGCCCAATTTAAAAAAAACATTTTAAATATATATATATATATATATATATATAATATATATATATATAATATAATATATCACTAAAACCAAAGTAACCAATCAGTGTAAATGTAATTGATTTATGCAAACTGATTCCGTAATCCCTTTCGCTACTATAGAAGTCCGGTGACAAAGTCTATTATAGAAGTCTCCAATGTAAACTCAATGACAAAGCATCTTGCAACTGGAAAAAATGTCCTTTCCCTGTTATGCCTGGTGATTTTATGCAGAGTTTGATCTCGAAAACATTTGCATACGTGTAAATACATTCTTGACAATTCTCCTAGTGCCAATATAACATTTCCTTAAATCACAATGCTAAGGCAGCCCCATTTTCTTTTCTTTTGAGCCCTTCTCATATTTTGCACCCGCTTTGAGCTCCGGGGTACGTCATTTCTTTCACTACAGTAATGTTGAATTCATTCTAACGAGCAGAGTCATATCATGCTCTGGTCATATCGTTTTTTTTTTTTAATAGACATTGGGTTTAAAATATTGTTGTGACGAAATTCAAACGTATGATTTTTTCTTTTCATTTGTTTTTAATGTTTGAATGTCTAAATATTCTAACATTCAGTGTCATATCATGTTCGGATAACATATAGTTTTTTAAACATGAACGATGTATCTAAAATGTTTCTTTGACGAAATTCAAACGTTTGAATTTTCCTTGCTATTTTTTTATCCCTGTGATTTGTTGGTTTGTTATGAGAGTGTTTGGTGTACCCGTGTGTGTGTTAAATTTTGTGTGTTTGTGTTGTCTGTAGTGTGCCGTGTGCTTAATTGCGGTTCTTAGTTAATTTATTGTATAATGTATTCCGTAATGAGTTATGTTCTGTGATTGTTTTATGGTTGTAATTTGGATATTAATAATGCCTCTTTAATTCTCAATTGCCAATATTTCTTCCTTGGATGTTACAATAACTGCCATGTTTTTTCATGTTTTGCATTTAATAGGTGTTTGTAGAAGTAAAATGCTTGTGTGAGTTAGTCCTAATGTGTAGCGGTCTGCTAGTACTACCTATATAAACATATCGCACTTCAGGCCACACACCTGTGCTACGGATAGAACAGTTTATGGTTGTAATTTTGATATCAATAATGCCTCTTTAATTCTCAAATTGCAAATATTTCTTCCCTTGTTTCAATTGTAACTGCAATGTTTTTTCATGTTTTGCATTTCAATAGGTGTTTGTAGAAGTAATATGCCTGTGTGAGTTGGTCCTAATGTGTAGCGGTCTGCTAGTACTACATATATAAAACAGATCGCACTACAGGCCATACACCTGTGCTAC
>CM042146.1:100417367-100434867 GCA_023376005.1 Doryteuthis pealeii
GGTTTGGTTTGGTCTACGGCATATCAACCTCGGTGGGTCATTTAATGCCGAAAAAGTTTTGAAATAAATTCATTCTTAATGGATACTCAATTCTTTTATTGCAACATTTTACTATTTATCCTATAGATGGGATCCTTAACAGGTACTACCAATCTTGGTCAGAGTGAACCAGGAAGCAGTTGTGATGAAGGAGTGCTCCACGTTGTACAATTTCTGACTCTTTACGTGTTTATATATATATATATATATATATATATATATATATATATATATATATATATATGGAGGGGGTACATATATCCGGGGTCTTTGGGATGAATTGGACATACATATATTTGGTTATTTTTCTCTGTAAGTTGGAGGTATTGACGCACACTGCGCATCATTTAAAAGCTTAGACCATTCTTCATTCATATACGTGATGACAGATAGAATGGATGACTGGAACCCATCTGAATTATGGAAGAGAATAACTTGCATCATGATGAACTGCGCCGGCCATCAAAATAAGGAGATTATCGTTGCTGCCCAATGCTCTCTGAATACTGTAAAAACAATCAGGCATGAACTGGAGAATTGCAATGGAGACTATGAGGCTGTGGCTAGAAGAAAGCAACATAACAGAAGATCTAATTGCGTTCGTACAGCACAATTCCTCAGAGAAATGTGTTGGAGGACCCTGGCATTGGAATTCGAGCTTTGTCATGTGAATTTAATGTTTCAACCTCTACCATGAAGCTTGCACTCAGTGAAGACCTTCGCTACTACGTATACAAGCGTCGCAGAGGTCAACTGCTCCCAGAAAAGATCTCTGAAAATCGTCTGACAAAGGCGAAGAAACTTCTGGGCAAAGTGAAACATCCTGATGAACCAAAACAATCTGGTTCTTTTCCGATGAGAAAAACTTTTGCCAAGATCAAAAGCACAACACGCTGAAGAACAGATGGATTGCATACAGCCCAAAGGACACACCTCGTGTCATGCAAACTAAATCTCCCAATTTGGGATGGTTTTCGGATATGTGTCCTCTGAGGGTGATGTGATGCCTCCGCATTTTTTTCAGAGAGGGTATCAAGTTAAATTCAGATGCTTACGTGGAGTTGCTAAACACTTTAGCCAAGCCCCCGATAACAAGGGTAGCCAATGGTAAGCCATATCTATGGCACACCTCTGGGAAAAGTCAAAAAATGGTTGTCGGGGAATTTTTACGACTACACCAGTCCCAATGTTTGGCCTCCGAACTCCCCAGATCTTAACCCCATGGATTATGTATGGGGCGCAGATGAGAAAGACACCAATCACCATGCCATTACTACAGAAGCCCAATGAATCGACAGAATTCTGGTAGTTTTTGTGACCCTTCCCAAGGGAACTGTAACATCAGCTTGCTCCAGGTTCCGGGGTAGGATTGAGGCTATGATCGACGCTAATGGCAGTTATCTTGAGTGAAACTTGTTGACAGTACTGTAATGTCCGTCTCTGTTGAATTTCCTTACAATCCATTAAATGTTGTTGTTACCAAGCACTTTTTCCTTTTCCTTGTGAAACTGTCAAATTTATACCGAACACCCTGTATATCTTATTATAATGGAGATTGTGGGTTTGTCTGTCTGTAACCGAAACCATATTACTATACATGTCACAATTTCCTTTAGTTATTTCATCACATTCTCTATGATTTTATTTTTATTTAAACCTCAATTATTAATAAAATTGTTTTACATCATTAAGACTGTTGACCATATCTACATACTAATAACATGCAATTGTACTTATAGATACAACAAAATAGCAGTTTACAGTGTGAAAGGGAAGGCTAATTTGCATATTGATCTTAAATATTTGATTTTAATAAATATGTGCTTAGTATTATTGATTTCTAATTGTTTGGTTTTATCCTAATGAATATGAGCAAAAATCTCGGGAATAAATCTTAAAGAAATTCATTAACAAGAAGAAATGACTGTAATTGTATTCTTTACTTCCTATTTTAACTGAATAGTTAAATTAGGAAAATTTACCAATGAAAGACGGGAGTAATGGAAAATGATGGAAGAGTTAGTTTCAAAGTTGTTCTATTTTTCAATCATACCCCCTCTGTTCCAAATCATGTTATCTGCATTCTCATTCAGTTTCATTAGCCTTTCTAATTTAATATGATATTTTATCATATTAAAACTTAATTACTTGCACCTGGAGGGTGCATATATTTGCTAGTATATATATATATATATATATATATATATATAATGAAAAAAATATAACAAATATAACAAAAGACTTAGAATTTTTGCATTATAGTCTAATTCAGGAAGCTGTCTAAGCTTCCTGAAATAGACTATACTGCAAAAATTCTAAGTTTTCTGTTATATTTTTACTTATAAATTTGCTCTGTGACTCTAACAATAAGAGTACACATGGAGCTCTACAAACTGCAACATGTCGTAAGGGAGATTTCTTCTCCGGATTTGTGGATTATATATATATATATATATATATTATATATATATATATATATATATATATATATGAGTATAGATAAAAGGATATGAAAACAACACAATATGCTGTTAAAGTGAAAACATTTTATATCATATTCATAGCTAATATTGAACAATATTTCGATTTATAAAAATCATTTTCAGAGCTTGTTTTTTTACTTCGAGAGAGGGGACGAAAATATATTATGGATGCATATATTGCTAGTATATATATATATATATATATATATATATATATATATATATATATATATTATATATAAATATAACAATATAAACAAAAGACTTAGAATTTTTGCATTATAGTCTAATTCAGGAAGCTGTCTAAGCTTACTGAAATAGACTATAATGCAAAAATTCTAAGTTTTCTGTTATATTTTTACTTATAAATTTGCTCTGTGACCCTATTAATATTAATATTAATTCAAAACGAAAACAATGATATTGCAAAAAGTTATGCGGTAGTTTCAAATATAAGCACATCCGCCACGCGTTTCTCAGTCAGCGACAGTCATGTATTAACAGCATATTGTGTTGTTTTCATATCCTTTTATCTATACACATACCGTCGGATTCATTTCCTTTCTCTTAACTTATATATATATATATATATATATATATATATATATATATATATATATATATATATATATATATATATATATACACCTTGAAGACTTTCATCTATAACTACGGACTTATCAACGCCACAAGTAAATTTTGGAACTCTAACATCTTTTTTCAAATTACCATGTGGACTTGTATATTTTTTTTTTAACAGCTGAAAAATATATACTATACTATTTTGATACCCACTTTACATTTTTATATAAACTTTTACAACAAACTCTTTTGAGATTTTCTATACACTATAATGCTTCTGATTTTTTAAAAATTAAAAATAAAATTTATTTTATTTTTAAAACAGAATATGCATTTTTCAAAAATTTCAGCGTTTGAACTCAGCGTTCGTTTCTGTAAACAGTCTTTTTTTAACGGATATTTTTCTCTTCCCATCTATGTCGCTCTTTGATGAAGACCAACTTATCGATTTGGTCGAAACAGTACTGTCAGCAATTACATAAACAACATCATATGTTTTTCATAATGTTAAATTTCATACTGTCGGATTAATTTCCATCTATTTTTCATATATATATATATATATATATATATATATATATATATATATATATCACAAAGCTAAGAAAAACAAGTTGATTTTTAATATTGCAAGCGTATTGGCGCGAAATAAAGGTAAACAACATTATACTATCAAGCACCTGTTTTCTGTAGAGGAATTGTCTTAAGACTGACCATTTCGTATCCATAATCTTGTAGTGACCCTGTCTTTATGAGGAGAATTAAACTTGCTGGAAAATCGCCACAAGAAATAAAACTAGAACACGTGTTACTGACACAGATAACAAAAACCTGTTATTCTTCACCGTCTCGACGCTGGAAGACATAAAGATCATTTCCAGATGGCATATTAACTTCTTAAAAAAACACACACACACACCAACACACATATATATATATATATATATATATATATATATATATATATAATATATATCCACAAAGTCCATCTGCACTTTGAAATTTTTCAATTCTTTAAAGTGCACACGGACTTTACAGACATTTTGTATACGCACACACACACACACACACACACACACACACACATATCATCATGCCACGCTGTTAGCGTGGATATCCATGACAATATCTCGCCAACCTTCTCTATCATTCAATGTCCCTAGGAGGTCCTGTGCGCAGCATCCAGTATCCTCCCAAAGCTGGTCAATGTAGGTCTTCGCTGGGCGGCCCACACTAGCATGTCCATTTGTTGGCTTCCACAGCAGAACATCGCTTATGAGTTCGCCCTTGCTTCTCCAGCAGTGTCCACCCTATATATATATATATATATATATATATATATATATATATATATATATATAAAATGTTGTTCTGGTTCCAACGGGAGAAAATGTAATATTTTATAAAGAAAAGAAGAAGGTCCGCAAAATGTACCGTCTCAGAAAAAATGTTTTATTCTTTTTATTTCATCTACGAGTATGTGAAATAAAAAGAATAAAACATTTTTTTCTGAGAACGATACATTTTGTGGACCTTCTTCTTATATATATATATATATATATATATATATATATATATATATACATAAATCTATTAGTGCATCAATTTTGTTCTTGTGAATGTTTTTAATGATATCAGGAAGCATAGGAAATGTATAAGTGAAAAAGTAGAGTTCCAATACTTAACTGTTGTTTTGTCCCTGTTTATTTTTCCCAATATTTCGTGTGACATTTACCCTTTATCAAGGTATTTTTGTCAACTTAATAGAAACAGGAAATTAGACAAACCTGAAAAAAAAATTAACGAGAAAGGATTTGGTGTTGTTTAGCCATTACTTTTTTTTTTCGAAATCGTGTGATGAAATTGATTACTGCAATTTATCGTTCGAAATTAGGCATGACCTATGATCATAAAAGTCATGCACAACTTAAGGAAAAATGAAATAAATAAAAAATAAAATTAAAATATAATGTCAAAGAATTAACATACGGTCCCTCGCTGCGTCTTAGCTTGAATTTGGACACTCTGTACCCTGGATATCCTTACAGTCAAAGTCACTGGGTTCAAATTTACTTTTCCGACATTTATACATATGCATTTATATAGAATATTTGTATATATTCGCATACTCATATATATATATATATATATATATATATATATTATATATAATATATATTTATTATAATGGAGATTGTGTGTTTTTCTGTCTGTAACCGAAACTATATTCCTACTCAAATCACAATTCTCTTAGTTATTGACATCACATTCTCCATGATTTTATTTTTATCTAAACCTCAATTATTAATAAAATTGTCTTACATTATTAATACTGTTAACTATGTCTACATACTGACAACATGCAATTATATTTATATATACAACAAAATAGAGGTTTACAGTATGAACGGGAAGGCTAATTTGCATATTAATATTAAAAAATCGAATTTAATAAATATGTGCTTAGTATTATTGATTTCTAACTGTTTGGTGTTATTTTAATGAATATAAGCAAAAATCTCTTCAATGAATCTTAAATGAAATCCATTAACAAGATAAAATAACTCATTTTATTCTTTACTTCCTCTTATAACTAAATACTTAAATTAGAAAAAATAACAATGAAAGACGAGAGTGATGTAAGAGTAAGTTTCAGTTGTTCCGTTTTTTATTATACTCCCTCTGTTTCAAATCTTTTATTATACTCCCTCTGTTTCAAATCTTTTTATCTGTATTCTTATTTAGTTTCATTAGCCTTTCTAATTTAATACAATATTTTATTACATTAAAACTTAAATACTTGCACCCGGAGGGTGCATATATTTGCTAGTATATATAATCAGATTTTAAATATTATGGTGTTAAAATTTGAGTACTTACATTTGCTAAAGTTTTCACATTTATCATCCATTATATTATATTATATTATATTATATATATAACTCTATCTGATGGTGAGGTTCCAGTTTTGGAGGTTTGGGGAATGTGGAGCACCCCTTCATCACCATTGCTCCCTGGTACACTCTGACCCGGAGTGGTAGTACCTGTTAGGGTCCCATCTATGGGTTAAATAGAAAAATGTATTTATAAAAAAATATGAGGGTGGGCTTCACATGAGGACGGTTGAATCGAACTTAACGAACCTAAATTCCACGAGTGTTGATATATTAATGAATAAAAGATATAATGCACCTGTTATCTTAATTAGAAACATTTACATTTTTTTCATGTCAGTTAACTTGGAACCACGTATCTTTGAGACGTAACACAGATTCTCAAAGATACGTGATTCAAAGGTAACTGACCTGAAAAAATGTAAAAGTTTTTGAATAAAAATTAAGTTCGATTTAACCCATGAGAACATTATATCTGGTGTTGAAGACTTTTTATAAATAGGGTCCAGTCACTGCAACCCCGATTGAAAAGGTATGCGGATTCCTAGCGTTAATGGTGAAAAATAGGCCTTACTTGGTCACATTCCATGAAAGTATCTATTTACGTGTATGTGTGTGTGTGGCGAGGAATATATATATATATATATTATATATATATATATATATATATATATATATATATATATATAGTATGTATACATTTTGTAAAATAAATTTTTGAGGGGGAGTAAGATTCTACATTGAGAACATTTTTCTGTTATGCAATTCAAATTATTGATGATTATCCATCTGATGAGACTTGATTTGGGGAGCTTTGTTAAATCAACTTAGATTTATAAAGGCCCCAATTTTGATCGAAATAAATTTATTATAGAATAACGGTGTTGAGTTTTTCCTTCATTTCAAAGATATATATATATATATATATATATTATATATATATATATAATATATATAATTACGGATCTTTGTTAATCCACGAGGCAAATAAATCTACTTCTAGGTTAATAAAAATCGATTTAAAAAGTGCTCAATAAAAAGAGCTAAATATACGTTTTTATAAGCGAATGTTATAAAATATTCCAATTGCATTTTCTTGCCGTAGCAATTCTTCAGGGAATTCCCTGAAGAATTGATACGGCGAGAAACTGCAGTTGGAATCTTTCATAACATTCACTTTGAAAAACGTATATATATATATATATATATATATATATATATATATATATATATATATATATAAATCAGGTCGCCAAGCTCTACTCGTACTATGTAACTCAGTACTACCTGTTTCATAGCCGGCTCTTCGGCGACTAAACCAGTACCCCCACCAAGCGTGAGGAGGGTGGCTAGACACCCGGCAGGACGAAAAACAAAACCTGACAAAGGCCGGAGGAAGTCTTTCGCTCAACGGCCGACTAGCTGATAACAAACGTGGAGACATAGACATACCTGGATTGGTATCCAGGCGCGTAGCAAAACCACCGGGTGAGACACATCCCTCAGCCTTATCAAGGCAAGCGTCTAGGAAAAGGAAAACTCTGAGATTTAACCTGCCGTGGCTGATGAATCCAATGATGACTTGTTATTCTTTTTGGTTCAGTGTGGCAGTCGCTCAGAGAGTGGGATTGGTTCTCTGCAAAGCCTTTCCTCACTTAAAAAAAATACATTGCTTAATTTGCAATACATATGGGGAAAATAAGGGAAAGAGGAAAAAAAGAAATTTGGTATCCTTTATCATGAAATAGCAATACTTGAACACGAGCTTGCTGCCATCACACACACACACACACACACACACACACAGATATATATATATATATATATATATATATATATATATATATATATATATATATAATAAAATAAAATATATAGTGGTATTACCTATCTATTTATTTGATGGCAATAGAACAGTCATAACCTTAGGTTTCATACATGCAAAATCGCATGCATTTATTCGAATCAACGTCACCGGATGAATGCATGCGATTTTGCGTGTATGAAACCTAAGGTTGTGACTGTTCTATTGCCATCAAATAAATAGATATGTAATATCTTTATATATTTATTTTATTATATCATATAAAAGCTCTATTCTAATACTACTGCGATATGGTGCACCATTCCAGTGAAAGCTGAAGCGTTGGCTATCCCAGGCTATATATAGCGTTTATTTATTTTTTTTTTTTGTACGTGTGCGTATGTTGTAATGCGCGTGACATTGAAAATGCGTGTTGGTTGTGACGTTAAGACTGTATCCTAGCGCGGGATTTTGTACGTGGGTATGTGCGAATGAAAAAGTGTATTTGTGTTTTGTGACGTTTCCTGTTGGATTTTACATCAATTTAATCATTTAATATTATTAATATTATTATTATTATTAATATTATCATATTTATTTGTTTATTTACTTATTTATATCTAATTCAATTTATCTTTTTATATTTTATAATATTTTTAAATATATATATATATATATATATATATATATATATATATATATATTTAATTTATTTATTTAATTTTTTTCCTTAACAACTAGTGTGGAATGGACTGTGTGTTTGTATGTGTGGGCGAGATGTTGGGCTATAGATTTGAGTGCGTGTTTCGTATTAGTCTTCTCGTTGTAGATTTGTTTCATTAGTAATTTACCATTGTTACCGTATTATTATTTTTTATTTATTCCAAACTGCATTGTGATAGCCTTCTAAATCAACCAATCAACCTCCTAACCAATATATATATATATATATAATTTCTTTGAACCTAAATGTATGTATTTTAACTTATTCTGGCACAAAAAATTAATAACGTGGTCCATTTAGATCTTAAACTCCCTAAAAGTATTTTCCGTGCCGAGTTATCTTGTCATCGTTGATCGATCAACTGTAAACCATATCCAAGTGCACAACTGCTCGTGACTTTGTAGGAACGGCAATGTTAATGCACCATGGTAGTGTTTATATGAAACATAAGTGCACTTAAGTGAGCAAATACAAAAGGCCTAAAGAAAAGCACTACTTACATATATATATATATATATATATATATATATATATATATATATATATATATATATATATATATATGTATATGTATGTATATAAAAGGTAAAAGTAAATCTCAACTTAACAATATGCGAAAACCCTATCAAAAAATAAAATATTGCATACATTAAAATCACTCACACTTACAGAGATGTACAGAAATAGTTTTAAATATCTACCAATGTACTTTTTTTAAAATTCTGTTTCATTTGGGTAAAAATCCCTTTTATTCGTGTAGCTAGTGACTACTTGTGGAGAATATAGCGTGTGAGATATTTTTTCTAAGTTTGATGCGAAGTACATTCAGCTGATATTTTTTTCTTTTCAAAAAGGATTTTTTTCCTATGTACATTCAATATAGATGTGTTATTTTTATTACGTATCATTACACAAATAAAATCAGTTTAGAAGAGTTCAAACATGTTTGTAATGTATTTATTTATTTGTGTTTATTTCTCGTGTCGAATGAATGAAGTCGAATTTATTGATTAACAGAATGAAAGAACTGATTTCAATAGGGAGGAAAAATGTTTTATATGGGTTACTTATTTTTAAAAGGTTGAATATATATATATAATATATATATATATATATATATATATATATAATATATATATATACCAATACGTTTCTCATTCATTCTTCATTCATTCGATATTAAATATATATATATATATATATATATATATATATATACGCACACACAGAGACGTATATATATATATTATATATATTATATATATATATATATATATAATATATATATATATATATATATATTATGAATCGGCCAGGTACGTGATACCCACCCTTTTTTATTTGAAAAAGGTAATTTTTCTGTTTTTGAATTTGAAGTATTTTATTTCTTATAAAAACCGTTACACCGAATGAACATGACGCACCGAACGAACGTGACGCAATGAACGAACGAGACGCACCGAAAGAACGGGACACACGCTTTTTGGAAAAAATATTTCCAGTTTAAATTAAAAATATTCTTTGTTTCTCTCTGACGAGTCTGGTTTAAAACAATTACATCTTAAAACGGTCACAATTATCATTAGGCTCTGATGAAGTTTTTTTTATGAAATCCAAATATTGGCAATATTATCGATGCAAAAGTTGTAAAAAAATAAATTTAATCAAACAGCATCTGTGTTATTCATATCACTTTATCTATACATATACCGTCGGATTCATTTCCTTACTCATAACTAATATATATATATATATATATATATATATATATATATATATATATATATACAGGGTGTCCACAAAGACTGGGTACATGGAGATTTCACTATTGTATTTATTTATGCAATAAAAACGCTGATGTGCCCAATCAAGATTGTCATCAAAAGGGACTGTTAACTCAACAATGAAAACTTTTGTTAGATTAACAGACCAGATAACACTATCAGGACGCTGGGCCGTTAACGTAATTTCAGTTGGAAATACGAGTTGATGCAGCCATAAAACAGTGAGAAAATGTGCCTATTTTTATGAGCAAGTTTCAAAATGCTTCCTTCTTTAATGAAACTAGCAAATATATGCACCCTCCGGGTGCAAGTATTTAAGTTTTAATGTAATGAAATATCGTATTAAATTAGAAAGTCTAATAAGAAGGCAGATAAAAAGATATGTAACAGAGTGGGGGTATAATAGAAAAATAGAAATGAAACTTACTCTTTCATCACCCCGTCTTTCATTGCTGAATTTTACTTATTTAACTATTTAGTTAAATTAGGAAATAAAGAATAAAATGACAGTTATTTTTTCTTGTTAATTGATTTCATTTAAGATTCATTGAAGAGATTTTTGGTTATATTCATTAAAATAAAACCAAACAATTAGAAATCAATAATACTAAGCACACATTTAATAAAATCACATTTTTAATATCAATATGCAAATTAGCCTTCCCATTCACACTGCAAACCGCTATTTTTTGTATATATAAATACAATTGCATGTTATTCGTATGTAGATATGGACAACACTAATAAAAAGGTGAAGTAATTTTATTAATAATTCAGGTTTAAATATAAATAAAATCATGGAGAATGTGATGTAAATAACTATGTTAATTGTGACTCGATTAGTAATATAGTTTCGATTACAGACAGAAAAACACACAATCTCCATTATAATAAGATATATTGCTTTGTTTATGTTATAAACAGCTTTATTTGCAGTCTCACAACATCTCTTCGACGCCTCCGCAAAAAAATCTCGAGGGCTTCACTGTGCCTCCACGTGTAGCTTCTTAGAGTATACTCACATCCAGTGACAATATGTTTCAGATCTAGCAGTTTTCGCACATGTTCTGCATAGGTCGAACTAAGCTAACCCCAGACGTGTAGGTTGACTTGTGTCGGTAAGATGTCGTAGACTGCCTTTATAAAGAATCTTAACTTTTTAGGCTCCATATGTCTGACATCGCTACATGTGGCAGCTCTGTCTTTGCACTGTCCCACTTGGCACATACGCCCAGTTTTCTTTGTTCTACAGTTGTAGCAAGACGTTTGACTTCCTCAAGTTGATGCATTTCTTCCAAAATCATTTCCCTTTTATTTAATGTGGATTCCTTAGACTACCAAGGCTGAGGGTGAAGACCTAGTCCTGATCTTCCAGTACCAATAATTTCTTCACATCTTGAGGGATGATGGTGCGTTTTCTACAGCTTATTTTGCCTCCATTTCTGACCAGTTATAACGGAAGGCTGGGCGTTTTCACTAGTCACGCTTTACCTAATTTGAATTTATCAACAAGTGACACAGTCGGAAGTTTTAGCTCCGTTGATGAACTGTAAATTGCCACATTTGTTAATATAATATATTATTATATATATATATATATATATATATATATATATATATATAATATATAATAATATAAAAGTATTGAATTAAGAGCCAAAAAGCAGAGATTTACAATGTAATGAAAATGATTTATGGATGATTTAAACTCATAACTTTAAGATTCATTCAGATGAGTCAACATTTTGACTCATCTGAAGATTGCGTAAGCATGAACTTAAAGTTATGAGTTTGATCATCCATAATATTTACTATTGATATATATATATATATATATATATATATATATATATATATATATATACTAACAAATGTGGCAAACAAACTTCCACATTAAGTTAAGTCCCATTCAACGGGCATGTTTATAACACCTAAGATTAATCGAAAACTCGATTAATTTAAAGTAACCCTGAAGAATCAATCGATGAAACTCGAATAGGTTACTCCTTCCATTGTTAAAATAAATTTGCTCTACATTGTATTGAGCACTTTGTATTTGTTTTCTCAACCTTAACCTCTGGATATTGTGCGCTATGATCGTTTTATATGGTAGTCTTATAGCCGGTAATAATATATATATTATAATATTATAATAAATAATATATATATATATATATATTATATATATATAATAGTGTTTCGGCGTTACGTGATTAGAACTATGGCTAGGGTGAACTCAGACTGACCGTATTGTAGCCCGATATCTCGTCCACTGACAGCAGCGTGGACTGGTGTTTTAAACTATTAAGTACATAGGTTTGTTTATGTATTTCACGGTCACTGAGAGATCAAATTCCGGGGAAACGATCATTGCTTATATGCTTAGTAGTGAGTTAATTTAAATTACGAATTAGAGAGATCATACAAATTTATGGTATAGTGTGTGTGTGTATGTGTGTGTATGTGTGCGTGAGTGTGTAGGATGAAAATGGGTATACGAATGGAGATATTCTCTTAAAAAGGAATATTCCAAAAGAATAAGGATTTTTTTTTCTTCTCAACAACGTGTATTTTGGTGAACATATGGAATAAAACCTTTGAATTTACGCTTCTAAAATTGTTAATTAAAATTACTAGAAATAAAAGTCAAATATAAATTGAAAATGTCCAACTCATCAATCATTGTGTATTTAGATTGCAGCTTTTTTATGAATGTTTCAGTAAAGTTGATAGAGAAATTACAAATATTGTCTTTCATCTTATCTTTTCTAATGACTGCGTTCTTTTTGATGATACTATTTAATTGAAGCAGTTAATCTGACTATCCATCTTTTTTTTAGGATATATGGCCAATAAAAAAAAGTTTAGCGGGAATCTTTGAAGGTAGGGCGGATCCTTTTAGGCTTTTTTTCAAATAAATTATTTCCTGGATTCAATTACACTTCCGCATATTTTTCTGCACTTCCTGTGCAAATAACACCTTTCTGATTAATTCAAGTCCATATAGTCAGATACAGGACAGGAAGAAATACTCCTCATCGTAGAGCAGTACTTACGCCAATTTGATATTGGTTAATTTGACGTTGCTGATCAATTTAAAACACATAGCATTTAAACACTCCTTGAGGTGAAATAGGAGGGTTAGTCAAAAAATAATGCCATTTTGTTTAGGACAGGTATCATATATCAAAATGAAGCTGGTCCTCTGCGGATCACATCCCTACTTCTCCACATAAGTCAGTCAAAAAGTAATGCCATTTTGACTAGGACAGGTATAATTACCAACACAGAAAAATGTATCATACATCAAAATTAAACTGGTTCTCTGTGGATCACATCCCAACTTCTCCACATAGGTGAGTCAAAAAGTAACGCCATTTTTTAGGACAGGTATTATTACCAACGCAGGAACATGTATCATACATCAAAATGAAGCTGGTCCTCTGTGGATCACATCCCTACTTCTCCACATAGGTGAGTCAAAAAGTAATGCCATTTTGTTTAGGACAGGTATAATTATCAACACCGGAACATGTATCATCCATAGAAAAGAAGCTGGTCCTCTGCGGATCACATCCATACTTCTTTACATAGTCACTGTTTCTCTCAATAGCAATGATCCACCTTCGAATGAGAGCATGTATCCCTGCCCCGTAAAATTCTGTTGACTGTTATTTGAGCCACTTCAATACAGATTTCACGTCCTCGTCACTGGAATATTGTTTACCTTCAGACTATCATCTTTTCGGTCGCATGAAAGAGGGTTTGAGAGGCAAGCCTTATTGAACCTAACTGGTTTGAACAGGTAGCCAATGGGAAGCTGTAATATCCTAAGATGCTGTTGTTCTTTTTCATAAAGCTCAAGTTACCCAAGAATGGTTGACAATTTTCATGATCCATTTCTCCTTCTAAATCCTTAAATTTAATCCCCTAGACCAGTGCTTAACAGACTTCTGGAAGGGGCGGACTGTTTGACATTTTTTATCGAATTTATTAAACTTCGAATGAAAAGTATTTATGCAGGCATGTTAAAATTAGCTTTATTTAATAGATAAATCTATCACCAATATGAACTAACTCCCTGTGTGTAGTCAATGGGAACAGCGAGACTGCTTCTTATTTGTCAATTTTGTCAAGTCTTGGCTTGATAAAAGTGATTGTCGCACGCAATAGTTCTCGAGTATCCAAATTGTTCCTGCACTTCGTTTTTATCACACTCATTGTTGAAAAGGCAGCCTCGCATAGATATTTTGATGGAAATGGAAGAAGCTTATTGAGAGCGATTTCAGGGTGATATTTTTAGAAATATATTTCAAATTTTAATTTATACTAGTACAAAATAAAAAGCACCCTCCGGGCGACGTAAAATAGATTTTTGAAACATATTGCTTGTAAAAAAAATCAGCGAGTTTGTACCCTAAGTAAGTAAAATCATCGAATTCATTAAAGGATTAAAAAATAAAACAATTTGAAATGTAAACTTTAAATATGTATTAAAATAAAACAAACTATATATAGATATATAATACCAGTCATGTATTTATTAAAACTTGTTTTAAAAAACATAGAGGACTGTTTAATGTAGCATGTTCACATTTTGAGTGTATTTATTCTATGTTATGAAGGTTTTGGTTAATGTGACGTAAGCAGTGACGTAATTTTTGTTACAGAAAAAAACCGGAAGCGAATCTCCATTATTAATAGATGTACGGTTGCCTTACTTCAAAACTATCCAAACTTTTAAAAATAGTGGGTGGCACCTGCAAATCGACAGGTAGTACTCCACGGACAGCCACCGTTTCGGGCGTACTGGCTATGAGAGGCAAAGATCTAATAGATGGGACTTTTTTTAATAGTATCTCATACATCTGCAGGGATGCTGATAGGTACGAGTCCTGCATCCCTGACACACAAAAATATAAAAGGACGCAATAAAATTGTATCTATGCGTCCCATTGTATTTCTTGTTCTTCCTTCACCATTTTAAGCTAAGTGTAAATGCATTTCAATAGTTTCTTAGAAAAGAATTACACACGATAGGTTAGAAGGTAGGAGATAGACGGCTTTAGTTGTTTCTCTAGATCAAAAATAAAAATCCAACAATTTATTAAGAAACTTTAGCTGGGACCCATATATTTTCACGGGGACTCATTTAAAGCAAATATATACATAACAGGACCCACTAAATAAAAAAGCTATCCGCATCACTGCATCTTTGAGATGTTTTTCTTGAGATAAGCATCAACGTCACTTGTCTTTGGAAAATGACATAGATAATGAAAATGAGTGGATGCTTGAATGAGAATAGTGCACGACGCAAACGTTTGAACTACTAAACATTTTTTGTTTCTGTACACAATGCTGTCACAGTACAAATAACCGAGCAACTTGTACACGCTAGCCTTGGGGTTGTATACGTTATGAAAAGCCATGTAGATAAATCACTAAAGACAGCAATCTTTCTTCTGTTTGTTTTACAATAAATTGAAGAATGAAAAAGACATCTATTTTCTAAGAAAATATTTATATTTTATTATAACAGTACACAAATGTAGTAGTTTGACAACGTGAAATTGGACACGTGCCTTATAAAAGGAAAAAAAACATGGAGGCGCGTGGCATAATGGTTAGAATCGTAGGAAATGGAGTCGTCGGCCCGAGTTCAAATCCTAGGTTGTTTGCATTTCACATACCACTAATACCCTTGGGAAAGGTATGAATCCAACTATACACCCTCCAGCTATGGTTAAATAGTAGGACATACTGGGCTCTTTAACTTTGGTTAGGCGACCTGTCTAGGAGAAGGAAAACACTGAATTCAAACCTGGTAAACACCGCTTAAGAAAATTGAGATTGTGTCGCATCCTGCTGAGACGGAGGGATTGGTAAATATATGTATAAAAAGAAAAAAAAGTTTGAGGAGTGGCAGCACATTCGTGCCTGGTAGTTGATGCACTACCTCTTGTTAATATATATATATATATATATATATATATATATATATATATATATAGCATAGGGTCATGCAGAGTTTTTTTTCCCGGTGCCTGATGCACTTCAAACGGGGTGGTGATAACGTACTTTTGCACTGGCCACTGCATGAATTTTGGTTTGTGTGTGGCTCACAATGTTAAAATCTAATATATCAATATATATATATATATATATATATATATATATATATATATATATATATTCTTCTAGACTAGAAGAAACAACCACCAGCCAGCAACACTACTGACCTTACACAGTCTGAAGAAGGGGGCTATAATAATCTGGAAAATTTACTACTACTAAATAAACGAAACTCTACTAGAAAAAGAGCACGAATATATATACTTACTAGAAGTATACGGAGACTCTTAGACAACACTATATATATATATATATATATATACAATACTAGTTTTAATTCTGGACGCGGACTTTTGTGTTTCACATTGCGTAGAAAATTGGGTCGTCAACCTAAGGTCTAAAGCTGGACGTGGCTGTTTGTCTTTCAAATAGGTCTTATGCACCAAACTACTCTCCTTCCAGTTATGGGCAAATATTAGGGAAGGCTAGGCTCTTTAAACTTGGCTAGGTAACCAATCTAGGAGAAGGAAAACTCTGAATTCAAACCTGTTAAACTCAGCTCAAGAATTTGACCTTGTGTCACAACCTACTCGTGTGGAAGGTTTGGTAAATACGCACACACACACACACACACACACACACAGACACACACACAGACACACACACACATATATATATATATATATATATATATATATATATATATATATACTGAGATAGATGGATGAGATGCAAGTGAAATAGATGGATTGGTTATGTCAGTGAACAGACATTTTCTTTTTGACAAAGTAGCCGCTTCTTGCGTGGATCGGCGTCGGCAAATATTGACTCACTTCGAGTCGTTCATAAACAAACGATACATATTTAGATTTGTATCTTGCATCAGGAACTATTTATCTTATCGCCAGAGGAATGGAATTCGTTGCTTAGAATGTTATTCCACAAATATGGACCAAGTCAGTTATTTGTTTTCTTTGTGTCATCTGGCGACTTTTTGATTAGAACTACGCGAACATTTTGACATATACTAAAATAAAATAAAATGGTGAATAGACTCATGCAATAAGCATTATTATCATATGAAAAATAATATTATATATATATATATAATATAT
>CM042146.1:100439867-100473136 GCA_023376005.1 Doryteuthis pealeii
TGAAAATCACGAAGCATATATATGGTAAATTATTTAATTGTGTTAAATTAATTTTAAAGCTGTATTATCAGATTAATTTTGTTTCGTATGTATATTTTCAACTGCTTTTTCTAATATTTGACCAATTGCTTTTAACATGATAATATAAGTAAAAAAAACTTGTGTCGGCGTCCGGTATCAAAAGGTAGTTCGTGGAAACCCAATGCCCTCCCGTTGACTTTCTTGCCCATTCCTTCTCTTTCCTTCTGCCCCCCCCCCTGATACTCTGCCATTCCTCTCTCTTTAACCCACTATAAAAATCTCAGAACTTGTATTATTTTCACAAAGCAAAGACGGCCGAAATTTTGACTGAAAATCACGAAGCATATATATGGTAAATTATTTAATTGTGTTAAATTAATTTTAAAGCTGTATTATCAGATTAATTTTGTTTCGTATGTATATTTTCAACTGCTTTTTCTAATATTTGACCAATTGCTTTTAACATGATAATATAAGTAAAAAAACTTGTGTCGGCGTCCGGTATCAAAAGGTAGTTCGTGGAAACCCAATGCCCTCCGTTGACTTTCTTGCCCATTCCTTCTCTTTCCTTCTGCCCCCCCCTCTGATACTCTGCCATTCCTCTCTCTTTAACCCACTATAAAAATCTCAGAACTTGTATTATTTTCACAAAGCAAAGACGGCCGAAATTTTGACTGAAAATCACGAAGCATATATATGGTAAATTATTTAATTGTGTTAAATTAATTTTAAAGCTGTATTATCAGATTAATTTTGTTTCGTATGTATATTTCAACTGCTTTTTCTAATATTTGACCAATTGCTTTTAACATGATAATATAAGTAAAAAAAACTTGTGTCGGCGTCCGGTATCAAAAGGTAGTTCGTGGAAACCCAATGCCCTCCCGTTGACTTTCTTGCCCATTCCTTCTCTTTCCTTCTGCCCCCCCCCTGATACTCTGCCATTCCTCTCTCTTTAACCCACTATAAAAATCTCAGAACTTGTATTATTTTCACAAAGCAAAGACGGCCGAAATTTTGACTGAAAATCACGAAGCATATATATGGTAAATTATTTAATTGTGTTAAATTAATTTTAAAGCTGTATTATCAGATTAATTTTGTTTCGTATGTATATTTTCAACTGCTTTTTCTAATATTTGACCAATTGCTTTTAACATGATAATATAAGTAAAAAAACTTGTGTCGGCGTCCGGTATCAAAAGGTAGTTCGTGGAAACCCAATGCCCTCCCGTTGACTTTCTTGCCCATTCCTTCTCTTTCCTTCTGCCCCCCCCTCTGATACTCTGCCATTCCTCTCTCTTTAACCCACTATAAAAATCTCAGAACTTGTATTATTTTCACAAAGCAAAGACGGCCGAAATTTTGACTGAAAATCACGAAGCATATATATGGTAAATTATTTAATTGTGTTAAATTAATTTTAAAGCTGTATTATCAGATTAATTTTGTTTCGTATGTATATTTTCAACTGCTTTTTCTAATATTTGACCAATTGCTTTTAACATGATAATATAAGTAAAAAAAACTTGTGTCGGCGTCCGGTATCAAAAGGTAGTTCGTGGAAACCCAATGCCCTCCCGTTGACTTTCTTGCCCATTCCTTCTCTTTCCTTCTGCCCCCCCCCCTGATACTCTGCCATTCCTCTCTCTTTAACCCACTATAAAAATCTCAGAACTTGTATTATTTTCACAAAGCAAAGACGGCCGAAATTTTGACTGAAAATCACGAAGCATATATATGGTAAATTATTTAATTGTGTTAAATTAATTTTAAAGCTGTATTATCAGATTAATTTTGTTTCGTATGTATATTTTCAACTGCTTTTTCTAATATTTGACCAATTGCTTTTTAACATGATAATATAAGTAAAAAAAACTTGTGTCGGCGTCCGGTATCAAAAGGTAGTTCGTGGAAACCCAATGCCCTCCCGTTGACTTTCTTGCCCATTCCTTCTCTTTCCTTCTGCCCCCCCCCTCTGATACTCTGCCATTCCTCTCTCTTTAACCCACTATAAAAATCTCAGAACTTGTATTATTTTCACAAAGCAAAGACGGCCGAAATTTTGACTGAAAATCACGAAGCATATATATGGTAAATTATTTAATTGTGTTAAATTAATTTTAAAGCTGTATTATCAGATTAATTTTGTTTCGTATGTATATTTTCAACTGCTTTTTCTAATATTTGACCAATTGCTTTTAACATGATAATATAAGTAAAAAAAACTTGTGTCGGCGTCCGGTATCAAAAGGTAGTTCGTGGAAACCCAATGCCCTCCCGTTGACTTTCTTGCCCATTCCTTCTCTTTCCTTCTGCCCCCCCCTCTGATACTCTGCCATTCCTCTCTCTTTAACCCACTATAAAAATCTCAGAACTTGTATTATTTTCACAAAGCAAAGACGGCCGAAATTTTGACTGAAAATCACGAAGCATATATATGGTAAATTATTTAATTGTGTTAAATTAATTTTAAAGCTGTATTATCAGATTAATTTTGTTTCGTATGTATATTTTCAACTGCTTTTTCTAATATTTGACCAATTGCTTTTAACATGATAATATAAGTAAAAAAACTTGTGTCGGCGTCCGGTATCAAAAGGTAGTTCGTGGAAACCCAATGCCCTCCCGTTGACTTTCTTGCCCATTCCTTCTCTTTCCTTCTGCCCCCCCCCTCTGATACTCTGCCATTCCTCTCTCTTTAACCCACTATAAAAATCTCAGAACTTGTATTATTTTCACAAAGCAAAGACGGCCGAAATTTTGACTGAAAATCACGAAGCATATATATGGTAAATTATTTAATTGTGTTAAATTAATTTTAAAGCTGTATTATCAGATTAATTTTGTTTCGTATGTATATTTTCAACTGCTTTTTCTAATATTTGACCAATTGCTTTTAACATGATAATATAAGTAAAAAAAACTTGTGTCGGCGTCCGGTATCAAAAGGTAGTTCGTGGAAACCCAATGCCCTCCCGTTGACTTTCTTGCCCTTTATTTCTCTCTCCCCTCTGTATATAAATAGATAGAATTAAAACCCTTCCATGCTCCACTCCTTTTAACGATAACCTAGGATGGGACATGTGGACTTAAACTAAGTTAAAACTTACCTACTATATAGACTTCCCCCTATTTACCTCCCCGTCTGTCTCTCTCTCTTTTCTTCTGGCACTCTCTCTCTCCTTTCTTCTGACACTCTCTCTCCCTCCTTCCCTTACATGCCACATAGGCCTGTAAAACCAAACCATGGGTAGCAGCATGGTGGATGTGGGACACGGCGGAAGAACCTAAATAGGTCAACGGTGTGTATCACAAGATGCTGGGCGGAGGAACCCTGAATGGGTCAACGGCCAGGATCGACCAGTTCAGTGAGGTAACTACTGCTCCTCATCTCTAAGACCAGCGCCTATTGATGAGTTAACCAAACAGCTACCGATAGATATCTATGACCTCGACCCAACCAAAACCATGACTATTCACAAAGTCGAACCATACTACAACATACTCCCTGCTCACGCAAAATGCAAGCGTTCTGCTGAGGCTCTAGCTCCGGCCCAGTCTTCGATATATAACCAACGAAGCTCCACTTACACCACACATACAGAATATATCACTCCCAACACTTACAAACAAGACATACATTACACCAAAAATACTGACGTGGCGACAATAACTAACAAGACAGATATAGAGCCCAAACCCAATACAAATTTAGTCAGATGTAAAAAAACACTCAAGATAGCAACATTCAACGTTAGAACACTAAGAACAATAAGCCAACTCCCGAGCTCACGGCGTCTGCAGCCGAAAAAGATATAGACATCATATGTGTGCAAGAACACAGATTTGACCATAGAGATGTAGAATTAAAATACCATGAATCTGGGAATGGGTGGACACTCGTGTCAGCATCTGCATGGAAAAAACTCCGTCAATGCCAGTATAGGAGGTGTAGCAATGCTACTCAGTCCTCGGCACTAAAATCCCTTAATAGCATAGAAAAAATCCAACCAAGAATCATGAGTGCTACGTTTAATGGCAATCCTTGCATGACTGTAGTATCGTGCTACAGTCCCACAAATGCCAGCAAAGAAACAGATATAGAAACATTCTACAATGGATTATCCTCGCTATGCAGACACACTCCCAAACATAATATACTGATCATTGGGGGAGACATGAATGCACAGATAGGAAAAACTGAAAACAATAGATTCAGCTTACACAACACCTCAAACAGAAACGGCGATCTCCTAGCCGAGTTCTCCCTTGAGAACAGACTCGTTTGCTTAAACACTAAATTCCAAAAACGGAAGGGCAAACTATGGACATACACACATCCAAATAACACGAAAGCACAACTTGACTACATCCTAATAAACAAGAAATGGATAAATAGTGCAATGAACTGCGAGGCATATTCCTCTTTTGAAGGAGTATCCTCCGACCACAGAATAGTCACTGCGAAATTACGATTAAGCTTGCGTAGAAATAAAAGGCAAACTAGTAAATCTATACGGTACCAATGGTCAGCACTTGCCAACAGCGATATATGCAACCGCTACGCTGTCACAGTAAGAAATAAATTTGACATCCTCCAGGAGACAACTGAATGTCTCTCACCAAACGAGGAATACGAAAACTTTGTCAGTGCTCACCTAGAAGCAGCAGCTGAGTGCGTACCAACCAAACTAAGATCTAAACACACCGTTCCTTGGGAGACAGAAGTAGTTAGAGAAAAAAGAAATGATATAAAAAAGCAGCCCAACATAATAAAACAAATCCAACTAGCACCAATCTACATAGCCTTAGGAAAGCCCAGATAGAACTAACTAAAACATACAAAAAGAACAAACAGAATATATACAAACACAAATAAATAACATCAGACAATCAGTGGAAGACAGACAGTCGCGATTAGCGTGGCAAATTGTAAATGATATTAGTGGTAGGAAAAGTACCTCTAGATCAAAGCTAAAGGCAACCAGCCAAAAAGATAGACTACAGAAATGGAAAGACCATTTCCAGAAACTACTGGGGAACCCACCTAAAATCATAGAAAATAACACCCAAAAAATCATAGATAGACAGCTAGACATAAAACTGGGAGATTTTACAACAGAAGAACTCGACGAAGTCTTAAAGAAACTAAAAGGTAGAAAAGCAGCAGGTCTCGATGAAATACCCCCAGAGTATGGAAGACCAGAAAGTTCAATGACATACTGCTTAGGCTATGCAATGCTGTATATAGACAAAATAGAATAGATAAATGGACCAAAGGATGCATCCTCCCATTTCCAAAAAAGGGAGACCTGGGAATCGCTAAAAATTACAGAGGCATAACTCTTACTGCTATTGCAGCTAAGATATATAATGCCCTTCTTCTAAACCGCATCCAACCCGAAATCGAGAAAATCCTTAGGAAAAACCAAAACGGTTTCCGCAAAAATAGATCCACAACCTCACAAATCCTGACTATACGACGAATTATAGAAGGGGTTCGAGCAAAAAATCTGGAGGCAACGCTACTATTCGTAGATTTCTCTAAGGCATTTGATTCCATACACAGAGGGAAAATGGAACAAATACTACTAGCGTATGGTCTCCCCAAAGAAACTGTTGCCGCCATAATGATGCTCTACAAGGACACTAAAGCGATGGTGCGCTCGCCTGATGGAGACACAGATTTCTTTGACATTGCCGCTGGGGTCCTACAGGGAGATACTTTGGCTCCATATATATTCATTATTTGTCTAGACTATGTACTCCGAACTTCATTAGATACCATAAAAGAAAAAGGTTTCACACTAAAAAAGGCAAGAAGCCGGCGATACCCCGCACAAACTGTCACAGATGTAGACTATGCTGACGACCTCGCACTTCTTGCAGATACACCGACACAAGCTGAGGCACTACTGCACAGCCTGGAGGAGGCAGCAAAAAATGTCGGCCTCTATGTGAACTCTGATAAAACCGAGTTCATGAGCTTCAAAAAGCAAGGAGACATCTCCACACTAGACGGTAGGCCTCTTAAACTAGTGGGAAAATTCACATACCTAGGTAGTAATATCTCATCCACAGAAAGCGATGTTAACACAAGAATAGGAAAGGCATGGTTGGCCACCAATAAACTATCAGTCGTATGGAAATCCGACCTCCCTGACAAACTAAAGAGACGATTCTTCCAGGCTGTGGTCATATCGGTACTGCTGTATGGCTGTACCACCTGGACCCTAACGAAGCGCCTTGAGAATAAGCTAGATGGGAGCTGCACAAGAATGCTGCGAGCAGTCCTGAATAAGTCGTGGAAACAGCACCCAACCAAGAAGCAGCTGTATGACCACCTGCCTCCCATATCACAAACCATACGAGTAAGGAGGGCTAGGCATGCGGGGCACTGCTGGAGAAGTAGGGATGAGCTCGTAAGCGACGTATTACTGTGGAAGCCAACACATGGACATGCTAACGTGGGCCGCCCAGCCAGAACCTACATTGACCAGCTATGTAAAGATACTGGATGCTGCGCGGAGGAGCTCCCAGAATCGATGAGTGATAGGGAGGGTTGGCGAGAGACCGTCATGGATATCCGTGCAAATTGCGCGACATGATGATGATGATATATATATATATATATATATATATTATATATGTGTGTGTGTGTGTGTGTGTATGTGTGTGTGTGTGAAACTGTTTCATATATATATATATATATATATATATATATATATTATATATATATATAGTATCCAATTGCCGCTTTAACTTTTCCGTCGCAGTGGCATCAGTAAATTATCCAAAAGTTCAATATCTTTACAGACCCGTAATAATACTACTAATATTATTATTTAGAGGAAAAAAAAACCTTTTAAAATACATTTGAATCGATCTGCAATTGTAGAAATAGGTTGGGTCGGTCACTAAAATATTGTTAGAACTACATAGCTAAATTAATTAATAATAAATTGATATTTTCTTAAATATACATTTTTAAATAGGATAAATACAAAAAAGACAATAAAAACTATGAATTAGTAATATTAAACCCTTAATATAATTAGAATTAAATTTTTAACTGCTTTTAATGGCTATTTATTTATGATTAGAATTAAATTGATAACAATATATAGAATGAGAATTAAGGAATGAATACACGTGTTGAAGGATACATTGGCAGGCCGCACGCAAAGATTGAAAGAAAAAAAACGTAGCGTTCAAGCGTTATTATCCGAAAATATATTTAATTTAACAAAGGAATTACATCGACTTAGTTAACGTAGGTAGGGTCCTGAAGAAATCATTTCAATTGATTAATGTGGTTTAACGATAAGGTGCCATATTCTTTTTAGACCTAACAACAGAAAACCTAAAACAACAGAAAAAAATTAATTGAATTTGTCTGAACAAGTCTTAGAGGCAATTAATACATTCTTTTAGGACAGACAGTTTAATAACTTTGTTCTTGAAAAATTGTTTTTTTCCGGATTGTTGTCCTCATCTTTATTGTGGTATGTATAAAACACAGTCAATGCCGCTGTATCCTGGGCATTGTTCAGGTGTTCCCTGTTTACTTTAGACTAAAGTCATCATCAGAAGACAACTCTGAGCTCAAGGGTGGATTCTGATGATGATTCTCGTCTAAGGTAAATAAGAAACACCTGAACAATGCCCGAGGATACTGTTGTTTGAACATTGTGATTATACATACCACATTAAAGATGAGGACAAAAGTCCGAAACATCAAAAATTATTCACGCAAGACTCATCTAAAAAATTACAAACAAATAAGTTTCTTATTGTAAAAACATAATTTTTCCTGTTTTAAATCAGAACTACATATATTTATATATATAATGCATTTTCTGTCTTATCCTTTGTTTTTCACATTGCCAGATTATTGTTTTAATATCTGGCGAGAATTGGCTGATGTATTCGCCATATGTCATAGACCGAGTTCTGACATATGCGAATACATCAGCCAATTCTCGCCAATATTAAAACAAATCCGGCAATATGAAAAAACAAAGGATAAGACTTGCAGACAGAAAATGGCTTGCATTATTTAACAATATATGCCTACAAGAAAAAATGCTGCCTAAATACACACACACACACACACACACACACACATACCACATATATATATTATATATATATATATATATATATTATATATTGCCTGATATTATCTGTTAAGTTTAAGACTCAACGACAAATTCTCTAAATAGACCGTTAGACTGTGCCATAGTTAACTTCTTCGGAGGAGCATCTTATTTATTTATTTATTTATTTTTGTTACTCCAGACTGACATGCTGTAGCCGTTTTAGAATATATTTCTAACAATTGGCTTACCGATCTGGACAGTGTATTCTAGCGTACATCTCACCCACTACAAAAAAAAAAACGCTGTTTAGCTTAGGGTCTTTGAAATTGCAATCCCGACATAGTTTTTAGAATCCTGCAAGTCGTCCAGTGTTCGCTAGGTTAGGGTTTTCAAGTAGCAAGTGAATGGTTCACTAAATTTCCATTCAAAGTTTATAGAAATGTCATCCAACTTAGTGCTAAAAATCTATATATTTTCTTCTAAGAAATAAAGCCTTATTCATTTGATAAAAAAAGAGCTTTTTGAATTAATTTATGAGATGCAAAACACAGTTTGTGCAAGTGTAGCACCATTCCACGAAGAAGTGTTTAACTGTCAAAGGTGTTTGACGTATTTTCAGTGATTTGTAGCTGAAAGTTTGCTCTAACAATGACATTATTGCATCCCCTGTCTATATTGTGTTACTTTTTATGGGAATGAATGTGAGGCATTTCGTTTGGACCATTCTCACGTAAATATTTAAATCTCGTAAGAGCAGTGGCAGATGATGTCAGTCAAATTTTGTTTCAGCTCATGTGTTCTTCATAGGTCAATTCATTTTCAATTCTGAGCTTCAGTCATCGGTCACATGAGGAAAGTCCTTACAACTGTTCACATATGTTTTCAACGTTTTCAATGCTTGCAGAAATAGAAAACATAGATAGATGGATATTCTTATTAGGGTGGAGCTTATAAATACGCTGATTTATCCCTTGCAGAGGAATAAGAGCCTTACCCAAAAAGAAGAGTGCTTAGTACCCCTTCATTGACATTCTCAGGTCCACTCCAACCCTGAGTCAACCCTGTCGGCCTAGGCTTTAGAATACACGACTACACCTCTGCAGAGGGGTAATACTCCCTGAATGGGGCCAGCTGTTGGCCATGGGTGGCAACCCGTGATGCTTAAGGACAGAATCTTGGTAGATGATCAGTCCATGACATGCAACACCTACTTGGCGCTTACTTGGGCTTGAAGAGCGGTCGGAAAGGTCCCTCTGATCAATCGACTGGTCACGTCAAGCCCAAGCATCTACATCTTTTGGCAAGCCCCAATCCTTTTTCATTATAGGGGTGGTAGAAGGCAGTGCCGATGTCTTTATGTCCTGGTATGACGTCAAACTCTAACTGATGGTGAGGTTCCAGTTTTGGATGTCTTCAAAATGTGGAGCACTCATTCATCACCTTTCCTGCCAGGTTCACTCTGACCTGGAGTGTTTAGTACCTGTTAGGGTCCCATCAATGATTAATTAGAAAAAAATTATATAAAAAAAGGAGTTTCAAAAATTTTCTTCCAAACTACGCTATCAATCTTTCAAAACTTTGCCGGCATCAATTAATCCACCTGGTTGATGTGCCTCAAAAAGAAAGAACAGACAAACAGTCCTGAGTTGTTAGTGCCTGTTCAGGTCTCATCTTTGAGTAAACATAGGTATGATTAAAAAATATTGTGCTCCATAGTCAACAAAAAATTAAAAATTAAAACCTGAACAGAAGGCGATTCCCTAACTTCAACCCAAGATTAGAGTAAACGTTATTTCACGAACCAAAATGTTACTTGACGAAACTGGAAAAATATAATCAATGTTAATGTATTTAACTATTAAAAAGATTATATATTTTTAAAGAGGCAATCAATGCCAAAGTCTACTGAACAGTTAGAGTTATATTATTTTTTTGACACTTATATTGATAAAGTTTAATGGCGTTGTTGATAAAAAGCAGATGGTGGAGTTTACTTAAAAATATTCCAATATTTATCTTATGCTGCATTTTATCGGTGCAAATGTAATTGCATGTTATTTTCTGTATAAATAAAGACAAGGATCTGAGTTCATTTTACGAATTAATCGTTGTTAGTTTTATGAAAAAAAAAATGTGAAGAAAATTAATTTTCAACACGGTGGGCAGGGGAATACACCGACTGACCTCTGTAGAAGGATAAAAGTTCCACATCCCTATCTGGCCACCTTGGTGACCCTGGAATGGGGGCCCTCGTGATACTTAAGGATGGAATCCTTGTTGCTAAGTAGTCCATATTATGCAACATTCTACATTGGTCCTAGACGGATGTCGAAGAGGCCCACACCGATCAATCGGTTGGTCACGTCCAGCCTAGCACATATATGATTTTGCCGACCCTATTGCCCTCATGGTAAGCCCCTAACTATTTGTATCAATAGATGTGGTAGAAAGCCATGGCCGAGAGTTTTAGTGTCCTGGGTATGACGGTAAACTGCATCTAATGGTGAAATCCCAGTTTTGGAGCTCTGGGGAGTGTGAAGTGCCCCTTCATTGCCATTAATCCTAGGCCCTCCCTGACTCAGAGTGATATCACCTGTTAGAGTCATACCTATGGGTTAAATAGAGAAAAGACGTTTTAAAAATTGAGAATAAATATATTCATTACCCATCAAGAATGAATAAAGCAAATGGTTCGGTATAAAATAATACAACAAGGGTATACATGCCGTAAATACAACCAATCCACAAATTATCAAAGAAATTGACGGCAAGATACAGTTCACAGTATAAACACACTACATGCAAGATGTACGCATAGTAATGGTTATTGTTATAGGAAATTGTTCTCGATTATCTAGCACCACTTCAACACTCTAACATATGGACTGGCTCATTACCTTAAACTAGTCTACGTTTAAAGTGGATTAATCTACTGAATAATATTCGGACTGATATTACTGCGTTTGGCTATACCGCATATGAACCTCCTCTATTTCTTATAAGTTTTGTTTTGTTAATTGTTTGTACTTTATTGTTCAGAGCTTTTGTATGTATCCGTTTGTACGAATACTAGTGCTAAATATATAAATAAGCACAGAATTCCTCTGTGCATCATTTCACCTCGACGATACAACAGAAATTATTGGCAAAGTTCAAATTCTGGATAAGACTATTTCACTTTATACAGGAGTAAGTAAAAGTAAAGCTGTCAGAGTGGCCTAAAGTCGGTATCAGCCCGACAGTGAGGAGTTCTATCCCCTTTTCACTAGCACTAGACCAGGTAGATTATTTTTTGTTTCTGAGCGGATCGCCACACCTATCCTTAGCACCTCACTTTACCGCACAGATCCCTGTGCGACTCACAGTTCATCTCAACTGCATATTCCCCCATTGTAACTGTTTTAATGGATTTTCGCTGGCATTATTCACTTTGAGCTGCTTCTTTTAGCCGAAGTTTCACGATCAGAGCAAGTGTCTATTGTCAGCGTTAGGGTATTTAAACATTGCTTCCAAAGTAAAAAAAAAAAGATTATCCATTCGATCAATCAATAGATTTGAAGCCATAAAGGATCCAAATTTAATTATTGATGAGGGTACTCTTCCATACGGTAATGCGGATTTCGCTTCTTTTTTTTTTTTTTCAATCGCGGCGGTCGATTCCGAACAAATTCTGAAAGGATAGGATATTAAAATCTGCTGCTTTTTTTTTTTTTTCTTGCTTTCAATAATTTAATTTTATCAAAAAGCATTTGCATCGATCTATCATTCACATCAACAAAACATGATAGAGAAAGGCTTTCTTATGGCTATTACAAAAAAAAAAATTGTCTTGCTGGTTAAAATATTTTTATCGTTCAAAGCCAACCGGTTTAGAAGGATAATATTATAACAAGCTCCATACAATATGTGTCAAAAAATAGAACTTACGCAACGTACAAATAGAAAAAAGCGCATCCGACCTTATACATAACACACAAAATACGTAAACAAACAAGTGACACGCGGATCCAGACGCACATAAATTGGACATTTTTTTATCATTTTATTTTTTTTCCCTGCCGTCGATTGCTACGCTTAAACAAGTAGTATCATTTTTTAGGGACGTATATATGTATGCACATGTATGATTGTACATAATATATATATATATATAGTAAAGTCGTCGGGGCGGCCTAAAGTCGGTATCAGCCAGTCAGCGAGGGAGTCTATCCCCTTTTCAATAGGCTAGACCAAGGAGATTGTTTTTAGCATCTGAGGTGGAGCGCCACACCTTCCATCAGCTCCTTACTTTACCGCACAGATCCCTGTCCTACTCATACGCTGAGTTGGCGAGGACCGGTATCGAACTAGAACCTTGTGGTTTTCTAACCGAACGCTCTACCGACTGAGCAAAACCCGGTTTTTCCAACCCCTCCGCCGAGTACGATGGACACAAGGTCAATTTTTTAAGCGGAGTAACAGGTTTGAATTCAGAGTTTTCCTTCTCCGAGTCCGGTTACCTGGCATGGTTAAAGAGCCCTGCTATTTACCCATAGCTGGTGGTGAATTGTATCCATACCTTTCCAAAGGGTATTAGCGCTTTGTGAAACGCAACAGCTTTGTCCAGGAAATTAGACTATATATATATATATATTATATTATAATATAATATATATATATATATAAAAGGCTATGAAAACAAATTTTGTAAAATGAATAATTTTTTATCATTTCATTGCTGATATTGACAATTTTCGATTTATAAAAAATCATCATCAGAGCATAATGATAATTAGGTCCGTTTTAGATGTAAATGTTTTTAGTCCTGACTCACGAGAGAGAAGCAGAAAATAATTTAAATTCAATCCAGAAAATTGTTTTTCCCAAAAAGCATGTAAGCCAAGCGATCGCTTCGTCTTTGTTCATCGTGCGTGTTTCACTAACGTCATGTACATTTCGCTACATCGTGTTTCATCAGCGTAACATTTTTGAAAGAAAAATAGATACTTCAAGTTCAAAAATAGAAAAGTTTCTCTTTTTCAAAATAAAGAGTTTTAACCCGTTCATGGTCGATTAGTAACGATTTTTTTTGCAGAAATAAATGATTTTATTTAATCATTTTTAAAAAATTACTTTTTATGTAAAATATGAATGTGTAAAGGTATATTGGGATAATGTTGAAATTTAAATTTGTTAGGAGTGTATGTCTAAATGGTTATGTGAAAGGGATTTTTTATGATTTCTGAGTACAAGTGTCGCTAAATATGGAGAATATTTTTTTGTAATGCCTTAGCAAGCTAGTATTCGCAGACCATTGTTAGTGAGTTCGATTCTATTGGACGCCCCATACTCCTGCCTTGTGCCATATTAAGTTAAGCTTAGTAAAATGGCCCCACGCGGTGTAATTGGTTAGCAAGCTCGTTCGCAAACCATTGTAGTGAGTTCTATTCTCAGCTGGAGCCCATACTTCTTGCTTGTGCCATATCTAAGCTAAGCTTAGTAAATAAACTATATATTAAAATTCACATACTTTAATTTTAAGGTGCCAATATTAACTCAATACACAATAGAACACTACGTGAATTATGAATCCTTGGTTATTCTCACACATCAAACCATCCCCAAATACAAGGCTTACAAAAATATCTCCATATTTAGCGACACTTGTACTCAGAAATCATAAAAATCCCTTTCACATAACCATTTTAGACATACACTTCCTAACAAATTTTAAATTTCAATATATCCAATATACCTTTACACCATTCATATTTTACATAAAAAGTAATTTTTTAAAAATGATTAAATAAATCATTTATTTTCTGCAAAAAAATCCGTTACTAATCGACCATGAACGGGTTAAAACTCTTTTTTTGAAAAAGAACTTTTCTATTTTTGAACTTGAAGTATCTATTTTTCTTTCAAAATGTTACGCTGATGAAACACGATTGTAGCGAAATGTACATGACGTTAGTGAAACACGCAACGAATGAACAAAGACGAGCGATCGCTTGGCTTACATGCTTTTTGGGAAAACAATGTTTTCTGGATTGAATTTAAATTATTTTCTGCTTTCTCTCTCGTGAGTCAGGACTAAAACATTTCATCTAAAAACGGACCTAATTATCATATGCTCTGATGATGATTTTTTATAAATCGAAATATTGTCAATATCAGCAATGAAATGATAAAAAAATATATTCATTTAACAAAATGTTGTTTCATAGCCTTTTATAATATATATATATATTATTATAATATATATATAATATATATATATAGTTCAATTCCTGACAAAGCTGTTTGCGTTTACAAAGCGCTAATACCCTTTGGAAAGGTATGGATACAATTCACCCACGCAGCTATGGGTAAATAGCAGGGCTCTTTAACCATTGGCCAGGTACCGGACTCGGAGAAGGAAAACTCTGAATTCAAACTGTTACTCCGCTTAAAAAATTGACCTTGTGTCACATCGTCTTGCGGAGGGGTTGGAAAAACCGGGTTTGCTCATCGGTAGAGCGTTCGGTTAGAAACCACAAGGTTCCTAGTTCGATACCGTCTCGCCCAACTCAGCGTATGAGTAGGACAGGGATCTGTGCGGTAAAGTAGGAGCTGATGGAAGGTTGTGGCGCTCCACCTCAGATGCTAAAACAATCTCCTTGGTCTAGCGCTATTGAAAAGGGGATAGACTCCTCGTCTGACTGGCTGATACCGACTTAGGCCGCCCCGACGACTTTACTTATATATATATATATATATATAGTACAATCATACATGTGCATACATATATACGTCGTTCCTAAAATGATACTACTTTGTTTAAGCGTAGCAATCGACGGGCAGGGAAAAAAAATGAAAATGATAAAATGTCCAATTTGTGCGTCTGGATCCGCGTGTCACTTGTTTGTTTACGTATTTTTGTGTGATTTGTTATAAGGTCGGATGCGCTTTTTCTATTTGTACGTTTGCGTAAGTTCTATTTTTTGACAACATATTGTATGGAGCTTGATAATATTATCTTCTAACCGGTTGGCTTGAACGATAAAATAATAACCAGCAGAAATTTTTTTTTGTATAGCCATAAGAAAGCCTTTCTCTATTCATTTTTGTTGATGTGAATGATAGATCGATGCAAAATGCTTTTTGATAAAATTAATTATTGAAAGGGGAAAAAAAAAAAAAGCAGCAGATTTTAATATCCTATCCTTTTCAGAATTTTTTCGGAATCGACCGCCGCGATTGAAAAAAAAAAAAAAAAAAAGAAGCGAATCCGCATTACGATGGAGAGTACCCTCATCAAGAATTAAATTTGGATCCTTTATGGCTTCAAATCTATTGATTGATCGAATGATAATCTTTTTTTTTTTACTTTTGGAAGCATGTTTAAATACCCTAACGCTGACAATAGACACTTGCTCTGATCGTGAAACTTCGGCTAAAAGAAGCAGCTCAAAGTGAATAATGCCAGCGAGAATCCATTAAACAGTTACATGGGGAATATGCAGTTGAGATGAACTGGTGAGTCGCACAGGGATCTGTGCGGTAAAGTGAGGTGCAAGGATAGGTGTGGCGATTCCGCTCAGAAACAAAATCTACGCTGGTCTAGTGCTAGTGAAAAGGGATAGACTCCCTCACTGTCGGAGCTGATACCGACTTTAGGCCACTCTGACAGCTTTACTTTTACTTACTCTGTTAAAGTGAAATAGTCTTATCCAGAATTTGAACTTGCCAATATAATTTCTGTTGTATCGTCGAGGTGAAATGATGCACAGAGGAATTCTGTGCTTATTTATATATTTACACTAGTATTCGTACAAACGGATACATACAAAAGCTCTGAACAATAAAGTACAAACAATTAACAAAACAAACTATAAGAAATAGAGAGGTTCATATGCGGTATAGCCAAACGCAGTAATTCAGTCGAATATTATTCAGTAGATTAATCCACTTTAAACGTAGACTTAGTTAAGGTATGAGCAGTCCATAGTTAAGAGTGTTGAAGTGGTGCTAGATAATCGAGAACAATTTCCTTATAACAATAACCATTACTATGCGTACATCTTGCATGTAGTTGTGTTTATACTGTGAACTGTTATCTTGCCGTCAATTTTTTTGATAATTTGTGGAATTGGTTGTATTACGGCATGTATACCCTTGTCGTATTTTTTTATACGAACACATTTTGCTTTATTCTTCTTGATGGGTAATGAATATATTTATTCTCAATTTTAAAACGTCTTCTCTATTTAACCATAGGTAGACTCAAAACACGGTGATATCACTCTGGTCGGGAGGGCCTAGGATTAATGCATGAAGGGCACTTCACACTCCCCAGAAGTCCAAAACTGGGATTTCACCATTAGATGCAGTTACCGTCATACCCGGACACTAAAAACTCTCCGGCCATGGCTTCTACCCATTCTATTTTGATTACAATAGTTAGGGCTTACCATGAGGGCAAAGTGAGTCGCGCAAAATCATATTAGTGCTAGGCTGGCACGTGACCAACGATTGACGGTGTGGGCCTCTTCGACCATCCGTCTAGGACCAATGTAGAATGTGAGCATAATATGGACACTTAGCAACAAGGATTCCATCTTAAGTATCACGAGGGCCCCCCATTCAGGGTCACCAAGGTGGGCACATAGGGAATGTGGAACTAATCCTTCTATACAGAGCGTCAGTCGTTTATTCCCCTGCCACCGTGTTGAAAATTCATTTTTTCACATTTTTTTTCATAAACTAAAACGATTTAAATTCGTAAATGAACTCAGATCCTTGTCTTTATTTTACAGAAAATAACAGCAATTACATTTGCACGATAAAATGCAGCATAAGATAAATATGGAAATCTTCAAGTAAATCACCATCTGCTTTTTATTCAACAAGCGCATCTAAACTTTATCAATATAAGTGTTCAAAAAATAATATAACTCCTTACTGCTTCAGTAACTTTTGGCATTGATTGCCTCTTTAAAAATATATAATTCTTTTTAATAGTTAAATACATTAACACTTGATTATTATTTTCCAGTTCGTCAAGTAACATTTTGGTTGTTGAAATAACGTTACTCAATCTTGGGTTTGAAGTTAGGGAATCCGCCTTCTGTTCAGTTTTATTTTATTTTTGTGACTATGAGCACGATAATTTTTTAATCTACCTATTTACTCAAATGATGAGAACTGACCAGGCACTACAACTCAGGACTGTTTGCTCTGTTCTTTCCCATATTTTGAGGCACAAGCAACCAGGGTGGATTAATTTGATGGCCGCAAAGTTTTGAGAATGATCGGTTAGTTTGGAAGAAAATTTTTGAAACTCTTTTTATATAATTTATTTTCTAATTAACTCATTGATGGGACCCATTAACAGGTATAAACACTCCAGGTCAGAGTGAACCTGGCAGGAAAGGTGATGAATGAGTGCTTCCACATTTTTGAAAGACATCCAAAATGGAACCTCACCATCAAGTTAGAGTTTGACGTCATCCAGGGACATAAAGACATCGGCACTGCCTTCTACCACCCCTATAATGTATAAGATTGGCTTGCAAAAGATGTAGAGCTTTGGGTTGACGTGACCAGTCGATTGATCAGAGGGACCTCTTCCGACCGCTCTTCAAGCCCAAGTAAGCGCCACAAAGTAGGGTGTGCATGTCATGCTGATCATCTACCAAGATTTGTTTCCTTAAGCATCACGGGTTGCACCATGGCCAAAGCTGGCCCCATTCAGGGAGTATTACCCCTTCTGCAGGGTGTGTTTGGTGTCATATTCTAAAGCCGTTTAGGCCGACAGGGTTGCTTCGGGTTGGAGTGGACCTGAGAAGTAATGTCAATGAAGGGGGTATAAGTCACTCTTCTTTTGGGTAAAGCTCTTATTTTCCTCTGCAAGGGTTAATCAGCGTATTTCATAAGCTCCACCCTAATAAGAATATCCATCTATTCTATGTTTTCTATTTCTGCAAGCATTTGAAAACGTGAAAACATATGTCTGAACAGTTGTAAGGACTTTTCCTCATGTGACCGATGACTGAAGCTCAGAATTGAAATGATTTGACCTATGAGAACACTGGACATTGAACAAAAATTTGACTGAATATTTCTTGCCACTGCTTCTTAGAGAAATTTAAAATATTTGTGAGATTGGTCCAAACGAAATCCTCACATTCATTCCCATAAAAAGTACACAATATAGACAGGGGATGCAATAATGTCATTGTTGAGCAAAATTTCAGCTACAAAATCACTGAAATACGTCAAACACCTTTGACAGCTTAACACTTCTCGTGAATGGTGCTCACTTGCACAAATCTGTGTTTTGCATCTCATAATTAATTTCAAAAAGCTCTTTTTTTATCAAGATGAATAAGGCTTTATTTTCTTAGAAGAAAAATATATAGATTTGACACTAAGTTGGTACATTTCTATGAAACTTTGAATGGAATTTAGTTGACCATTCACTTGCTATTTGAAACCATAACCTTAGCGAAACACTGGACGGACTTTGCAGGATTCTAAAAAATATGTCGGGATTGCAAATTTCAAAGACCCTAAGGCTAAACAGCGTTTTTTTTTTGTTAGTGGGTGAGATGTTACGCTTAGAATACACTGTCCAGATCGGTAAAAGCCATTGTTAGAAATTATTTCTAACGGCTACAGCAGTCAGTCTTGGGAGTAAAAAATTAAATAAATAAATAAATAAGATGCTTCCTCCGAAGAATTACTATGGCACAGTCAACGGTCTATTTAGAGGAATTTGTCGTTGGTCTTAAACTTAAACAGATAATATTCAGCAAATATATTATATATATTTATATATATATATTTTATGTGGTATGTGTGTGTGTGTGTGTGTAGTGTGTGTGCTATAGGCGCATGTTTTTCTTGTAGGCATATATTGCTTAAATAATGCAGCCATTTTACTGTTGCAAGTCTATCCTTTTGTTTTTCATATTGTTCGGATTATTGTTTTAATATCTTGGCGAGAAATTGGTGATGATATTCGCCATATGTAGAACTCGCGGTCTATGGGACATTATGGCGATTACATCAGCCAATTCTCGCCAGATATTAAAAACAATAATCTGCAATGTGAAAAACAAAGGAATAAGACAGAAAATGGCTGCATTATTTAACACATATTATATAAATATATGTAGTTTGATTTAACAGGAAAAATTATGTTTTTACAATAAGAACTTATTTGTTTGTAATTTTTTTAGATGAGTCTTGCGGTGAATTTAATTTTGATGTTCTCGGGACTTTTGTCCTCATCTTTAATGTGGTATGTTAATCAACTGTTCAAACAACAGTATCTCGGAGCATTAGTTCAGGTGTTTCTTATTTACCTTAGACGAGATCAGGTCATAGAATCCACCCTTGAGCTTCAGGCTTGTCTTCTGATGATGACTTTGTCTAAAGTAAAAACAGGGAACACCTGAACAACAATGCCCAGGAAAACCAGCCGGATTGACTGAATGTGTTTATACATCCCAATAAAGATGAGGGACAACCAATCCGGAAAAAAACATTTTTTCAAGAACAAAGTTATTAGAAACGTCTGTCCTAAAAGATGTATTATTGCTCTAAGATTGTTCAGACATAATTCAATATATTTTTTCTGTTGTTTAGGTTTTGTTGTTTAGTCTAAAAAAATATTGGCACTTCATCGTCTTTAACCACATTTAATCAATTGAAATGATTCTTCAGGACCCTTACACTCGGTTAACAAGTCGATGTAATTCCTTTGTTAAAATTAAATATATTTTTTCGGATTTAATAACGCTTGACGCCTACGTTATTGTCTTCAATTTTGCGTTGCGGCCTGCCAATGTATCCTTCAACACGTGTACATTCCTTAATTTCTTCATTTCTTTATTGTTACAATTTAATTCTAATCATAAATAATAGCCCTTAAAGCAGTAAATTTAAATTCAATTATATTAAGGTTTTATATTACACTTCATAGTTTTTTATTGTCTTTTTTGTATTTTCTCCTATTTTAAAATATGGTATATAAGAAAAAATATCAATTTTATTATATTGGAAATTTAAGCTATGTGTTTCAAGCAATATTTTAGTTGGATATTCCGATCCATATTTCTCAATTTGCTCGATCATGCAAATGTATAGATTTAAAAGGTTTTGTTTTTCCTCTATAATAGTATATTAGTAATTATTATTACGGTCTGGTAAAGATATGGCACTTTTGGTTAATTTACTGATGATGCCACTGTCTACGGAGAAAGTTAAAAGCGGCAATTGGATTACTAATATATATACTAATATACTTATTATATATATATAGTAGTAGTTATTATATTATAGTGAAACAGTTCACACAAAACATACACATCCACACCACACGACACAATTATATATAGTATTTATATTATTATATATATCATTACTTCATGTCGCGCAATTTGCACTGGATATCCATGACGTCCTCTCGCCAACCCTCCTTATCACTCATCGTTTCTGGAGCTCCTCGCGGCAGCATCCAGTATCTTTACCATAGGCTGGTCAGATGTTATGGTTCTGGCTGGTCGGCCCACCGAGTCATGTCCATGATGTGGCTTCACTAGATAAATACCGTCGCTATACGAAGTCATCTCCATACTTCTCCAGCAATGCCCCGCATGCCTAGCCCTCCTTACTCGCTTATGGTGTGATTATGGGGAGGCATGGTGGTCATCAGCTGCTTCTTGGTTGGGGATTGGCATGATGTTTTCCCCCCCCCGTTAATTCAGGAGCGCTCTGCAGCAGTTTCTTGTGCAGCTCCC
The DNA here is from genome assembly GCA_023376005.1 of Doryteuthis pealeii. Taxonomy (NCBI): domain Eukaryota; kingdom Metazoa; phylum Mollusca; class Cephalopoda; order Myopsida; family Loliginidae; genus Doryteuthis; species Doryteuthis pealeii. The sequence goes on from CM042146.1 coordinate 100,460,761, forward strand.
ATCTTGCTATTTCTCAAGGTCGTTCGTTGTGTCACAGGTTGTCTACTGCTTTACACAAACTAGTCCGCTCTGACACAGCCTGAGAAGAATCTAGTCTCTATTTGTCAGGAGGGCGGATGGCCATATCGACGATTAGTGTTTAATTGGTGGCCAACCATGTCCTTTCCTTCTTGTGTTAATCATCTGCTCCTGGGATGGAGATATTATATCTATGGTATGTCTGTCGATTTCTTTCCACACTAGTTTAGAGGCCTACATGTCTATGTGCTGGAGATGTCTCCTTGCACTATTTGAGCTCGGCATGTAAGCTCTGGTTTCAGCAGTTCACATAGTGAGGCCGACATTTTTGCTGCCTCCTCCAGGGACTGTGCCGTATGGTTTGCCTCAGCTTGTGTCGGTGCATATTCTGCAACTTAAGATAGTGACAGGTCATGTCGTAGTCATAGTCTATATTCTGTGACATGTGTTGTGCGTAGGGTATTCAGCGCTCTCGGTTCTTGCCGCTTGTTTGGTGTGAAACATTTTTCTATTTATGCGTATGATTAATGAGTTCGGTCAGATCGAAGTTCTACCTTTTCGATCCGGTACTAGTCTAGGACAAATAATGAATATTATTATGGAGCCAAAGTATCTCCTGTAGGACCCACGGCAATGTAAGGAAATCTGTGTCCCATCAGGCGCGGCGCCCATCGCTTTGTGCCTTGTAGAGCTTTATGGCAGGCAACAGTTTCTTTGGGGAGACCATACGCTTATAGTGCATGTATTTGTTCGCATTTTTACTCCGTCTTGTGTTATTGTGCGTAATCAACTGCTTAGAGATCTGCGGATCACATCTATAGTTGTCTTGTTGCCTCTCGAGTTTTGATTTTGCTCGAACCTTCTTAGTAATTCGCTCCCCTTGTCACGAATAACATCCGGCTTATAGTTCAGGTTTGTTTGTAGTGTTGTGGGATCTATCTTTGTCGGAACACCGTTTGGTTTTTACCTTAAGGATTTTTCTGTTCGGATTCGTTCGTGGTTAGTGACTCTGCAGGCGGACTTGTTTGAAAGCACCTCCTGTTAATTGGCAGTTATTATACTAGTGCTTCTAGCAGTAAGAGTATATTATGCCTCTGTATTTTTTAGTTCCGATTCCCAGGTTCTGCTCTCTTTTTAGTGGAATATATGGGGATGATCTCTGGATGGTCCATTTATCGTATTCCTATTTAGTCTTTGTAGTATTAAGAGTATCTGGACTAGGCTAGCTCAGAGACTATTATGTTTCATTAGACTTCTTGTTATATCTTTCATATTCTAGGGAAGGTATTTACACGTCGAGAACACTGCTGCTTTTTCTAAACGTAGTTTCTTAGTCGATCTTTCGTCTAGTTCCTCATGTTGTTGTATAATGATTCTCTGCGTCTGCAGTATGTGCTCTTCCTAGCCTGTTCATTGCGTCATGATCTCTATTTGACAGAGATTCTTGCGTGTTATTGTTTACAATACTATTTGGTGCAGCTTTCGACCTCTCAGTTTTATGTTTGCTGGAAATGGCTTTCCATTTCTGTAGTTATACTTGTCTGTGCTGGTTGTCTTTAGCTTTGATTTAGAGTCGGTTCTTATTTACTTACCACTAATTCATACAATTTGCCATCCGCTTAATCGCGACTGTCGGTTGCCTTATGATTGGTTCTGTATTTATACTTTGTGTGTATTATATTCTGTTGTTTTTTGTATGGTTTAGTTAGTTTATCTTGGGCTCCTATATCGGCTATTGTAGTATGGTGCTAGTTGGATTTTTTTTTTATGTTGGGGCTTTTTTTTCATATGCTATTTCTTTCTTCTTCAACTTATTCTGTCTTCCAAGGACGGAGATAGTACGATAGTCGTTTAGATCTTAGTTGTTTTTGGATACGCTCAAGCTCAGCGCTGCTTCTAGGTGAGACTAATAGACAAATAGTTATTTCGTGGTTTTCTCGTTTGGTGAGAGACCATTCAGTTGTCTCCTGGAGGATTCAAATTTATTTTCTTACTGTACAGCGTAGCGTGCAATATATCGCTGTTGGCCAGTTGCTTGGACCATTGGTACCTAAAGATTTTACTAGTTTGCCTTTTATTTCTTACGCAAGCTTAATCGTAATTTCGCAGTGGGTCATTCTGTGGATCGGAGGATACTCCTTCAAAAGAGGAATATGCCTTCGCAGTTCATTGCACTATTTATCCATTTTCTTTTTATTAGGATGTAGTCAAGTTGTGGCTTTCGTGTTATTTGGATGTGTGTATGATCCATAGTTTTGGCCTTTCCGTTTTGGATTTAGTGTTTAAGCAAACGAGTCTGTTCTCAAGGAGAACTCGGCTAGAATCGCCGTTCTCTGTTTGAGGTGTTGTTAAGCTGAATCTATTGTTTTTCAGTTTTTCCTATCTGTGCATTATTGTCTCCCCAATGATTCAGTTATTATGTTTGGGAGTGTGTCTGCATAGCGAGGATAATCCTTGTTAGCTGTTCATATATCTGTTCTTTGCTGGCATTGTGGACTGTAGCACGATACTTACAGTCATGCAAGGATTGCCATTAAAAGTAGCACTCATGATTCTTGGTTCGGTTTTTTCTATGCTATCTAGGGATTTTAGTGCCGAGGACTGAGTAGCATTGCTAACCTCCCTATACTGGCATTGACGGAGTTTTTCATGCAGATGTGACAGAGTGTCCACCCATTCCAGTTCCATGTATTTTAATTCTACATCTCTATGGTCAAATCTGTGTTCTTTCACACATATGATGTCTATATCTTTTTCGGCTGCAGACGCCGTGAGTCGGGGAGTTGGCTTATTGTTCTTAGTGTTCTACGTTGAATGTTGCTATCTTGAGTGTTTTTTTACATCTGACTAAATTTGTATTGGGTTTGGGCTCTTAATCTGTTTGTTAGTTATTGCGCCACTCGTATTTTTGTGTAATTGTATGTCTTTGTTTGTACAGTGTTGGGAGTGATATATTTGTATGTGTGTGTAGTGGAGCTTCGTTGGTTATAATATCGAAGACTGGCCGGAGCTAGAGCCTCACAGACGCTTGCATTTGCGTGAGCAGGGAGGTATGTTGTAGTATTGGTTCGACTTTGTGAATAGTCTGTTTTGGTTGGTCGAGGTCATAGATATCTTATCGGTGCTGTTTGGTTAATATCAATAGGCGCTGGTCTTAGCGATTAGGAGAGTAGTTACCTCACTAACTGGTCGATCCTGGGCCGTTGACCCATTCAGGTTCCTCCGCCCAGCTCTTGTGTACACACCGTTGACTATTTAGGTTCTTCCCACCGTGTCCCACTCCACCATGCTGCTACCCATGGTTTGGTTTTACAGCCTACTGTGGCATGTAAGGGAAGGAGGGAGAGAGAGTGTCAGTGAGAGAAAAGGAGAGAGAGGTGCCAGAGAAAGGAGAGAGACAGACGGGAGGTAAATAGGGGGAAGTCTATATAGTAGGTAAGTTTTTTACTTAGTTAAGTCCACATGTTCCCATCCTAGTTATCGTTAAAAGGAGTGGAGCTGGAAGGGTTTTAATTCTATCTATTCTATATAAGAGGGGAGAGAGAAATAAAGGGCAAGAAGTCAAGAGGGGCACTTGGTTTCCACTAACTACCTTTTGATACCGGACGCCGACACAAGTTTTTTTTTACTTATATTATCATGTTAAAAGCAATTGAGTCAATATTAGAAAAAAAAGCAGTTTGAAAATTATGCATACGAAACAAATTAATCTGCATAATACCAGCTTTAAAATTATTTAACACAATAAATAATTTACCTATTATGCTTCGTGATTTTCAGTCAAATTTCGGCGTCTTTGCTTTTGTTGAAATAATACAAGGTTCTGAAGATTTCTATAGTGGTTAAAGAGAGAGGAATGGCAGAGTATTCAGGGGGGGCAGAAGAAGAGAAGGATGGGCAGGCAGTCACGGGAGGCATTGGGTTTCACGAAATACCTTTTGATACCGGACGCCGACACAAGTTTTTTTTACTTAATTATCATGTTTAAAGCAATTGGTCAATTTTAGAAGCAGTTGAAATATGCATACGAAACAAATTAATTGATAATACAGCTTTTAAAATTAATTTAACCATTAAATATTACCTTATTGCTTTCGTGATTTTCAGTCAAATTTCGGCCATCCGCCGTCTTTGCTTTGTGAAAATAATTACAAGTTTCTGAGGATTTATGTGGGTAAAGAAGAGAGGAATGGCAGAGTACTCAGGGGGGGGCGAGGACAAGAGAAGGAAATGGAAAGAAAAGTCAACGAACACGCGAGGGCCAGTTGGGTTTCCAACTACCTTTTGATACCGGCACCGCCGACCACAAGTTGTTTTTACTTATATTACATTAAAAGCAATTGGTAAATATTAGAAAAAGCAGTTGAAAAATATGCGATACGAAACAAAATTATACTGATAATACAGCTTTTAAAATTATTAACACAATCTTAAATAATTACCTATATATGCTCGTGTTTTCAGGTCAATTCGGCTTCTGCCTTACTGTGAAATATACAAGTTCTTGAGGATTTTATAGTGGGTTAAAGAGAGGGCTTGCATGTGGCCACGAGTATCAATGGACGGTGGGGGCAGAGGGGAAAGGAGAAGGAAGTTATGGGCAAGAGTCAACGGTAGTTCATTAATAGTCAGTTAACGAGTATTAGTTATATGATGCTAGTATAGGGTCTGGGAATTATACATATGAGGTAATGTCTGATTAACTGACCCTAAACCACGAAGACTATAGAAGATCTTGAGCTAACGAGAAGATTGGATATTGTTGGAACCATGAGCACGCAAATATTTCAATCGATCCCAACTGTGACCCAAACTTGAAAGATATGCTAAATCTCAACATGCAACACAGACCATAGTTTCAATCTAATCGTGAGATATATGTTTCACAGACTTGAGTAGTTATTAGCGCGAGATAGCATATCTTGGAAGTTTTCCGCGGAGACACCTTTGAATATCCACGGCGCCGACCACAGTCTTCTTACTTATATTACATGTTAAAAGCAATTGGTCACATAATTAGAAAAGCAAGTTTGAAAATATGCATTACGAACAATTAATCTGATAAACAGCTATAAAATTATTGTTAACACATAAAAACATACTATTGTCAGTCAGCCAAAATTTCGGCCGATCTTTGCTTTGTGAAAATAATACAGTTCTTGCAGATTTTCTATTAGTGGCTGTAGCTAAAATGAGAGGATATGCCACGACGTATAAGGGGGGCAGAAGAAGAGAATAGAAATGGGCAAGAAAGATCAGCCCGAAGGGCATTTGGGTTCCACACCGTACCTACCTTTTGATCCGAGACGGCCGACACTACCTTTTTTTACTTAATATTTCATGTTAAAGCAATTGGTCAAATTTATTAGAAAAGCAGTTGATAATATATGCATACGAAAACAAATATAATCTTGATACAATACAGCGTAATAATAAGTTTTAACACAGATTAATAAATTTACCGATTAGTTAATATTTGTTCGTTTATTTTCAGTGCAAAATTCGGGTGCTTTGTCTTTGTGAAAATAATACAAGTTTCTGAGATTTTTTTATAGTGGGTTAAAGAGAGAGGAATGCAGAGTATCAAGAGGTGGGGGGCAGAAGGAAAGAGAAGGATATGGCAAGAAGTCAACGGCGAGGGCATTGGGTTTCGAACTACCTTTTGATACCGGACGCCGACACAAGTTTTTTAACTTTATATTATTCATGTTAAACAGCAATTGGTCAAATTATTAGAAAAAAGGCAGATTGAAATAATGTCAATCGAAAACAAATTCAATCTGATAAATACAGCTTTAAATAATTAACACAATTTTAAATAATTTACCATATATTATGCTTACGTGATTTTCAGCTTCAAAGATTTCGGCCGTCTTGTGCTTTTGTGAAAATAATTACAAGTTCTGAGATTTTTATAGTTTGTCTTAAAGAGAGAGGAATGGGAGAGTATCAGAGGGTGGGGGGCAGAAGGTAAGGAGAAGGAATGGGGCAAGAAAGTCAACGGGAAGGCATTGGGTTTCCACGAACTACCTTGGATACCGGTAACGCCACACAAGTTTTTTTTACTTATATATTATCATGTAAAAGCAATTGGTCAAATATTAGAAGCAAGCAGTTGAAAATAATAGCATACGGAAACAAAAATTTAACGTCTGATAATAAGCTCTTTAAAATAACTTTTAACACAATTATAATAATTTTTACCTATATATGCTTTTCGTTGATTTTCAGTCGAATATTCGGCCGGTCTTTGCTTTGTGAAAATAAATACAGTCCTGAAGGATTTATTATATGGGTTAAGAGGGAGGAATGCAGAGTATCAGAGGGGGGGAAGGCAGGAAGGAAAGAGAAAGGAAATGGGCAAGAAGTCAAACGGGAGGGCATTGGGTTTCCACGAGACTACCGCTTTTGATACCGGACGCGACACAAGTGTTTTTTACTTATATTTATTCATGTTAATAAAAGCAATATGGTCAATAATATTAGAAAAAAGCATGTTGAAGATATGCATACGAAACAAATTAATCTGGATAATACAGCTAAATTTAAATATTTAATTGAACCACAATTAAATATTACCATATATATGTTTTTCGTGATTTCAGTCAAAATTTTTTCTGGCCGTCTTTTGCTTTGTGAAAATAATATTACATGTTTCTGTAATTTTTTATAGTGGGTTACAAGACGAGAGGATATGGCAGTCAGTTATCATGAGGGGGGGGGGGCAGAAGGAAGAGAGTCAGGAATGGCAAAAAGTCAACGGTGTGAGGCCATTGGTTCCACGAACTACCTTTTGATCCGGACGCCGACACAAGTTTTTTTAAGCTTATATTACTTTTAAAAGCAATTGGCGTCAAATATTAGAAAAAAAGCTAGTTGAAAATTATGGCATTACGAACAAATTATCTGATAATTACCCTTTAAAATTTAATTTAACACCAATTAAATAACTTTACCACTAATATATGCTCGTGATTTTCAGTCAAAATTTCGGCCGTCTGTGCTTTGGTTGAAAATACATACAAGTTTCTGAGATTTTATATTAAGTGGGTTAAAGAGAGAGGAATGGCAGGTATCAGAGGGGGGGGCAGAAGGAAAGAGAGGATGGCAAGAAGTTCAACGGGAGGGCATGTGGGTTTCCACGAACTACTCTTGATACGGACGCACGACACAAGTTTTTTTCTATATATATACATGCTAATAGCAATTGTCAAATCATTAGGAAAAGCAGTTGAAATATGATTACGAAACAAAATTAATTCTATATAATACAGACGTTATCAAAATTAACTTTTACACATTAATAATTTTACATATATATATGTCCTATGTGATTTCCAGGCATTTTACGGTCGTCTTTGCTTTGTTTGGAAAATAATACAATTCTGAAGATTTTTATAGTGGGTTTAAAGAGGAGGAATGGCAGAGTATCAGAGGGGGCAAGGAAAGAGAAGGAATGGGCAAGAAGTCAACGGCGGGGCATAGCGTTTCCACGAAACCTACTTTTTGATACCGGACGCCCGACACACATTTTTATCTTATCATTATCATGTTAACAGCAATTGGTTTCAAATATTAGAAAAAGCAGATGGAAATTTGCATACGAAACAAAATTAATCTGATAATTTACAGCTTTAAAACTTAATTTAAACACAATCTAATATTTACCATATATATGCTTCGTGATTATTTCGGCCGTCCTTTGCTTGTGAACATACAAGGTTCCTGAGATTTTATGTCTTAGTGGGATTAAGAGTAGAGGGATGGCAGAGTGATCAGGAGAGGGCGGGCGTGGCAGAAGGAAAGAGAAGGAATGGGCAAGAAAGTCAACGGTGGGGGCATTGGGTTTCACGAACTACCTTTTGATACGTGACGCCGGACACAAGTTTTTTTTATTATATTATATTGTTAAAGCAGATTGGTCAAATATTAGAAAAGCAGTTGAAAATATGCATACGAACAAATTAATCTGATATACAAGCTTTAATAATCTAAGACTATTTGTATCAATATTTATAATAATGTAAATTTATCCTAGTGATGACGATCGAGGTGTTATCTAGGGCCTCGTTCATTATTTTTATGGTCAATTAAATATAGCGTACAACGTGTGCCGCTCGTTGCTTTGTGAATGATAATTTGAACTAAGTTCTGTGATTCTTGCTTTATATCATGTATCATGGCTTGTGGTTAAAGATGAGAGAATAAATTGTATTACGGTTGTATCAGAACGTGTATGTGGCATATCGAGGGGGGGCAGAAGGAAAGGAAGGATTGGGCAAGAAAGTCAACTGGAGGGCATTGGGTTTCCACGAATACCTTCTTTGATACCGGACGCCGACACAAGTTTTTTCTACTTATATTAATCATAGTTTAAAAAGCATATTGGTCAATATTATAAAAGCAGTTGACAATATTTGGCATACGGAAACAAAAATTAATGCTGATTAATACAGACTTATGTAAATATTAATTAAAACATAATTATAGAAATAACATAGTTTATAAACTCGAATATAATTATGAAGACTTTCGTGTATTTTCAGTCCAAAATTTCGGCCGTCTTTGCTATTGTGAAATAATACAAGTTGGATGATTTTTATGTGGGTCCATTAAATTAGATTGAGAGGAATGGCAGAGTTTTATCAGAGGGGGGGGCAGCTAAGGAAAGAGAAGGAATGGGCAAGAAATGTCAACGGGAGGGCATTGGGTTTCCTTACGAACTACCTTTTGAAATACGGACGCGACACAAGATTTTTTTACTGAATTATCACTGTTAAAAAGGCAATTTGGTCAAACTTTAGAAAAAGGCAGTGGTGTTAGAAGAATATTGCATACCGAAACAAAATTAATCTGGATATACACGCTTTTAAAAATTAATAACACGTACTTAAATAACTGTTACCATATATTATGCTTCGTGATTTTCAGTCAAAAAATTTCGGCCGTCTTTGCTTTGTGAAATCATACCTACAGTCCTGAGATTTTTATTACGTGGTTAAAGATGAGAATGGGCGAGCAGTATCAGAGGGGGGGGGGCAGAGGAATGAGAAGGAATGGGCAAGTACAGGAGATCAACGGGGAGGGATTGGGTTTTCAACGAACTACCTTTTGATACCGGACGCCGACACAAGTTTTTTTGACAGACTCAATATTATTATCACTGTTTAAAATCAATTGCGTCAATCAATATGAGAATAAAAGCTAGTTGAAATATGCAATTCACGAAACAAGAAATTACTGATATATATATCATCTTTAATAATTAACTTTACTACAATTATACATATATATTACATATATATGCTTTCGTGGATTTTTCAGTCAAAATTTCGGCCGTCTTTGCTTTGTGAAAATGAATTACAAGTTCTAGATTTTATTTAGTGGCTTAAAGAGAGAGGAATGACAGATGTATCAGTCAAGGGGGGGGGTCGCAGAACGGAACGAGAAGGAATGGGCAAGAAGTCACGGAGATCCAGAGGGCATTGGGTTTCCCGAACTAACTTTTTGATAACGGAACGCCTGACTACAAGTTTTTTTACTTACTATTCATCATGTTAAATAGCCTATGCGTCAAAATATTTAGAAAAAGCAGTTGAAAATGTATGGGTATCCACTCGAACGATACAAAATGTATCTGATAATACGCTTTAAATTAATTTAACATCCAATTAAATAATTTTACCTATAAATGTTTCGTGATTTTCAGTTCAAAATTATCGGCCGTCTTTGCTTGTGCAAAATAAATACAAGTCTGCGATTTTATAGTGGGTTAAAGAGAGAGGAGCAAATTGCGTCAGAGTTATCAGAGGGGGGGGGCGAAGGAAAGGGATAGGGAATGGCAAGAAAGTCAACGGCGAGGCATTGGGTTCACCGAACTACCTTTGATACCGGAGCCCGAACAAGTTTTTTAATTAATTTATGATGTTACAAAGCAATTTGTTCAATATTAGAAAAGCAGGTTGTGAAAAATTGCAATACGAAACCAAAATTACAATCTTGATAATACAGCTTATAAAAATTAATTATACACAAGTGTAAATAAATATACCATTTATGTCTTATCCGTGCACTTCTCTCGGTTCAATAATTCGGACCGTCTTATTTTGCTTATTGTAAAAAATTAATCCAAACGTTTCTGAGTTTTATAGTGGTTAGAAGTAAGAAGGACATGGACAGAGTATATTCAGAGGGGGGGGGCGGGGGCCAGAAGTGAAAAGAAGACATGGGCGAGAAGTCAAGGGAGGGCCATTGGGTTTTCCACGCGAAGCTACCTATTTGATTACCGGAACGCGCACAAGTTTTTTTTACTTATATTTCATCATGTTAAAGCAGTTGGGTCATATTAGAAAGGCAGTTTATATATAACGAACAAAGATTAAATCTGATTAATTACAGCTTTAAATTAATTTGACACAATTAAATAATTACCATTATATTATGCTTTCGTGATTTTAACAGTCAAAAATTTTCGGGGCCGTCTTTGCTTTGTGAAAATAAACAATTCTGATTGCGTTTCTTGTCTATGCGATTTTCAACAAGTGGACGGATTTTGATGGTACGCTATTCCCTACTGTGGGTATATATATATATATATACTATATATTATATATATATATATATCCTAATATCATAGAGAGGAAGAGAGAGAGACGAGCAGTGAGTGACGTGAGATACGGACAGACAGACAGCAGGCAGAGGAGACAGGACAGAGACAGAATATGGAGAGAGCTGTGTAAATGAGGGCGCCGCGCCGCGTACAGCTCACAGAGACGAGAGGAGAGATAATGAGAGGAGAGAGAGACTCTGACGGAGAGAGAGAGAGAGAACAAGTATGCTTTTTAAAATTAATATCTAATCATGATATTTTAATACAGAATTCGCATCCGTACACATTAAGTTAAGAAATTATATTATCATTTCATAAAAAAAATATTACTTAATGACTGCAGATACTAAAAAAAAAACAAAAAGAAATCCCAAACAACAGAAAAAAAACACGTCTTTTTGTTACTTTTTATGTGTATATATCTTGCTCAACGTTTTCCTTTGATTATATTCTAGGGAGCAATCTACGCACTAAAATCTAATCTTTAGCGAGTCAGGAAGACTGTTGATATTTAGACGCTTTAATTCGATAAGGTTTTTTGGTGGACATTATTATACTGGGGAGTTGTATGAAAATAAGATGGAAAAATAGTTTTTAAAATTCTAAATCATTTTATCTCTCTGGTTATCCCATTGATGAATTGCAAATAGTGCAATTGTATATTATATTTACTCAACCCCTTCCGCGACGCAAGATAGATGTGACACAAGTGTTCAATTTCTATATGGTGGAGTATACCAGGGTTGAACTTTCAGAGCTGTTTCCTTACTACTAGATTGGGTTAACTAGCTCCATGGTTATAATAGCCCATCTGCCCTTACTATTTTCCATTAGCTGGAGGTCGAGAGTAGTTGGTATGCATACGTTTCCCAAGCGATATTAGAACTAGGTGGATCTGTAAACATTCTCGTCCAGGATATTGAACCCCTGTCGAGGAGTCCATTTTGTACGATCAACATGACACCATACGCCTCCAACATTTTTATTCTCGTATTTTGGTGTGTAACCCCCCCTACATTTAATATTATATTATATCCTATATATTATGTATATATATAGTATTGTGTGTGATATATTAAGTAGTCATGGTTGTGTCGTTTTGATGGTTCATAATATCTGTATATATATGTGTGTTAAATCTTTTCTGGACGAATTTTGTTCGATCTTCTCCTAACTGTCTTGGCATTTCTTTTTTTAATGTCAGGGTTGGAACTGTTTTGTTAGAACCAGCACGGTTTATTCAGGAGCGCTTTCGGCATGTCTATCTGCCAGTCTTCGTGTGTGAATGATGATTTTCAGGTGTCTCGTTTTAAAGACGATACTCAGATAGGTAGAATTGGATTGGGAGGTAGTAAGATCGTCAGTTAGAGTATTAACAACAAGTGTTTAAAAGAAAAATGCTGCCTAAACTACAATTTGTTATAATAATTTTTATATATATAAATATTATATTATATTTAATAATATATAAATTTAAACTAAGTGTATTTGCAGATTTTTTCTTTTTACAATTTGTATGAAACTGTACGACAATTCTTGTTCGGACAAGTTTTTTGGCTGATCCTTTTTCTAATTTTCTTTTTGGTGTCAGCGGTGGACTGGTGTAACGTCCACAAAGGTTTCGATACTAGCGCTTTCGGGCAATACAGTTTGCCATCATCAGGTTAGGAAACGATGGTATGGTTTGTTCTCGGTTTAAGGAGAACGAGGTAGTAGCAAGGAATTGAGTGGGATCTCTCTTTTTTTTTT
>CM042146.1:100473236-100490736 GCA_023376005.1 Doryteuthis pealeii
CTAAATCAACCTCCTAAACCATAATATATATATATATATAAGTATATATATATATATATATATATATATATATATATATATATATATATAATATATATATATATATATAATTTCTTTGCCTAAATGTATGTATTTTAACTTATTCTGGCACAAAAAAATTAACAACGTGGTCCATTTAGATCTTAAACTCCCTAAAAGTATTTTCCGTGCCGAGTTTATCTTGTCATCGTTGATCGATCAAACTGATAAACCATATCCAAGTGCACAACTGCTCGTGGACTTTGTAGGAACGGCAATGTTTAATGCACCATGGTAGTGTTTATATGAAACATAGTGCACTGTAAGTGAGCAAATACAAAAAGGCCTAAAGAAAAGCACTACTTACATATATATATATATATAATATTATATATATATTATATATATATATATATATATATATATATGTGTGTGTGTGTGTGTGTTGTGTGTGTGTGTGGTGTGTATGTTATGTATAAACAAAAGGTAAAGTAAATCTCAACTTAACAATATGCGAAAACCCTATAAAAATAAAAATATTGCATACATTAAAATCACTCACACTTACAGAGATGTACAGAAATGTTTTAAATATCTACCAATATACTTATTTTTTTTAAATTCTGTTTCATTTGGGTAAAAAATCCCTTTTATATCGTGTAGCTAGTGACTACTTGTGAGGAATATAGCGTGTGAGATATTTTTTCTAAGTTTGATGCGCGAAGTACATTCAGTTGATATTTTTTTTTTCTTTCAAAAAAAGGATTTTTTCCTATGTACATTCAATATAGATGTGTTATTTTTATTACGTATCATTACCACAAATAAATCAGTTTAGAAGAGTTCAAACAGTTTCTAATGTATTTATTATTTGTGTTTATTTCTCGTGTCGAATGAAATGAAGTCGAATTTATTGATTAACAGAATGAAAGAACTGATTTCAATAGGGAGGAAAAATGTTTTATATGGGTTACTTATTTTTTAAGGTTGAATATATATATATATAATATATATATATATATATATAATATATATATAATATAATATATATGAACACTTTTCTCAATTCATTCTCCATTCATTTAGATATTATATATATATATATATATATATATATATAATATATATAATACACACACAGACGTATATATATATATATATATATATATATATATATATATATATATATATATATAAATATATATATATATATATGAATCGGCCAGGTACGTGATACCACCCTTTTTTTTAATTTGAAAAAGGTAATTTTTCTGTTTTTGAAGTTGAAGTATTTTATTTCTATAAAAACCTTACACCGATGAACATTGACGCACCGAACGAAACGTGACGCGCAATGAAACGAACGAGACGCACCGAAAGAAACGGGACACACGCTTTTTGGAAAAAATATTTTCCAGTTTAAATTAAAAAAAATTATTTTTTCTTCTGTTCTCTTTTTGACGAGTCCTGGTTTTAAAACAATTACATCTTAAAACGGTCACAATTATATCATTATGCTCTGATGAAGTTTTTTTAAGGAATCCAAATATTGGCAATATTAGCGATGCAAAAGTTGTAAAAAAATAAATTCAATCAAACAACTATGTGTTATTCTTATCACTTTATCTATACATATACCGTCCAGATTCATTTCCTTAACTCATCACTAATATAATAGTATATATATATATATGTCTATCTATAATCTATTAATTTCATATCATAAATGATGCAAAAACAGAATTAAAAATAAAAGTTAGAAAAATAAAAAATAATTAATCGATAAAAATTCCTTTACTAAAAATCTTTTGAATTTCAACCCGCTCACATTTTTTAATACCCATCCCTTCTGTTTAGAATTGATTCGTCTTATTGATTGCCATCATCTCAAAATCCGCTACATTTGGATATGTTTTACCGACAAAACGTATACATAGAGTCATGACCGACATATATATGGCGCGAATGCCCACATTGGTGAATAATGTAACAACTTTCGTTCTTCTTTTTTTGCAGTATTAAGGTTTTTGTTGTGAACTGATTTGACATTCTTCTGCCGACCCAAACAACTACGGAGTGAATGAGCTCTGATGATGATTTTTGTAAAATCGAAAATATTGATCAGTATCAGCTATGATTATATTATAAATTGTTTTCTCTCTTAACAGCATTGTGTGATGTTTTTCATTCCACCTTTTCATACTCAGATTATATATAATATATATATATATATATATATATATATATATAATATATATACTATATATAATATATATATAGGGTGTCCACAAAGACTGGGTACATGGAGATTTCACTATTGTATTTATTTATGCAATAAAAACGCTGATGTGCTCAAGATTGTCATCAAAAGGGACTGTTAACTCAACAATGAAAACTTTTGTTAGATTAACAGACCAGACAACACTATCAGGACGCTGGGCCGTTAACGTAATTTCAGTTGGAAATACGAGTTGATGCTCTAAGTGTGCCAGTCCGTGCAGCCATAAAACAGTGAGAAAATGTGCCTATTTTTATGAGCAAGTTTCAAAATGCTTCCTTCTTTAACGAAATATATTGCTTTGTTGATGTTATAAACAGCTTTATTTGCAGTCTCACAACATCTCTTCGACGCCTCCGCAAAAAAATCTCGAGGGCTTCACTGTGCCTCCACGTGTAGCTTCTTAGAGTATACTCGCATCCAGTGACAATATGTTTCAGGCTAGTAGTTTTCGCACATGTTCTGCATAGGTCGAACTAAGCTAACCGCAGACGTGTAGGTTGACTTGTGTCGGTAAGATGTCGTAGACTGCCTTTATAAAGAAACTTAACTTTTTAGGCTCCATATGTCTGACATCGCTACATGTGGCAGCTATGTCTTTGCACTCTCCCACTTGGCACATACGTCCTGTTTTCTTTGTTCTACAGCTGTAGCAAGACGTTTGACTTCCTCAAGTTGATGCATTTCTTCCAAAATCATTTCCCTTTTATTTAACGTGGATTCCTTACACCGCCAAGGCTGAGGATAAAGACCTAGTCCTGATCTTCCAGTACCAATAATTTATTTACATCTTGAGGGATGATGGTGCGTTTTCTCAGCTTGTTTTGCCTTCCATTTTTGACCAGTTATAACGGAAGGCTGGGCGTTTTCACTAGTGGGTCGCGAAAGTTGCGCTTTACCTAATTTGAATTTCTCAACAAGTGACACAGTCGGAAGTTTTAGCTCCGTTGATGAACTGTATATTGCCACATTTGTTAAGGAATATATATATATATATATATATATAATATAGAATGAATAGAGAATAAATTAGAAAAGTATTGGCATAAAAAGGTGCTCAATGCTAATAGCAGAGCAGATTTACAATCAATAGTAATGATATTATGGATATTATAAACTCATAACTTTAAGATTCATCTTCAGATGAGTCAAAATTTTGACTCATCTGAAGATTGCGTAAGCATGAATCTTAAAGTTATGAGTTTAGATCATCCATAATATCATTACTATTGATTGTATATATATATATATATATATGTATATATATATATATTATATATATATATATATATATATTCCTTAACAAATGTGGCAAACAGTCCGCAACTTCCACATTAAGTTAAGTCCCATTCCAACGGGCATGTTTATAACACCTAAGATTAATCGAAAACCTGATTAATTTAAAGTAACCCTGAAGAATCAATCGATGAAACTCGAATAGGTTACTCCTTTCCATTGTTAAAATACATTTATGCTCTACATTGTATTGAGCACTTTGTATTTGTTTTTTCTCAACCTTAACCTCTGGATATTGTGCGCTTCCAACGATCGTTCTTATACCCACCGGTAGTTAATACTTATACATTTACAAATATATATATATATATATATATTATATATATATATATATATATATATATATATATATATATATATATATAAATAAAGTGGGATATATAGATATTTAAACTGTATCAACAAAGATGGAGATCTCATTATAATGTAATTATAAAAATGTACATTAAAAATAAAACTATAAGGGTTAAACCTTCATTTGTACAACGTGATTTAGTAAATGTTCTTGCTGCAAGACTTTATGAACATCCAATATATATATATATATATATATATATATATATACTATATGGATACTATATATATATAAGTCATCCACAAATACGTGTTTCGGCGTTTCACGCTCTTCAGTGTGGCTAGACACAGCTATCTTTGGCTAGGGTCGAACTCAGACTGATCGTATTGTAGCCCGATATCTTTTCCCTCGTCCACTGACAGCAGTAGCGTGGACTGGTGTTTTTAAACTATTAAGTACATAGGTTTGTTTATGTATTTCACGGTCACTGAGAGATCAAATTTCCGGGGAAACGATCATTGCTTATATGCTTAGTAGTGAGAGTTAATTTAAATTACGAATTAGAGAGATCATACTAAATTTATGGGAGCATAGTGTGTGTGTGTATGTGTGCGTGAGTGTGTTGGATGAAAAGGGTAGACGAATGGAGATATTCTCTTAAAAAGGAATATTCCAAAAGAATAAGGATTTTTTTTTCTTCTCAACAACGTGTATTTTGGTGAACATATGGAATAAAACCTTTGAATTTACGCTTCTAAAATTGTTAATTAAAATTACTAGAAATAAAAATCAAACATAAATTGAAAATGTCCACCTCATCAATCATTGTGTATTTAGATTGCAGCTTTTTTATGAATGTTTCAGTAAAGTTGATAGAGAAATTACAAATATTGTCTTTCATCTTATCTTTTCTAATGACTGCGTTCTTTTTGATGATACTATTTAATTGAAGCAGTTAATCTAACTATCCATCTTTTTTTTATGATATATGGCCAATAAAAAAGTTTAGCGGGAATCTTTGAAGGTAGGGCGGATCCTTTTAGGCTTTTTTCAAATAAATTGTTTCCTGGATTCAATTACACTTCCGCATATTTTTCTGCACTTCCTGTGCAAATAACACCTTTCTGATTAATTCAAGTCCATATAGTCAGATACAGGACAGGAAGAAATACTCCTCATCGTAGGGCAGTACTTACGCCAATTTGATATTGGTTAATTTGACGTTGCTGATCAATTTAAAACACATAGCATTTAAACACTCCTTGAGGTGAAATATGGGGGTTAGTAAAAAAGTAATGCCATTTTGTTTAGGACAGGTATCATATATCAAAATGAAGCTGGTCCTCTGCGGATCACATCCCTACTTCTCCTCATAAGTCAGTCAAAAAGTAATGCCATTTTGACTAGGACAGGTATAATTACCAACACAGAAAAATGTATCATACATCAAAATGAAGCTGGTTCTCTGTGGATCACATCCCAACTTCTCCACATAGGGGAGTCAAAAAGTAATGCCATTTTTTTAGGATATGTATTATTACAAACACAGGAAAATGTATCATACATCAAAATGAAGCTGGTCCTCTGTGGATCACATCACAAATTCTCCACATAGGTGAGTCAAAAAGTAATGCCATTTTGTTTAGGACAGGTATAATTATCAACACAGGAACATGTATCATCCATAGAAAAGAAGCTGGTCCTCTGCGGATCACATCCCTACTTCTTTACATAGTCACTGTTTCTCTCAATAGCAATGATCCACCTTCGAATGAGAGCATGTATCCCTGCCCCGTAAAATTCTGTTGACTGTTATTTGAGCCACTTCAATACAGATTTCACGTCCTCGTCACTGGAATATTGTTTACCTTCAGACTATCATCTTTTCGGTCGCATGAAAGAGGGTTTGAGAGGCAAGCCTTATTGAACCTAACTGGTTTGAACAATTAGCCAATGGGAAGCTGTAATATCCTAAGATGCTGCTGTTCTTTTTCATAAAGCTCAAGTTACCCAAGAATGGTTGACAATTTTCATGATCCTGTTATACCTAACATTTCTCCTTCTAAATCCTTAAATTTAACCCCCTACACCAGTGCTTAACAAACTTGTGGAAGTTGCGGACTGTTTGACATTTTTTTTATATTAATGAATTTATTAAACTTCGAATGAAAAGTATTTATGCAGGCATGTTAAAATTAGTTTTATTTAATACAGAAATGAATCATCAATATAAACTAACTCCCTGTGTGTAGTCAATGGGAACAGTGAGACTGCTTCTTATTTGTCAATTTTGTCAAGTCTTGGCTTGATAAAAGTGAGTGTCGCACGCAATAGTTCTCGAGTATCCAAATTGTTCCCGCACTTCGTTTTTATCACACTCATTGTTTAAAGAGCAGCCTCGCATAGATATTTTGATGGAAATGGAAGAAGCTTATTGAGAGCGATTTCAGGGTGATATTTTTAGAAATATATTTCAAATTTTAATTTATACTAGTACAAAATAAAAAGCACCCTCCGGGCGACGTAAAATAGATTTTTGAAACATATTGCTTGTAAAAAAAAATCAGCGAGTTTGTACCCTAAGTAAGTAAAATCATCGAATTCATCAAAGGATTAAAAAATAAAACAATTTGAAATGTAAACTTTAAATATGTATTAAAATAAAACAAACTATATATAGATATATAATACCAGTCATGTATTTATTAAAACTTGTTTAAAAAAACATAGAGGACTGTTTAATGTAGCATGTTCACATTTCGAGTGTATTTATTCTATGTTATGAAGGTTTTGGTTAATGTGACGTAAGCAGTGACGTAATTTTTGTTACAGAGAAAAACCGGAAGCGAATCTCCATTATTAATAGATGTACGGTTGCCTTACTTCAAAACTATCCAAACTTTTAAAAATCGTGGGTGGCACCTGCAAATCGACAGGTATTACTCCACGGACAGCCACCGTTTCGGGCGTACTGGCTATGAGAGGCAAAGATCTAATAGATGGGACATTTTTTTAATAGTATCTCATACATCTGCAGGGATGCTGATAGGTATGTGTCCTGCATCCCTGACACACAAAAATATAAAAGGACGCAGTAAAATTGTATCTATGCGTCCCATTGTTTTTCTTGTTCTTCATTCACCATTTTAATGTAACGGTAAATGCATTTCAATAATTTCTTTAAAAAGAATTACACACGATAGGTCATAAGGTAGGAGATAGACGGCTTTAGTTGTTTCTCTATATCAAAAATAAAAATCCAACAATTTATTAAGAAACTTTAGTTGGGAACCATATATTTTCACGGGGACTCATTTAAAGCAAATATATACATCGCAAGACCCACTAAATCAAAAAGCTATCCGCATCACTGCATCTTTGAGATGTTTTTCTTCAGATAAGCATCAACGCCGCTTCTCTTTGGAAAATGACATAGATAATGAAAATGAGTGGATGCTTGAATGAGAATAGTGCACGAGGCAAACGTTTGAACTACTAAATATTTTTTGTTTCTGTACACAATGCTGTCACAGTACAAATACCCGAGCAACTTGTACACGCTAACGTTGGGGTTGTATACGTTATGAAAAGCCATGTAGATAAATCACTAAAGACAGCAATCTTTCTTCTGTTTGTTTTACAATAAATTGAAGAATGAAAAAGACATCTATTTTCTAAGAAAATATTTATATTTTATTATAACAGTACACAAATGTAGTAGTTTGACAACGTGAAATTGGATACGTGCCTTATAAAAAGAAAAAAAACATGGAGGCGCGTGGCATAATGGTTAGAATCGTAGGAAATGGAGTCGTCAACCCGAGTTCAAATCCTAGGCTGTTTGCATTTCACATACCGCTAATACCCTTGGGAAATGTATGAATCCAACCATACTCCCTCCAGCTATGGTTAAATAGTAGGGCAGAATGGGCTCTTTAACTTTGGTTAGGCAACCTGTCTAGGAGAAGGAAAACACTTGAATTCAAACCTGTTAAACACCGCTTAAGAAAATTGAGATTGTGTCGCATCCTGCTGGGGCGGAGGGGTTGGTAAATATATGTATAAAAAGAAAAAAAATTCAAAATAGAAAAATTGAAGATTCGGACCCAAGACGTAAGATCCGTCTAGATTAAATACGAATGTAATAAATAAAGTTTAATTCTTAAGGGTCTAAAGGTTGTTTACATTCTCTCTTAGCAGGGACCAAATATTGAATGTTATTGAAGCCATTCTGTCTATTTATTTGCGAGGATTCATAGCTGCATCTGTCGCTTGCCAAAACTTATAGATACCAATTCTGCATTCTGGACGTCTGTCCGTAGTATATTATGCAAGTTTTGAGGAGTGGCAGCCCATTCGTGCCTGGTAGTTGATGCACTACCTCTTGTTATAATATATATTATATATATATATATATATATATATATATATATATATATATATATATATATATAGCATAGGGGCATGGCAGAGTTTATTTTCCGGTGCCTCATGCACTTCAAACGGGTGGGGATAACGTACTTTTTGCACTGGCCACTGCATGAAATTTTGGTTTATGTGTGGCTCACAATGTTAAAATCTAACCTGTTCGGAGGTCAGTAATATATATATATATATATATTATATATATATATATATATTATATATATATATATATTCTTCTAGACTAGAAGAAACAACCACCAGCCGGCAACACTACTGACCTTACACAGTCTGAAGAAGGGGGCTATAATAATCTGGAAAATTTACTACTACTAAATAAACGAAACTCTACTAAAAAAAGAACCGGGTTTCTGATATTTATTTCTTGAATGCTTCATACAAATGCCCAATCCAGATATATGTACCTCTCACTAACGGATACATATACCAAAATAATCACGAATATATATACTTACTAGAAGTATACGGAGACTCTTAGACAACACCATATATATATATATATATATATATATATATATATATATATATATATATACATATCATGGACTCTCTCGTCGATTTTCGACGCATGAGGGTTCATACAATGAACACCCACATAGTGATTTGTTTATAGTGGTGAAGGCTTGTGTTGGACCATCCGCACTTTTTTGCACAGTCGACAGGAAAGAATCGGTGCACGAATGCCACAAACCCAATCAACGACTGATCTCAGGAATTTTGAATTCAGAGTTTTCCCTCTCCTAGACTGGCTACCTACCCAAAGTTAAAGGGCCCAGTCTGCCCTACTATTTTACCCATAGCTGGAGGGAGAATATACGGATTCATACCTTTCCCAAGGGTGTTAGCGTTATGTGAAATGCCAACAGTTTCGTCTAGGAATTGAACTCGAATCAACGAGTCCATTTTCCACGACTCTAACCACTAGCTCACGTGACTCCATATATATATATTATACTAGTTTTAATTCTGGACGCGGACTTTTATGTTTCACATTGCGTAGTAAATAGGGTCGTCAACCTAAGGTCTAAAGCTGGACGTGGCTGTTTGTCTGTCAAATAGGCCTTATGCACCAAACTACTCTCCTTCCGGTTATGGGCAAATATTAGGAAAGGCTAGGCTCTTTAAACTTGGCTAGGTAACCAGTCTCGGAGAAGGAAAACTCTGAATTCAAACCTGTTAAACTCAGCTCAAGAATTTGACCTTGTGTCACAACCTACTCGTGTGGAAGGTTTGGTAAATACGCACGCACACACACACACACACACACACATACACACACACACACACACACATATACATATACACACACACAATATATATATATATATAATACAATAAAATAAATGACGAACATCACCTGAAGATTGTTTGCGCTTACGCATGCATGAAATCAAATGGTTATGACTGTTCCTTGTCATCAAAATAAATAGATATGTAAAACATTTATATATTTATTTTATTATATTATATAATAGTTCTATCATTTTTATATTGAGCACTCTACCAATAATACTGCATTTTGGCACACCGTTCCAGTAAAAGCTGAAAACAGTGACAATCCCACACTATAGCTATATAATAATAATATATATATATATATATATATTATATATATAATATATATATATTTACTGAGATAGATGGATGAGATGCAAGTGAAATAGATGGATTGGTTATGTCAGTGAACAGACATTTTCTTTTTGACAAAGTAGCCGCTTCTTGCGTGGATCGGCGTCGGCAAATATTGACTCACTTCGAGTCGTTCATAAACAAACGATACATATTTAGATTTGTATCTTGCATCAGGAACTATTTATCTTATCGCCAGAGGAATGGAATTCGCTGCTTAGAATGTTATTCCACAAATATGGACCAAGTCAGTTATTTGTTTTCTTTGTGTCATCTGGCGACTTTTTGATTAGAACTACGCGAACATTTTGACATATACTAAAATAAAATAAAATGGTGAATAGACTCATGCAATAAGCTTTATTATCATATGAAAAATATAATATATATATATATATATATATATATATATATATATATATATATACAAGTTTTGTTGAACTGTACAGACAATTCTTGTCGACAAGTTTTTGGTTGATCCTTTCAATCGTTATTACCTCCCACTTCTAATTCCTTGCTACTACTCGTTCTCCTTAAAACCGAGAAACGAAACCATACCATCGTTTCCTACCTGATGATGGCAAACTGTATTGCCGAAAGCGCTCGTATCGAAACCTTTGGTGGACTGTTACACCAGTTCCACCCTGACACCAAAAAGAAAATTAGAAAGGATCAGCCAAAAACTTGTCCGACAAGAATTGTCTGTACAGTTCAACACTTGTATAAAAAAAAAATGCTGCCAAAATACACTTAGTTTAATTTATATATATATATATATATATATATATATATATATATATATATATATATATATATAACATAATTGTATTTAGGCAGCATTTTTTTCTTTTAAACACGTTGTGTTAAACTCTACTGACGATTCTTACTACCTCCCACTACCAATTCCTACGCTACTGTTCGTTTTAAAAACGAGACACCTGAAACATTCCATCAGTTTCACACCTGAAGATGGCAGATAGACATGCCGAAAGCGCTCCTGAATAAACCGTTGCTGGGTTGCTACACCAGTTCCACCCTGACATTAAAAAGATGGCCAGACAGTTAGAGAAGATCGAACAAAAATCGTCAGAAGAGTTTAACACCACATATATATTAACATGATGATTATGACCATCAACACAACAACCATGACTACTTATATATCACACACAATATATATATATATATATAATATATATATATATATATATATATATGTGGGGGGGTAACAAAAATACTGAGATAAATGTTGGAGGCGTATGGTGTCATGGTTTAGAGTCGTACCAAATGGACTCCTCGACAGGGGTTTCAAATCCTGGACGAGAATGTTTACAGATCACCTAGTTCTAATACCCTTGGGAAACGTATGCATCCAACTACTCTCCCTCCAGCTATGGATAAATAGTAGGGCAGAATGGGCTTCTTAACCATGGCTAGTTAACCAGTCTAGTAGAAGGAAAACTCTGAATTCAAACCTGGTATACTCCACCTAAGAAATTGACCTTGTGTCACATCCTACTCGTGCGGAGGGGGTTGGTAAAATATATATACAATGCAATCTATTTTTGCATTTCATCAATGGGAAACCAAAGATAAATATTTTAGAATTTTAAAACTATTTTCATCTTATTTTTCATACAACTCCCAGTATAATAATGTCCATAAAACCTTATCGAATTAAGCGTCTAAATATCACGTCTCCTGACGTCGCTAAAGATTAGATTTTTATGGCGTAGATTGCTTCCTCTATGAATATATCAAAGGAAAACGTTGGCAAGTATAACTACATAAAATGTAAAACGAAAAAGACTGTTGGTTTTTTTTCTGTTTGTTTGGGGTTTTTTTTTGTTTTGTTTTTTAGTATCTTGCAGGTCATTAAGTAATATTTTTTTTAATGAAATGAAATATATTTCTTATCTTTAATGTTACGGATGCGAATTCTGTATTAAATATCATTTAGATATTAAATTTTAAAGCATACTTGTTCTCTCTCTCTCTCTCTCTCTCTCTCTCTCTCTCTCTCCTCTCTCTCTCTCTCTCTCTCTCTCTCTCTCTTTTGTCTCCACTTTCTTACACCAGCTCAATCTCTCTCACTATATTCCTGTCTCTGTCCCTGTCTCTCTCTGCCTCTGTCTGTCTGTCTGTCTCTCACTCACTCACTCTCTCTCTCTCTCTCTCTCTCTCTCTATATATATATATATATATATATATTATATATATATACCACAGTAGGAAATAGGCGTACCATGCAAAATCCGTCACTTGGTTGAAAATCGCATAGACAAGAAACTGTCAAATATATATATATATATATATATATATATATATATATATATATATATGTGTGTGTGTGTGTGTGTGTATGTGTGTGTGTGTGAAACTGTTTCATATATATATATATATATATATATATATATATATATATATATATATATAGTATCCAATTGCCGCTTTAACTTTTCCGTCGCAGTGGCATCAGTAAATTATCCAAAAGTGCTCAATATCTTACAGACCCGTAATAATACTACTAATATTATTATTAGAGGAAAAACAAACCTTTTAAATAATACATTTGAATCGATCTGCAATTGTAGAAATAGGTTGGGTCGGTCACTAAAATATTGTTAGAACTACATAGCTAAATTTAAATAAATAAATTGATATTTTTTCTTAAATATACATTTTTAAATAGGATAAATACAAAAAAGAACAATAAAAACTATGAATTAGTAATATTAAACCCTTAAATATAATTAGAATTAAATTTTAACTGCTTTTAATGGCTATTATTTATGATTAGAATTAAATTGATAACAATATAGAAATGAGAATTAAGGAATGAATACACGTGTTGAAGGATACATTGGGCAGGCCGCACGCAAAGATTGAAAGAAAAATAACGTAGCGTTCAAGCGTTATTATCCGAAAAATATATTTAATTTAACAAAGGAATTACATCGACTTAGTTAACGTAGGGTAGGGTCCTGAAGAAATCATTTCAATTTGATTAATGTGGTTTAAACGATAAGGTGCCATATTCTTTTTAGACCTAAACAACAGAAAACCTAAACAACAGAAAAAATTAATTGAATTTGTCTGAACAAGTCTTAGAGCAATTAATACATTCTTTTAGGACAGACAGTTTTAATAACTTTGTTCTTGAAAAATTGTTTTTTTCCGGATTGTTGTCCTCATCTTTATTGTGGTATGTATAAACACACAGTCAATGCCGCTGTATCCTGGGGCATTGTTCAGGTGTTCCCTGTTTACTTTAGACTAAAGTCATCATCAGAAGACAACTCTGAGCTCAAGGGTGGATTCTGATGATGATTCTCGTCTAAGGTAAATAAGAAACACCTGAACAATGCCCGAGGATACTGTTGTTTGAACATTGTGATTATACATACCACATTAAAGATGAGGACAAAAGTCCGAAACATCAAAATTATTCACGGCAAGACTCATCTAAAAAATTACAAACAAATAAGTTTCTTATTGTAAAAACATAATTTTTCCTGTTTAAATCAGAACTACATATATTTATATATATATTGTTAAATAATGCAGCCATTTTCTGTCTTATCCTTTGTTTTTCACATTGCCAGATTATTGTTTTAATATCTGGCGAGAATTGGCTGATGTATTCGCCATATGTCATAGACCGAGTTCTGACATATGGCGAATACATCAGCCAATTCTCGCCAGATATTAAAACAATAATCCGGCAATATGAAAAAACAAAGGATAAGACTTGCAGACAGAAAATGGCTGCATTATTTAACAATATATGCCTACAAGAAAAAATGCTGCCTAAATACACACACACACACACACACACACACACATACACATATATATATATATATATATATATATATATATATATTGCCTGATATTATCTGTTAAGTTTAAGACTCAACGACAAATTCTCTAAATAGACCGTTAGACTGTGCCATAGTTAACTTCTTCGGAGGAAGCATCTTATTTATTTATTTATTTATTTTTGTTACTCCAGACTGACATGCTGTAGCCGTTTAGAATATATTTCTAACAATTGGCTTACCGATCTGGACAGTGTATTCTAGCGTACATCTCACCCACTACAAAAAAAAAAACGCTGTTTAGCTTAGGGTCTTTGAAATTGCAATCCCGACATAGTTTTTAGAATCCTGCAAAGTCGTCCAGTGTTTCGCTAGGTTAGGGTTTTCAAGTAGCAAGTGAATGGTTCACTAAATTTCCATTCAAAGTTTCATAGAAATGTCATCCAACTTAGTGCTAAAAATCTATATATTTTCTTCTAAGAAATAAAGCCTTATTCATTCTTGATAAAAAAAGAGCTTTTTGAATTAATTTATGAGATGCAAAACACAGATTTGTGCAAGTGTAGCACCATTCCACGAAGAAGTGTTTAACTGTCAAAGGTGTTTGACGTATTTTCAGTGATTTGTAGCTGAAAGTTTGCTCTAACAATGACATTATTGCATCCCCTGTCTATATTGTGTTACTTTTTATGGGAATGAATGTGAGGCATTTCGTTTGGACCATCTCACGTAAATATTTTAAATCTCGTAAGAGCAGTGGCAGATGATGTCAGTCAAATTTTGTTCAGCTCATGTGTTCTTCATAGGTCAATTCATTTTCAATTCTGAGCTTCAGTCATCGGTCACATGAGGGAAAGTCCTTACAACTGTTCACATATGTTTTCAACGTTTTCAATGCTTGCAGAAATAGAAAACATAGATAGATGGATATTCTTATTAGGGTGGAGCTTATAAATACGCTGATTTATCCCTTGCAGAGGAATAAGAGCCTTACCCAAAAAGAAGAGTGCTTAGTACCCCTTCATTGACATTACTCTCAGGTCCACTCCAACCCTGAGTCAACCCTGTCGGCCTAGGCTTTAGAATACACCGACTACACCTCTGCAGAGGGGTAATACTCCCTGAATGGGGCCAGCTGTTGGCCATGGGTGGCAACCCGTGATGCTTAAGGACAGAATCTTGGTAGATGATCAGTCCATGACATGCAACACCCTACTTTGGCGCTTACTTGGGCTTGAAGAGCGGTCGGAAAGGTCCCTCTGATCAATCGACTGGTCACGTCAAGCCCAAGCATCTACATCTTTTGGCAAGCCCCAATCCTTTTCATTATAGGGGTGGTAGAAGGCAGTGGCCGAGTGTCTTTATGTCCTGGGTATGACGTCAAACTCTAACTGATGGTGAGGTTCCAGTTTTGGATGTCTTCAAAATGTGGAGCACTCATTCATCACCTTTCCTGCCAGGTTCACTCTGACCTGGAGTGTTAGTACCTGTTAGGGTCCCATCAATGAGTTAATTAGAAAAAAATTATATAAAAAAAGGAGTTTCAAAAATTTTCTTCCAAACTACCGCTATCAATCTTTCAAAACTTTGCCGGCATCAATTAATCCACCCTGGTTGATGTGCCTCAAAAAGAAAGAAACAGACAAACAGTCCTGAGTTGTAGTGCCTGTTCAGGTCTCATCTTTGAGTAAAATAGGTATGATTAAAAAATATTCGTGCTCCATAGTCAACAAAAAATTAAAAATTAAAACCTGAACAGAAGGCGATTCCCTAACTTCAACCCAAGATTAGAGTAAACGTTATTTCACGAACCAAAATGTTGTACTTGACGAACTGGAAAATAATAATCAATGTTAATGTATTTAACTATTAAAAAGATTATATATTTTTAAAGAGGCAATCAATGCCAAAAGTCTACTGAACAGTAGAGTTATATTATTTTTGACACTTATATTGATAAAGTTTAATGGCGTTGTTGATAAAAAGCAGATGGTGGAGTTTACTTAAAAATATTCCAATATTTATCTTATGCTGCATTTTATCGGTGCAAATGTAAATTGCATGTTATTTTCTGTATAAATAAAGACAAGGATCTGAGTTCATTTTACGAATTAATCGTTGTTAGTTTTATGAAAAAAAAAATGTGAAGAAAATTAATTTTCAACACGGTGGGGCAGGGGAATACACCGACTGCACCTCTGTAGAAGGATAAAAGTTCCACATCCCTATCTGGCCACCTGGTGACCCTGAATGGGGGCCCTCGTGATACTTAAGGATGGAATCCTTGTTGCTAAGTAGTCCATATTATGCAACATTCTACATTGGTCCTAGACGGATGGTCGAAGAGGCCCACACCGATCAATCGGTTGGTCACGTCCAGCCCTAGCACATATATGATTTTGCCGACCCTATTGCCCTCATGGTAAGCCCCTAACTATTTGTATCAAATAGATGTGGTAGAAAGCCATGGCCGAGAGTTTTAGTGTCCTGGGTATGACGGTAAACTGCATCTAATGGTGAAATCCCAGTTTTGGAGCTCTGGGGAGTGTGAAGTGCCCCTTCATTGCCATTAATCCTAGGCCCTCCCTGACTCAGAGTGATATCACCTGTTAGAGTCATACCTATGGGTTAAATAGAGAAAAGACGTTTTAAAAATTGAGAATAAATATATTCATTACCCATCAAGAATGAATAAAGCAAAATGTGTTCGGTATAAAATAATACAACAAGGGTATACATGCCGTAAAATACAACCAATCCACAAATTATCAAAGAAATTGACGGCAAGATACAGTTCACAGTATAAACACACTACATGCAAAGATGTACGCATAGTAATGGTTATTGTTATAGGAAATTGTTCTCGATTATCTAGCACCACTTCAACACTCTAACATATGGACTGGCTCATACCTTTAACTAGTCTACGTTTAAAGTGGATTAATCTACTGAATAATATTCGGACTGATATTACTGCGTTTGGCTATACCGCATATGAACCTCCTCTATTTCTTATAAGTTTTGTTTTGTTAATTGTTTGTACTTTATTGTTCAGAGCTTTTGTATGTATCCGTTTGTACCGAATACTAGTGCTAAATATATAAATAAGCACAGAATTCCTCTGTGCATCATTTCACCTCGACGATACAACAGAAATTATATTGGCAAAGTTCAAATTCTGGATAAGACTATTTCACTTTATACAGGAGTAAGTAAAAGTAAAGCTGTCAGAGTGGCCTAAAGTCGGTATCAGCCCGACAGTGAGGGAGTCTATCCCCTTTTCACTAGCACTAGACCAGGTAGATTATTTTTGTTTCTGAGCGGATCGCCACACCTATCCTTAGCACCTCACTTTACCGCACAGATCCCTGTGCGACTCACAGTTCATCTCAACTGCATATTCCCCCATTGTAACTGTTTAATGGGATTTCGCTGGCATTATTCACTTTGAGCTGCTTCTTTTAGCGAAGTTTCACGATCAGAGCAAGTGTCTATTGTCAGCGGTTAGGGTATTTAAACATTGCTTCCAAAGTAAAAAAAAAAAGATTATCAGTTCGATCAATCAATAGATTTGAAGCCATAAAGGATCCAAATTTAATTATTGATGAGGGTACTCTTCCATACGGTAATGCGGATTCGCTTTCTTTTTTTTTTTTTTCAATCGCGGCGGTCGATTCCGAACAAAATTCTGAAAGGATAGGATATTAAAATCTGCTGCTT
>CM042146.1:100495736-100498236 GCA_023376005.1 Doryteuthis pealeii
CGTTGTTTCTATTTTCTTAGGTTCTTACTTTACTTTTTTTAACAAGATCTGTTGCTCCAACAGCCTATACAGGGTGTTCCTAAAGTCTTGCAGCTGTTCTAAAATAGCTCCCGTTGTACATATGATAGAATAATTGAGGCCTGTTGTGTAATGGTTAGAGTCGTAGGAAATGGACTCGTCGACCCGAGTTCAAATCCTGGACAAAGCTGTTTGCATTTCACACAGCGCTAATACTCTTTGGAAAGGTATGCATCCAACTATTGGACTGGACATTTAACCTTGACTATGTAACCAATCTAGGAGATGGAAAACTCCACGTAAGAAATTGACTTTCTGCCACATCCTGCTCGTGTGGACGGGTTATATATATATATATATATATATATATATATATGTATATATATATATATATATATATATATATTCCAAAAGTCCAGAGAAGAAATCTTCCTTACGACACGAGAGTTTTATTTAAAAAACCTGTCGCAGTTTGAGAGCTTAATGTGTGCTCTTAATGTTAGAGTCACAGAGCAAATATATAAGTAAAGAAATAACAAAAGACTTAGAGATTTAGCATTATAGTCTATTTCAGGGAGCTTAGACAAAATGGCTAACGTCTAACTAAATTTGCAATCGGGAGAGTTAGACAATTTGTCTAAGCTCCCTGAAATAGACTATAATGCTAAATCTCTAAGTCTTTTGTTATTTCTTTACTTATATATATATATATAATATATATATATATATATATATATATAGAGAGAGAGAGAGAGAGAGAGAGAGAGAGAGGATAAGGGGGAGAGAAAGCGAGAGAGAGAATATCTACAGTATGCAGTCTCCAAACTCCAATTCAAACGCTAACAGGAAAACTGTTAAGTTCTTTACAAAAAGTTTTTACACGAAACTAACAATTGATTCGACGTAACATGATACATCAAATATTTATTGCACTTATGGAAATCTGCAGACATGTATAAGAGACAAGTCTAGATGAATGGACGCGTGGGACAAATACAATTCGTTCACCTTTTTCGTGTACCATTGATAAAATACGGGAGACGCGTCTTGAAATAAAATAAAAATACACCGCGCATATTCTGTATTCTGTTGGGGGCATGCTATACAATGTGGCTAACACTTTGGCAAAGTCAAGAGAGGATAAATCAACGCTGTGACCTGGCGAGGTCAGACGAAGTGATCCGGCTGAAAGTTCAAGATGGTGGATTGCTGTCTTGCGGACGCTGTTGAAGTAAAAAGAAAATGTGTTTACCAAAAGAAATAAAGACGCCGTACAGATATTCCCGCGCTGAAAATGTCGAGCTCGATGGGCCACGTCTGTTTATATACATCATTATCAGACCAGTGAAGTGTATTTATTTCTGTCTCGAGTACATAAAAATGGTAGATTTAGCACAAATAGACACGTGTAGTTCGACATAACTTAAATAAGATTTTCTATCGAAAAGAACACGCATATAAATAGACACATTGACGTGTATATATATATATATATATATATATATATATATATATATATATATAGATAAATAATAAAATTCGAAGGCAATACAATGCGTAATAAAGACAAAAAGATGTTTTATATGTTTAATCGATTTCAAAGCAAAGCTTTATCATCAGAGTTTTTCAGAAATGACGTGCTTATTCGCCCATTCCTATATTATAACCACACAAATAAAAAATCATAAGCACGTCATTTCTGAAAAAAACTCTGATGATAAGCTTTGCTTTGAAATCGATTAGACATATAAAACATCTTTTGTCTTATTTTTTTACGCATTGTATTGCCTTTTTATTATTTTATAACATACTTAACAACAATATATATATATATATATATATATATATAATATATATATATTATTTTCCTTTTTTTTCACATACATATATTCACCATTGACCAAAATTAATACGGAAATTTTATAAAATGTACAACACCTACACCTTTGAAACAGATCTACAAATTAAACAGGGATACCTAAACATTATAACATCTATACCACCATCACTGATTACCGATATTTTCAATACGGTGCTGCTTTATATTATAACATGGATAACCATATCAAAATACGAAAATACAGAAAATTATTAATTGCAGCACATTCCGCAAAAAAGAAAATATTTCCTTATAAATTGCCTCCATTAAAAAGTATAAGGAGTACTCTAAATTTCAGTGGATCACATCACCATATTTTCCCGGATTCAATTCCTTTTCCTTTTTCACATACTGTCCAAAGAAAAGAAACTAAAACATATATATATATATATATATATATATATATATATATATATATATATATATATATAATATACCAAGCGTGTTGGTAGATCCTTGCGGAAGAGAAAAAACCCGCAGAAGTTTGATTGTAAAAATATACTACCAAACATCAACCAGGAAGAAAAAATTTTTGAAAAAAAGAAAAGACCAAGATATTCGTACCAACAAAAAATAATCTATTGGTATAGTATTTGGCCAAAA
>CM042146.1:100503236-100523236 GCA_023376005.1 Doryteuthis pealeii
TGTGGATAATATGCTAGACTATAAATGATTTTGATCTCCAGTCTATTACGTTCACGTTCAGTCAACAAATGGATATGCCACTTTACCAATACATTTTGGGCCCTTTTTTTGTTGGAAAACAAATCTTAAAACTCTGTAAAAACATTTTTAGCAAACATTTTTCTCCTAACGACTAACGATCACCTATGATCGAAACTAGGGGAGAACAAGCCATAAATAAATAACCTAACACTGTTTGTCCTGTCTCTTTTCTTCATTACCTATATATATATATATATATATATATATATATATATTCTTTCATTACACGCACACATGTACGTATATACACGTTGACATATGTATGTACGTATATGTGTTAGATGCACACATATACATATGCACACACGTATATTTATATATATGCATATAAGTGTACATATATATATGTATATATATATATATACGTTATAATACACACACACACACACAGCACATACACCATATATATATATATATATATATATATATATATATATATTCCTTCTTCCATGATACACACATATACGTATATGTGTTGTCATGTATATGTATATAAGTGTAGATACACGCATGCATATACATACACGCATATTTATTTAAACACCTTTAAATATTTATATATATTCTTACACAAACACACACACACACACACACACACATATATATATATATATATATATATATATATATATATATATATATATATAATCCTTGAGAAAGAGGGTAAAAATAAGAATCATGAGTATTTTGTAAAAATATCTATGCATTCACATGGGACAAAAATATTGCGAGAATATGAAAATATCTTTTCATTTACTTTCTTGCAAATCCCTACATAATTTTGAAAAAGGTATTTAGACTTCTTAACGAGGTTTCATGCTGGAATTTCTGTTGTCGAAATAAATAGTTTCATTAATGAGTAATAAAAACAGAAACGGAGTGCAATTTAGATATTTACAAAGATTAATTTGGCAGATATATAGAAAATGATTTGTGATATTAAGTTCCAAACTATTATTTGAATTATTGTTACGAATTCTGAGTCCTTTTTTAGGCTGCACGTGAGAACACTTTACAGTGGAGATCCCTTGTGTTCTTTTGCGTTAGGTAGAATCCTTGTGTTCCTTTGTGTTAGGTAGAATCCTTGTGTTCCTTTGTGTTGGGTAGAATCCTTGTGTTCCTTAGTGTTAAGCAGAATCCTTGTCTTCCTTAGTGATATGGAGAATCATTGTGTCTTTTATTGTTAGGTAGAATCCTTCTGTTGTTCCTTGATGTTAAGAAGAGTCCATTTTTAGGCTGCAGGTGAGATCACTTTACAGTGGAAATCCCTTGTGTTCCTTTGTGTTAGGTAGAATCCTTGTGTTCCTTAGTGTTAAGCAGAATCCTTGTCTTCCTTAGTGATATGGAGAATCATTTTGTCTTTTATTGTTAGGTAGAATCCTTGTGTTCCTTAGTGTTAAGCAGAATCCTTGTGTAGTTCCTCGGTGTTAAGCAGTGCTTATGTTAAGCAGAGTCTTTAGTTGTTCCTCAGAAGTATGCAGAGTCCTGGTGTTAATAAGAGTCTTAGGTTGTTGATTCGTTCATCCGTGTCGAATACGAGCAAATGAACGGCTTTCAAGATCGGCGATTAAATAGATAACTATCCACGAATTAGAGCGTGTTGATTGGCTGATTGAATCCCCGCTCTCACGCAGAGTCTATAAATTTAAGTGAAGGGCTCCAGCACACCTTATAAGTATAAGGCACCCGACGTGGTTAATGGTTAGCAAGCTAGACACGCAAACCATTGTTAGTGAGTTCGATTCTCACTGGGTGCCCCATACTTCTGGCTTGTGCTATATCTAAGCAAAGCTTAGTTTTTAAGGGCACCTCACGTGGTGTAATGGTTAGCAAGCTCGCTTCGCAACCATTGTTAGTGAGTTCGATTCTCATTGGCGCCCCATACTTCTGGCCTTGTGCCATATCTAAGCTAAGCTTAGTAATAACTATAAGTATAAGGCACCCGACGTGGTGTAATGGTTAGCAGCTAGACACGCAAACCATTGTTAGTGAGTTCGATTCTCACTGGGTGCCCCATACTTCTGGCTTGTGCTATATCTAAGCAAAGCTTAGTTTTTTAAGGGCACCTCACGTGGTGTAATGGTTAGCAAGCTCGCTTCGCAAACCATTGTTAGTGGTTCGATTCTCATTGGGCGCCCCATACTTCTGGCCTTGTGCCATATCTAAGCTAAGCTTAGTAAATAACTATAAGTATAAGGCACCCGACGTGGTGTAATGGTTAGCAAGCTAGACACGCAAACCATTGTTAGTGAGTTCGATTCTCACTGGGTGCCCCATACTTCTGGCCTTGTGCTATATCTAAGCAAAGCTTAGTTTTTAAGGGCACCTCACGTGGTGTAATGGTTGCAAGCTCGCTTCGCAACCATTGTTAGTGAGTTCGATTCTCATTGGGCGCCCCATACTTCTGGCCTTGTGCCATATCTAAGCAAAGCTTAGTTTTTTAGGGGCACCTCACGTGGTGTGATGGTTAGCAAGCTGGCTTCGCAGACCATTGGTAGTGAGTTCGATTCTCACTGGGCGCCCCACACTTCTGGCCTTTGTGCTATATCTAAGCAAAGCTTAGTAAATAACTATAAGTATAAGGCACCGACGTGGTGTAATGGTTAGCAGCTCGCTTCGCAAACCATTGTTAGTGAGTTCGATTCTCATTGGGAGCCCATACTTCTGGCCTTGTGCCATATCTAAGCTAAGCTTAGTAAATAACTATAAGATGGGCACCTCACGTGGTGTAATGGTTAGCAAGCTAGATTCGCAAACCATTGTTAGTGAGTTCGATTCTCATTGGGAGCCCCATACTTCTGGCCTTGTGCCATATCTAAGCTAAGCTTAGTAAATAACTATAAGTATAGGGCACCTCACGTGGTGTAATGGTTAGCAAGCTAGATTCGCAAACCATTGTTAGTGAGTTCGATTCTCCTTAGGCGCCCATACTTCTGGCCTTGTGCCACATCTAAGCTCAGCTTAGTAAATAACTATAAATACAGGGCACCTCACGTGGTGTAATGGTTATCAAGCTAGATTAGCAGACCATTGTTAGTGAGTTCGATTCTCACTGGGTGCCCCATACTTCTAGCCTTGTGTCACATCTAAGCTCAGTTTAGTAAATAAATATAAATATAGAGCACCTCACGTGGTGTAATGGTTATCATGCTAGATTAGCAGATCATTGTTAGTGAGTTCGTTTCTCACTGGGAGCCCCATACTTCTGGCATTGTGTCACATCTAAGCTCAGCTTAATATTCCCACAATTATTTACGTATGTATCGACTCTTGTTTTTGTCTATTGTTTGGTTTTGATTTTGAGGCATGTCAGCCATTAGCCATTGTTGGGTTATTTTATGCCAAAGATATTTTGTTTTAGTCATGCTTTATGGATATTCAAATGTTTTTTTACTCAATCATTTTTAACAATTTTTTCAACGCATTTTTCTATTTATACCAGAGAAGGAACAATAAATGTACAACCATTCCGGTTCGGCGTGGAGTAATGGCAATAAAGAGGTACTACACATTCCCCAGAGCTCCAAAATTGGAACTTCGCCATTAGATGCAGTTTACCATCATACCCAGGACACTAAGATCCTCAGTCACCACCTCCTAGCCCATATATGATAAAAAGGATTGTGAATTTGACATAAAGCCAATAAGGTTGGGACAATCATAATGTAGCTATACCTATACTTGACGGGACCAGCTAATTGATCTGAGGGGCCTCTTCGACAGCCCGCCTAGCCTAAGTAAGGACTAAAGTAGTGTGTTGCATGTCATGGACTACTCAACCAGCATCAAGCATCATTGGTCACCACCCACCGCCAATAAAGTAGCATCATTGGGGGAAATTTTACCTCTCTGCAGAGTTGCAGTAACCGTATTCTACAGCCGTAGGCGATAGGGCAGCCTAGTCTGGAGTGAGTTGGTAATGCTTTGTAATATATATAAGTCCAAGTATGTAGTATTCATGTGGAGTTAATCCAAAAGATGGGTCTTACTGGCAGAAAGTTCAACCAGTAATTTATTTGGGGAAAAACGATCTTAAATGCTTTATATCCTCATTTTTCATTGGCCATTGAAAAAGTTCATGAATAGAAGTGTCGATTTTGCGTTCATCTTATACCAAGATATAATCCAACTTCGACCCTTGCATTTATCTAGGGGTGAGAGATAAGGGGACATGCGCCGTGTTGGTGAATTGACTGAAAACTTTTCAGAACAATTGAGAAAACAGTTGGGTGGTTGGTGGGTTTTACGGCATATCAGCCCTTTTCGTGTAATTTGATTCCGAATTAAGTCATTTTTATATTTTCTCTAATACTTTCTCATCTCTTGCTTTCATTTTGAAAATAATTCCAACACTTTTTAGATAACCCTATACTTGTGTATGTCCTGATGAAGGCTTTAAAGTAAACTGAAACTTTGTAAGGTCGATTTCATCTTCTTCAAATAAGTTTGTCTTTTGTAATATGTTTTCTTATTACTACACACAGACACACAGACACACATATGCGGGCGTTGGCACTCACACACACACACACACACACACCCACACAAACACACACGCACGGGTTTAAGTATTTAGGTTTTCAATGTAATTAAATATATCAAAGACTTGCAAAATTAAATAAGAACGCATATAAAAAGATTACTGTTATTTTAATTATATTTTAATTGGTTTCTGGATAAAATCATTCACACGATTGATTTTAATACGTCGGAGAATAAAAAATAATATCAGAGATCAATAACATCAAGTTATCATTTATTAATCTGTTTTTTAGACCAGTATGCAAATTAACCACACCTTATATTATGTAAACCTTTATTTCTTAGTGATATATAAGACACATAGCAGGATGTAAAGTGCACTAATTCAGATTTTCACAAAGTCATCGTTAATAAATAATATTTATTCTTTCCTATTTATTAAAATTTCGGCAACAAACAGACACTGAATATTCATTACATTAAAATGTATATATATATATATTCAAAGTGGAGAAGTTCCATCATATAGTTTATGTGGAAGAGTATGTCTCTCCAGGACTGGCCTGGTGAGTCATCTGAGAAAACACAAGGATAGAGTGTAAAATGCTACTGGCACCCAACTATGATAAAACAAAAAAACAAAAAAAACAGGAAATGGTCTTACTCGAACACAAGTTGACAATGATTATATATATATATATATATATATATATATATATATATATGTGTGTGTGTGTGTGTGTGTGTGCGTGCAAGTATGTGTGCGTGTGAATGTGTGTGAGCGTGTGCATGTGTGTGTTTTTACTACTTTATTTTGGGAAGACAAATGCTCTAAATTTTAACATAAATACATAATTAAAAGAAAAATGTTATTCTTTTTTTTAATTTGATGCTGTAATTAATGAGCAAATTTAAAATTAATGATTGCTGCTTCATTATGTTCTCATAAAACGTAGTTTTTTTTTCTTTAGTCTCAATTGCAATAAATTTAAGTAATGGACTTTGAATCGTGGAATTCATTTTTTCATGATAATAAATGATTTTTCCAGATTTAAAAAAAATTCATCCCAGTATAAATGAGCACCTGTTTTCTTAGGTCGGTTTAAGTAGAAAAATAGGACAGTTTTCTATCTTAGTTTTGATTTTAATTTTTCTCTTCAATTTTAACTTCATTTTCTTTTCTAGCAAAAATATACGCCACCAGGTGAAAGTATTTCAGTGTTAATGAATATATATATATATATATATATATATATATATAGCTGTTCTAGCGCTAGTGAAAAGGGGATAGACTCCCTCGCTGATTAGCTGATACCGACATTAGGCCACCCCGCCGGTTCCTAGTTCGATACCGGTCCCCGCCAACTCAGCGTATGAGTAGCACAGGGATCTGTGCGGTAAAGTAAGGAGCTGATGGTAGGTGTGGCGCTCCACCTCAGATGCTAAAACAATCTCTTTGGTCTAGCGCTATTGAAAAGGAGATAGACTTCCTCGCTGACTGGCTGATACCAACTTTAGGCCGCCCCGTCGACTTTACTTTATATATATATATATATAAAATTAGAAAGACTCACGAAACTAAAAAAGAACGTATATATAAAGATTAAGCTTATTTTATTTTAATTGATTTCTGGAATCCTAAATAACATTGATTTAATATATCTGAGAATAAAAAACAATATTAGAAATGAATAACAATGAATAATTATTTATTAAAACCGATGTTTCAAAAACCAGTATTCAAATTATCCACACCATATAATATGTAAACCGTTATTTCTTAGGGATACATATAACACATTGCAGGATTTTAAACGCATTAATAACATGTCTTCATAGAGATATCGTTGATAGATAACATGCTAATTAATATTAAATAATGAATATTTAATAATAGTAATATAACGTAAATAACTGAGGTAATTGCGACGTTGGTGGTGATGTATTTTTAGTTACATACACACATACAGATAATCTCGATTATATAGGAAGAAGCGAGACCATCCAAACAACAGCATTGTTAGGATCGACAAGAATACTCAGAAGAGTCCTGGAGACCTAAGGAGATTTGCTGTCACTCGGATTACAGAAGAAGACCAGTAGCTAACTCTGGTGTGAAAAACTCTATCAGAAATTATATATTATTATAATGGATATTATGTGTTTGCTGTCTGTAAACGAAACTATATTACTACTCAAGTCACAATTCCCTAAGTTATTTACGTCACATTCTCCATGATTTTAGTTTTATTTAAACCTCAATTATTAATCATTTTGCGACATTGATTACTTGCCGTTACGTGAGAGAACTTAACCCCTTTCAATTAAAAGAATCCCGCTCTCTCGTTGGGAGGTAGAATACGCTAGGGGTATCCGCTGAACTCTGGGTAAGAACTCTCCTCGAAAAAAAAAAAAAAGCCCACCCTCTCATTGTATTAGAATATGCAGACCATATGACCTTTAGGCACCTCTTTTTGATCTTGATTAAGAAAGGACATGTTTTTCATTTATACCGTCAATATCCGGTTGTTTTAATAGAGGATTTTTAGATTTTTTAAAATTATAAAACTAACCCCTAACCCTAACCCCTAATCCTAACCCATAACAAACAACCGGATATTGACGGTGTAAATGAAAAACATGTCCTTTCTTAATCGAGATCAAAAAGGGGTGGCTAAAGGTAATATGGTCCGAATATACTAACGTTCAAGTTGCCTCCCTTCCACAAGGGATCGGTCTGGACCTGGCCATAAGGTACGCATGCGTAGAAAGCTAGTAAACATTGCGGAGAGAGATGACGCCAATGCATATGAACTGAGTGTATTTTGATTAATAGATTTATTGTCATATGTTAAATTTGGAGTCTAAATTATTATTGAAATAACACCCAACACAACTACGTAAACAATACTTTAACACATTGGAGTTAGAATACGATGAGATTCAAGGATGACAAGAAATACCTGAAGAAAACTGGAATGCAACATCAGCCGAAACATTGTAAAGATAATAATAAAGATGAGGACAATAGTCCGAATAATACAAATAATACAAATTATCAAGCCTCATCTAAAAAGATTCAGAGAAATAGTGGAGATAACAATAAGGATGAGGACAATAGTCCGAATAATCCAAATAATCACAAAAATAATAATGGTGTGATAGATGACACTGGCTTTGATGGTGATGCTCTAATTATGGAGATCTGAGATGCATGGAATCCCCCTTCATGGCAATTATACCAAGATAAACTCTGACTCAATGTTAGTACTTGTTAGAATCCAATCTATAACTCAAATAAATCTATTTAAAAATCATTCGTATTTGACAATACTCTCTCTCTCTCTCTCTCTCTCTCTCTCTCTCTCTCTCTCTCTCACACACACACACACACACACACACACACACACTCACACACACACACATACATACATACACACAGTCTTTCATTCACAAACCAAATGGTTTAGGAATCGCAGAGCGGAGGAACTGTAAGTAACCAAGAACCGTTGACTTCCTGTACACGCTACACTAAATTAGTTATCCGGATTTTAAACGCAAAGGCCGTTAAACTGATTAAAATTCATCGCTAATTACCGGCAGTTCAGTGCGGCTATGCACGTCATGTAGTATAACAATGTGGTAACAGTACCAAAGTGTATTTGTGGCAAACCCGGAACGATATATATAGTGTGGGCCAACTCAAGTTTTAGTAGTAGTCGTCGTTAGTAGAGAAAGAACGCACGCAGTTGTGTAGTCAAAAGTATTTATTACCAGGCTCGTGGGCTCTTTTTCGGAGAGAAGGAAAGACACAGAGAGAGAGAGAGAGAGAGAGAGAGAGAGAGAGAGAGAGAGAGGAGTACGGTTAAATTAATCGGTCGTAAATCATATCCACTCCTGCTATGTCACACGAGGGACCAGGAGCCAGTCTGATCCCTGCTACGGCCGAAAGGAAAAAAGGACGATTTTCTTCTTGCTCGTAACTCATCACTACGTCCTTTCCGTTTCCGGTCAACACCTGGAACTTCCGTTTTTACTTTCAATCCTCTTCCGGTGTCATTCCTCGGTCAAGTTACTGAAAGTCCGTTGTGTGCCCACTCCTTCAACTTTTGTTTGCTCCTATTTATTTTTCCTCTCTTTCTCTTTCAATGCACGTAGACCACAATAATTACGCTAGTCATACATAGATGTCAAAAATATCCGCAATTGTGTAGGGAGATTGAACGACGGCGAGATCCAACGCCTCCTCAACGACGAGCTGGTACGACTTGGGCATACAAAATGGCAAACCGCCTACAAAAATGCATAGACCAAAATGGAGATCACGTAGAAAAATATATATTCATGTTCAAAACTTTAAAGTAATGTAACCATCATTTACAATAAACGATAAATGTTTCTGTCTTTTGTAAATATTTTGGAGACCTTAACATTTGGATTACTCTCATACATATACATATATATGAATATAAGTACAAGGAAGGATACAATGTATATATATAGACATATGAATAAATATACATATATATATTTATCAACCCCTCCGCACGAGTAGGATGTGACACAAGGTCACTTTATTAAGCGGAGTTTAACAGGTTTGCATTCAGACTTTTCCTTCTCCTAGACTGGTTACCTAGCCAAGGTTAAAAAGCCCAGTCTGTCCTGCTATTTACCCATAGCTGGAGGGAGAATTGGATTCATACCTTTTTCAAGGGTATTAGCGCCATGTGAAGTTCAAACAGCTTTGTCAAGGAATTGAACTCGAGTCGACGAATCCATTTCCTATGACTCTAACAGACAGCCCTGTTCCGACCTATTACGTCTCTTCAATGCGGCTGTGCACGCATACATTCATACATACATATTTGTATGTGAGGGAGAGTTGGGATATATATATATATATATATATATATATATATATATATATATATAGAGAGAGAGAGAGAGAGAGAGAGAGAGAGAGAGAGAGAGTGTGTGTGTGTGTGGTGTGTGTGTGTGTGTGATTTTTCATCAATTAGAATAATTTATTATCTGCTTTATCAAATTCTGAAATAAAAGCAACAATACAATAAAAATGAACTTTTCTATCAAACTAAAAAAAATTCTACTTTTCTAACATCATTTTTGATAGATTATTGTTTGTTTTGTAAAATTAAGATTTAAGATATAAAACGAGCAATTTATTAGGCTGACACCGACTTAAGATGTCATGAGGGATTATCGTTTATTGATACACAGGATTGTGCCACAAAAGAAACGCTCTTTCTATAGAAATGCTTCTGCCGCTAAACGAATACAAATTCAAAGAGTATCTGAAGTAGGAAGTAAACAAAGGCTCCAAGTGCAAATTGCAAACAGAGGCTGTTCAAAGAGAACGTGAAACTTCTGAACAAGCTCGGTACAGCACAACAATTAAGACAAATAGCTTACAGAGAGCGTCATGATGTACGACTTCAGGCTCAAAGAAGTGTGCTACTTCAAACACGATATTGAGCTTCAATGAACTTTATGTCCAGTTGACTATATAATTCACAGTATGCTTAGACATCTGACAAGGCTGCTATTATTAAATCAATCTTCCAAAATGTAAATAATCTCTCGTGCATATATATATATCTTATTATAATGGAGATTGTGGGTTTGTCTGTCTGTAACCGAAACTATATTACTATACAAGTCACAATTCCCTTTGTTATTTACACACATTCTCCATGATTTTATTTTTTATTTAAACCTCAATTATTAGTAAAATTGTTTTACATCATTAAGACTGTTAACAATATCTACATACAAATAACATGCAATTGTATTTATATATACAACAAAATAGCGGTTTACAGTGTGAATGGGAAGGCTAATTTGCATATTGATCTTAAAA
Source organism: Doryteuthis pealeii (assembly GCA_023376005.1). Taxonomy (NCBI): domain Eukaryota; kingdom Metazoa; phylum Mollusca; class Cephalopoda; order Myopsida; family Loliginidae; genus Doryteuthis; species Doryteuthis pealeii. The sequence continues at coordinate 100,513,678 of CM042146.1, forward strand.
AATTTGATTTTAATAAATATATGCTTAGTATTATTGATTTCTAATTGTTTGGTTTTATCTTAATAAATATGAGCAAAAATCTCGGGGATAAATCTTAACAGAAATCTATTAACATAAAGAAATAACTGTAATTTTATTCTTTTCTTCCTATTTTAACTAAATAGTTAAATTAGAGAAATTTACCACTGAAAGACGGGAGTAAGGGAAAATGGTGGAACAGTTAGTTTCAAAGTTGTTCTATTTTCCGATTATACCCCCTCTGTTCCAAATATTTTTATCTGAATTCTTATTCAGTTTCATTAGCCTTTCTAATTTAACATGATATTTTATTATATTAAAACTTAAATACTTGCACCCGGAGGGTGCATATATTTGCTAGTATATATATATATATATATATATATATATATAGAGAGAGAGAGAGAGAGAGAGAGAAAGAGAGAGAGAGAGAGAGAGAGATTGATATTGACATTTTTAGTGTGTTAAAAGGGTACAATAAGTTTGCAGAATAAACTGGTTTAAAACAGTAACTTTAAAAATGTCAGCCACACGCGGTATTAGAAATAAATGTTTATTTGTTGTTGCTTTTTTTTACAATCTTTTATTTATATTCCCATGGATACGTATTAAAAATAGAATTCTATATTCTGTGACTGTATCAGAAATGCTAAATTTAAAGAACTAAAATATAACAAGTAAATGTACAAAAAGATAAATACACCATTGCTTGATGTTGTTCAAATAATGCTTGCATGAAATTTTGCCTCAAAATAAACCTAGCAAACATTTATATTTTTGGTTTAATGTATACCCTTACCCCCATCCCCATCCCACCCAAAAAATAACGTAGAAATTCTAGTATATACACATAAGCTTTCATAATATATATTTATCTACTGGGTTAAAAGTTGTTTTTTCTTATAAAATTCAGTGCTATTTATTTTATTTAAAAAAAGCTTAACAAAAATAGAATGTTTGGGAAAATGGGGCTGGAACGGATTAAGGACATTTCCGTTTGATTCAATGGGAAAATTGATTTGATAGACGAGAAAATTAAGTTACGAGTAGACGATTAAACTCACAGGTTCAGGTTCCACGGTTTCTTCTACCCAGGCAATTTGACAGATTTGGACCGCCCTGTCGGCTGGGGCGTTACAATACACCGACTGCACCTCTGCAGAGGGCTAAGACTCCCTCAATGGGGCCACCTGGCCGTGGGTGGCGACCCGTGATGCTTAAGGATAGTACCCAGGTGCCTGAGCAGTCCATGACTTGCAATATTCATGATTGCCCCAACCCTATTGCCCTTATGGCAACCCCCATTCCATGTTATCATATGGGTGCTAGAAGACGGTGGCTGAGGGTCTACATGTCCTGGGAATGACGTTAAGCTCTATCTGATGGCGAGGTTCCAGTTCTGGAGGTTTGGGGAATGTGGAGCACCCCTTCATCACCATTGCTCCTGGTCCACTCTGACCCGGAGTGGTAGTATCTGTTAGGGTCACATCTATGGGTTGAATAGAAAAAACATGAGTTTATAAACAAAATTTTATTATGCATTAAGAATGAATTTATTTCACAACTTTGCCGGCATTAAATGACCCACCGAGGTTGATATGCCGTAAAACAAAACAAAACAAACCAAACCAAACAGATTTTGGAAAACATATTTATTTTCTATGGTTTTAGACAGGGGGAGTCATCTTCATAATATAGAGACAATGTAGAAATGATCTCTGATTTTCCGACATGCGTTTATACGAGTTGTAATTCCCTTTTCTATTTGTATTATTCTCTAGGACTAATGGACTTTAATATACAATGCTCGTTAAAGGCATAAAGCTAGCTTTGTATTACTACAACAATATAATTTAATAATGGATTAAACGACTAATGTATATATAAACATGTATAATTCAAAAGCAATATATATATATATATATATATATATATATATATATATATGTGTGTGTGTGTGTGTGTGTGTAATAAATAAGCGATCCAAAGACACGTGTTTCGAGGTATCACCTCTTATCAGTGCGGTTATACCTTAACAGCTACCCCTGGCTGGGTTTGAGACCCGAATGAACTTTCATTCGCCAAGCCTCTTACCCGTGCGACCAGAGGCAGCTGTCAAATATAGGAGAATATTCAATTGCTACATTTCTAAGCGGAAATGAATTCACCAGAGTCCTCAAACTTTTTTGTAAACAAAGCGAGGGTTAGCTACACGCCAGAACGGTGAACTTTTCAATTACATCCCTATTTAGAGAACAAAATGAGAGTATATATATAATAAATAAGTAATCAACAGAAACGTGTTTCGAGGTATCACCTCTCATCAGTGCGGTTATATGGCAAAGAAAAGTTTTAACTACCAGTCATATTAACAGTTATCAATTTATTACCACCGATATTAACCGGCTTCGAAAGGTAATGGCGTGTACAATGACCAACACAGGAACATGTATCATACAGGAATATGAAGCTGTTCCTCTGTGGTTCCCATCCCTACTGCTCCCCATAGTCACTCTCAATAGCAATGTTCCACCTTCGAATGAGTGCATGTATCCCTGCCCCATAAAATTCTGTTGACTGTTATTTGAGCCAATTCTTCACTACAGATTTCACTTCATTATCACTGGAATGTTTGCCTCTCAAATTCTCTTTCATGGGACCGAACAGATGACAGTCTGAAGCAAACTTTATTCCAGTGACGAGGAAGTAAAATCTGTAGTGGAGAAGTGCCTCAAAGAACAGTCAACAGAAATTTACGGGGTAGGTATACATGCTCTCATTCGAAGGTGGAACATGGCTATTGAGAAAATGGTGACTATGTGGAGGAGTAGGGATATGTCTCACAGAGGACCAGCTCCATTTTGATGTATGATACATGATGCTGTGTTAATAATTATACCTGTCCTAAACAAAATGGCATTACTTTTAAGAATAATAATCTGATGCAACCGGTTAATATGGGTGGAAATGTATTCATAATTGGTAATATGGCCTGTATTTAACACCTTTCTTTAGCATATATATATATATATATATATATATATATATATATATATATATATATATATATATGTGTGTGTGTGTGTGTGTGTGTGTGTGTGTGTGTGTGAGTTGAAAAAATGGAAATGAATTCCGACAATATGTTGAAAGGATAAATAAATAAAGGAAAGAAAATGTTGAATGGATTACATTAATTTAATGAATTACCAACACGTGTTTCGGCCAAAGAAAAACGGCTTTCTTCAGGATAAAAATTCTTGATATTTAATATTTTGATATTCTTTGTATACTTAGATATATTTATAATTTTCTATTATTATCATATTTCAATATATATATATATATTATATATATATATATATATATATATATATATATATATATGCATCTTACGCATCACAGGTTCCACCCAGGTTTAACATGTGTCACCAATGAGGGGGGTGTCTTACCCCCTCAGCAGAGGTGCAATCGGTTTGTTCTAAAGATGCATTTGACAGGGCTGGGATAGCAATACTGCTATATTTGCACACCACACAGGGATAGTAAATCGACTACAGTAATCAACAACTCGACGCTACGAATTTCATAATAATTGCACATAGTAGATCACTCAGCGATCGCCAATATTTGCACGCATCCCGGTGATAGGAAATGGACGTGAGTCACACAGAGCACGTCGTTAGAAATTCAGCTACACAGCATGTTGAGAAATTGACCTTGGTAGATTCTATTTCAAATTAAGAAGATGTCGACAAAATCCCAATACTGAAATCTGCAACAATGATACAGCAGTTTTCTTTGAACGCCAAATAAGTAAAGTAAAGTCATCGGGGCGGTCTAAAGTCGGTATCAGCCAATCAGCTATCCAAGAGAATTAGCAAGATTAGATTGAGGCATATGAAAATTTCACCAACACCAGCAACACAACAAGAACAAACACATTTTTTTCATTTTTTTAACTTGGTATTTGGCATTAGTTCAATTGGTAAAGCGTTCGGTTAGAAACCACAAAGTTCCTAGTTCGATACCGGCCCTCGCCAACTCAGCGTATGAGTAGCACAGGGATCTGCGCGGTAAAGTGATGAGCTGATGGTAGGTGTAGCATTCCGTCTCAGACACCAAAACAAGCTCCTAGTGAAAAGAGGATAGACTCCCTCTGTTGTACTAAATTGCAATAGTTTTATCTTCGTTGTAAGGGATGACAATAACACCAAAGTTATCCTCCAGAAGTTTATTGAAATAAATTCAAGCTTCTTAACTTCGAGAGAGAGGGTCAGTTTAATTAATGTATTCAGTCTTTAGACTTTCGGTCCTTCGATTAAATTTCTGGGCGACAAGCTTTTTCAGTTGGTAAGTATCAAGGCTAGCTTTCCCAACACCAACTATACGTGGTCCCGCTCGGCCGACTACTGACCCCGATCACCTCACTCTCTCTCCAGGTGACTGCCTCCGGGGCTAACTGACGACTGACCTGTCTGAAGCCCTCGGTTCTTTTATATTCATAGCTACACCCACGTATTTTTATCTCTTGATCTGATAACAGGCAGGTGTTAAACTTCTTTGTTTAATAAAACCGGAAATTCATATTTCCGTTTGTACAATATATAACACCTCGCTGTCTGGCTGATACAGACTTTAGGTCACCCCGACATCTTTTTTAAATTTTTTATCATGTCTCTAAACCAAATCAAACCGTCTTCTCTTCTACACGGCTGAGATACCGTTCTTTGATATATGTAGCATGGACTTACAACAGATATATTGTGACATGACGATTTCATGTTTTCCTGTGTATACACTGAAAAGTTAGAAAAACATTATAAAGAATAAGTGTAAATTGGGAACGTTTATGATTCTTTTAGTTGTTACGCCCATGTGTCATGAAGAATTCTTTAGAATCTAAAAACCTTAACCCGCGTGTGTATCTGTCAGATGAAGAAAAACTTAATTTTTTAAAAAATTTGACGGGCCTCTCGTCGTAAAACCTGTAATCTGATTGTGGTGTTTTTTTTTTTTTTTTTTTGATTTTTTTAGGAGGGAAGGATTAAAAAATGATTTTTACTGAAAAGCAAAGTAGACAGCTGAAAGGCAACAAAGAATCACACGAGTTTAAAAAATAAAAAAAAAGAATAGAAAAAGAAAAGAAAAAAATGAAAAAAGAAATATATTACAAGAACAAATTTGACAGCTTCATAATTAGATTAAATAGCAAAAAAAAAAAAGATTTAGGAGAATTTCATTGTCACGGCAAAATTTGTAAGGTTTCAAATCCGATGTTCGATTTTTTTTTTCTTTCTTTTTCTTTTTATTTAAAAAACGAATCTTTTTAATCTTGATTATCTGATGTGAATATTTTCCTTCTTTATGTCACACGTTTTATTTTCTTCTTTTCCTGTTGATTTGCGCTTTTATTTGGCATGGGCTCGCAGGTGTTTGCGATGTTGGAACTAAAAGAAAACAAACAACACAACTACTTCATTTCGATTTTAGCGTTGTGAAAATACGCCATAAGATCTGCTAGATTTGGAATATTCCTGTTAGCTCATTGTTCAATTAGAAGGGGCCATAGTTTAGGTACCGGACATGTATGCTGAATAATGAGAAAAAAAATTAGGAAAAATTAAGGAATACTTAGTGACCATTAAATTATTGAAATTAGTTGAGGTCAAAGTTTAGCTACTGTACATGTATGCCAAAGGAGGGGGTTTAAGGAAAAATTGTAATATTGTAAAAAGTACCTTGTACTAATAAAAAAAAAGTATAGTCATCGGGGTGGCCTAATATCGGCAGCGAGGGAGTATATCCCCTTTTCACTTGCGCTAGACCAAGGAGATTGTATTTTAGAACGGTATCTCAGCTGTGTAGAAGAGAAGGTGGTTTGATTTGGTTTAGAGACGTGATAAAAATTAAAAAGCTGTCGGGGTGGCCTAAAGTCCGTATCAGCCAGACAGCGAGGGAGTCTACCCTCTTTTCACTAGCGTTAGACCAGGAGATTGTATTCTAGCGTCTGAGATGGAGCGCCACACCTACCATCAGCTCCTTACTTTACTCCACAGATCCCTGTGCGACTCATACGCTGAGTTGGCTAGGGCCGGTATCGAACCAGGAACCGTGTGATTCCTAGCCGAACGCTCTACCGACTGAGCTAAACCGGCCCCGTTAGTACCTATTACCCAAGCATAAGACTTACTCAAGCATAAGATTTATTATCTAGGTGTAGATAGAGATAAGTAATTTATTTATATATCTATTAATAATAGAGATTCGCTTATGGTTTTTGTCTGTAACAAAAATTACGTCACTGCTTACGTCACATTACCCAAAATCGTCATAACATAGAATAAATACACTCAAAATTTGAATATGCAACATCATACAGTTCTCATTGTTTTTTAAAACAAGTTTTAATAAATACAGGCTGGTATTATATATCTATATATAGTTTGTTTTATTTTAATACATATTTAAAGTTTACATTTCAAATTGTTTTATTTTTTAATCCTTTAATGAATTTGATGATTTTACTTACTTAGGGTACAAACTCGCTGACATTGAATTTTTTACTCCCACACCTCAGGCAATATGTTTCAAAAATATATTTTACATCGCCCGGGGGGTGTTTATTTTGTACTAGTCTAGATAATAAATAGAAATGATTTATAATAACTTATTTCATTTTTTTTAATGCATGTCATGATATCATTTGACATTCACATTAACTTTTAACTTAACTAATTGTAATAAGTAATTGAGAGTCACCTCCCTTTTATGTAACTCTTTAGCTTTGTAAAACTATATAAACTCCCAAGAGAACTGCAAATGTATTCAAAGTAGAATAAAACTTACTCAAGTCCGACCGTGTATGCTCTCTTATTACTACACTAATCAAGTCATTTTAGAATTTGATAAAGATAGACAGCTCATTCAGCTGTGACATATGGAAATCTAATAAATTGCAATGGAGTTATGAGAATGATGAATAATTAGAATAATTTTATATATTTTGATATTGTCGAACAAAACTACATATTTTCTCAGTGTCCTCTTCAAAAGAATTTTTCCAAGGATGTAACATAAAGAAAGTAATTGTCCTTAGCCTGCCAGCATTTTGACACATGATGTGTTAGTAAGGAGTTTGAATCCAGAGTTGTCCTTCTCTTAGACTGGTTGCCCCCATCAATGCTAGAAAGATTAGTTTGTCCTTATTTTACCCATAGCAGAGAGAGAAGTAATGGATTCATGTCTTTCAAAGGGCCATAGGGTAGAATAAATGAAAATAGCTTTTGTGGGGATTTGAACTTAGTTTGTTAAATCAATTTTCAATTTTGGTAAACATTCATTATACAATTACCATTTCAATAAAATCTAATTCTCAAAAATCAATAAATGAATAAAAAGTGATTTTATGATTAGTTTACAATTATATATTTCCATTTTTTTATCAGAATGATAATTAATTAGAATAATTTTATATATTTTGATATTGTCGAATAAAACTACAAAAATTACAAAAGTTACAAAAACTACTAACAGTACTCGCTTTTTACCTCATTTTATGAATGACCCCCCCCCTCTTTAGAGGGACCAGTTATTTCTTACAATATCACAATGTTTCCTTAAGCCCTTTCTTTCTTTCTTTTTTTCTTCTAGTTTTTTGTGCTGTTATATTTAACTCTTTCTTTCTTTCTTTCTTTCTTTTTTTCTTTTTTCCGTGCTGTTATATTAACTCTTTCTTTCTTTCTTTCTTTTTTCTTTCTAGTTTCCGTGCTGTTATATTTAACTCATTTTCTTTCTTTCTTTCTTTCTTTCTTTCTTCTAGTTTTTCGTGCTGTTATATTTAACTCATTCTTTCTTTCTTTCTTTCTTTCTTCTTCTTTCTTCTAGTTTTCCGTGCTGTTATATTTAACTCATTCTTTCTTTCTTCTTTCTTTCTTTCTTTCTTTCTTTCTTTTTCGTGCTGTTATATTTAACTCATTCTTTCTTCTTCTTCTTTCTTTCTTTCTTTCTTCTAGTTTTTCGTGCTTTTCTTTCTTTTCTTGTTATATTTAACTTCTTTCTTTTCTTTCTTTCTTTCTTCTTTTTCTTCTAGTTTCCGTGCTGTTATATTTTAACTCATTCTTTCTTTCTTTCTTTCTTTCTTTCTTTCTTTCTTTTCTTCTAGTTTTCCGTGCTGTTATATTTTAACTCATTCTTTCTTTCTTTCTTTCTTTCTTTTCTTCTAGTTTCTTTCGTGCTGTTATATTAAACTTCATTCTTATCTTCTCTCCTCATTTTCCTTTCTTTCTTTCTTTTTCTTCTTGTTCTTTCTTCTCTTCTAGTTTTCTCCGTGCTGTTTAATAGGTTTAACTCTTTCTTTCTTTCTTNNGGTGTGTTGGGATATAGTGAAAACAAGATGGTTTACACTGCAGCGCTCATCAAGAGGAAGTGGGCCGGGCCTATCCTCTCAGACGGTTTAAAAAGAAACACTGGCGCTACTTCACTAATGAGGACCTTCGTGCATTATCATCGACCGCACGTGGGTCGGTCATCAACATGCGGGAAATAGATCGTTGTAACAACGCTGCCTAGTCAAACGTTGGAATTAATGCAAAAATGCGCTGTCTATATTTAAAATAATATGAAATTTTAATTTAAAATAAAGAATTTTATTTTAACTAAATGAATCTTATTTTAATTTTAAAAATAATCAGAGAATTATAGTTATTTTCACACACATATATATATACTATTATTATATTTATATATATATATATCGTCGTCGGGGCGGTCTAATGTGGGCATCGGCCAGACAGCCAGGGAGTCTATCACCTTTTCACTAGCGCTAGACGAAGGAGATTATTTTAGCATCTGAGGTGGAGCACCACCTAACCATCAGCTCCTCACTTTACCACATAGATACCTGGGCTACTCATTCGCTGAGTTGGCGAGGGCCGGTATCGAACCAAGAACCTTGTGATTCCCAGCCGAAGACTCTACCGACTGTTGTTGAACTGTACAGACAATTCTTGACGGACAAGTTTTTGGTTGTTCCTTTCTCATTTTCGGGCCATCTTTTTGGTGTCGGGGTGGAACTGGTGTACAGTCCACCAATGGTTTCGATACGAGCGCTTTCGGCAATACAGTTTGCCGTCATCAGGTAGGAAACGATGGTATGGTTTCGTGTCTCGTTTTTAAGGAGAACGAGTAATAGCAAGGAATTAGAAGTGGAAGGTAATAACGATTAGTAGTGGGAGGTTGTAGAAATGGTAGTGGTGCGAGCGAACGATGCAGTAGTGATTTTTTGTGGGAGGGGGGGCTCAAGTTGTGAGAAGGGTAGGGGTATAGTGGACGGAGGATAGGCGGAAATTTATAAGCATTTGAGAATGTTGACTTATTTCTTTCAAAAACTTGTCCGACAAGAATTGTCTGTACAGTTCAACAAAACTTGTACAAAAGGAAAAAATGCTGCCAAAATACACTTATTTTGATATATATATATATATATATATATATATATATATATATATATTAAATATAACTGTTTATAAAGAGGTTTTAGGGA
>CM042146.1:100525736-100528236 GCA_023376005.1 Doryteuthis pealeii
GCCAAATAATAAAATAAAAAACCTTACCATAGATTTGAATTTAAATTTTGAATTTGGATTTGAATCGGATTTGTATTTTCAAATAATGGATTTGAATTTGTGCGTACGGAACCTTACATTTGAATTTGGATTTAAATCAGATTTGTATTTGCAAATAATGGATTTGAATTGACCGATAAAAAAATGGCGCGAATGTCCACATTTGTGAATAATGTAACAACTTTCGTTCTTTTTGCAAAATTAAGGTTTCTTTTTTTTTTTTTTTGAACTGATTTGACATTCTTCTCCGATCACAAACACCACGGAGTAAATGAGCTCTGATGATGATTTTTGTAAAAATCGAAATATTTGATCAATATCAGCTATGTTTATATTACAAATTGTTTTCTCTTTAAAGCATTGTGTGATGTTTTCATTCCACCTTTTCATATATATATATATATATATATATATATATATATATATATATATATATATATATATATATATATCGCAGTTACCATTATATCAACCAAGCAAATAAGTATAAGATCTTATTTACTTCTGGATTTTTTCCTAAAACCGATTAAAAAGTCCGTCATATAATTCGTATATATATATATATATATATATATATATATATATATATATATATATATATATATATATATATATATATATTCATACTTTTTAAATGCCAGTAACAGCTGTATGATTTCTGTTCGTAGGGTTCTTTTTTTGATTTGGGACACTGGGCCAAACATTAATTTTCATCCCGTCTCCCTCTGCGTGTTTTTACGGCATAGATGGATCTAATGGGAAAAGGGGTACGACATTTCATGATTTTTGTGCTTTTATATCAGTAACATGCTGCCTGTATGTTTACAGTGAATTTTATTATTGCCATGTGAGTGAACTGAGTGAACATAGTTCTGCCCATGGGAGAATGACAAAAAAAGATTATAATATGATTATGTATTTATAGAAACATGACTGAATTCTTTTAAACTGATGATCTTTGAAATCGCTGGAGGATTTCAAATTCTTTTCTTTTCTATAAGGAATGCCAAAAAGATATCACTTTCAAATGGAAGACATCTGGTAATGGATACGAATATTTTTTTTTCTTTCAGAAATAAACTTACTAGCCGTACTTACCCATATTAAACACTAGAAGAGGCTACCTGGCGTCGTCAGGATAGAGGGGAGATTTTTTTAAAGTTAGTCTCACAGGTCCATTATTAATAAATCATGAGTTGGATCCCCACAGGATGCCCCATTAAAATCCATACGTAAAAAAGACCTTGAGTTGATCCAGCCACTCTAAAAAGAAAAATTAAAGTCCACTATTTACAATACTAAATGCAAACAAAAATCTATGATTAATAATTTAAATTTTGTTTTTTAATTATCTTCACGATTATAGATCAAATCTTCATTATTTTTGCTCAGAAAGCAAGATCAGGTGATAGTGATTTGGTATATATATTTACGTTGTCGTTAATTGTTTTTTCGTAGTTTCCTCTGGACATACATACACACAACTGCCATTTATTTATGTATAGATAGCTGGGTTGTATAATTAGCATTCTTAAATATAAATGATACAGAGATAATTTTATTTATATTTAGGTAGACAAGTTCATATCGCTAGCACCTATATGATTGTTCCAAGAAATAGAAAGCGCGTGGTGTAATGGTTAAAGTCATAGGAAATGGACTCGTCACCCCGAGTTCAAATCCTGGACGTGGTAATTGCATTTCACTTAGCGCTAATACCCTTGGGAAAGGTATGAATTCTACTCTCCCTCCAGCTATGGGTAAATAGTAGGGCAGACTAGGCTCTTTAACCTTGGTTAGGCAACCGGTCTAGGAGAAGGAAAACTCTGAATTCAAACCTGTTAAACTCCGCTTAAGAAATTGACCGTGTGTCACATCCTGCTCGTGCGGAGGGGTCGGTAAATATATATATATATATATATGATTGTTCCAACCCTATTGCCCTTATGGCAATCACCGATCCTTTTTATCATATATGTGCGAGTATGGGGTGACTGGGTATGACGTTAAACTGTGTCTGAGTGTGAAGTTTCAATTCTGGAGCTGAGCTGTTGGGACTGTGGAGTACCCCTTCATCACCATTATTGCCAGGTTCCCCTGTTAGCCGGATGAATAATATATATATAATATATATATATATATATATATATATATATATGTGTTGTGTGTGTGTGTGTGTGTATGTGTGTGTGTGTGTGTATAATTGGACAGCATTTTATCATTCAAACATATTTGATTGAATAGCACATATATTATCTGTCTAGAAATCTGGATGATGAATTATCCATTGCTGATTTGTTCACAAGTACTTTCAGTGCGTCCACGGTGTGTCAATGGGGTCCGTTCTGAGTCCGATTTTCAGTAATTTCTATATGTCTGAACTTGAAAATAATATATTCAATAACATTACAAAAACCCCAATCTGCCTAAGATTGTAAGAACATTACCACTCTACAATATA
>CM042146.1:100533236-100535736 GCA_023376005.1 Doryteuthis pealeii
AAAGTAATACAAAATTATGAGAGCAGATGGAATTTTACTTACTTAAAAGAACTCTGTCCTAATGCAGAATAGCACGCAAGAGATAATATAAGGTTACGTATAAAAAGTATTAGATTTCATGGAAATACTCGAAATTCTCGAAAATACCAATTTGACTCAATGCAAATCCAAATGTATCTCAAAAAGTGATACAAGGTTATCTGAGAGCACTTGGAATTTCGGTTATTTAAAGGAAACCGGTACTAATGCAGAATAGCGCGCATAAAGTTACGTATAAAAGTATTACATTTCACGGAAATACACGAAGACAACCTAATAAAATGAGAAGACGAAAAAGACGGATAGCAAGAATATACCCAAGTAAGATGATAATTAAGAAGGCTATGAAAGTACCCGTGTCAGAGTACCTGTTATGGTTCCATCTATGAATCAATTAGATTTGATTATATATATTTGCGTACCATAAGAAAATTGACTTTAACTATAAAAATGCATTGGAAATGAATTTTACTCTAAAAATGCATTAGAAATTAATTTTACTATAAAAATGCATTGGAAATGATTTTGACTATAAAAATGCATTGGAAATGATTTTGACTATAAAAAAACCATTAGAAATTAATTTTACTATAAAAATGCATTGGAAATGAATTTTATTATAAAGATGCATTGGAAATGATTTTTACAATAAAAATCCAATAGAAATTATTTTACCATAAAAATCCATTTGAAACATATTTGCATGACATCAAATCATTTGTCCAGAAAATAGGCAAACCCTTTCCCAATTATGAATAAATATAGGACTTGATCGCATTTCTAGATATTATTCTTAATGAATAGCATATTGACTGGATTATTAAGCGATAATCGGCTGGCATATAACGCCCTTTGAAAAATGTTTCCTAAAAAACTATGTGTCAAAAACTTTAACCAACCAACCAATCATCGTTGACCAACCAACTAAATCAACCAACCAATCATCTTTTCTTGTGCAGAATTTAACCAAATATACTGTCTCTAGGGTCATTTTCACCTTTAGTTAGCTAAATTCCTAGCAAATAAGGCAATTAGAGTAACCTCCCTTGATTTTCCCTTTGAAACAAGCCGGTAGCTATTTTGAAAGTCTCCGTGCGAAATTAACAAATCTTAGAAACTTTTTCGAAAACAATACAACTGCATGCTTTAACGCAAAAATATCATAAAATGTGATCCTAATTACAATTAAGTTCATTTCAGATAATGCGCACGCACTATTTTTTGCTAGGAATTTAGCCAACTATAGTTGAAAATTACCGTCTCTAGATAACACACTCACTGAATGGAATTTTCTAGTGACAAAGTTAAAATTATGGCTTTAATATCCCTCAAGCATTTGGCCGGTTATGGCTAAAAACTGGATACCGCTTTATGAGAAGGCATCATTGATATATTCATCGTGGCTTACTGCGTCTAGTAAAAATAAAACAAAGAGAACAACAAACAAAATGTAGATATGTACTCAGAGTAGCTTCACATAACAGAAGGACACACACACACACACACATATATATATATATATATATATATATATATATATATATATACCAACTTGTTGGTAAATCGTCGCGATGAGAAAAAAAAACAGCAAATAGTTTGATTGTAAAAATATACTACCAAACATCAACCGGGAAGAAAAAAAAATTGTAAATAAGAAAAGACCAAGATAATCGTACCAACAAAAAATAATCTATTAGCACAATATTTTGGACAAAAGAAAAAAACAATTTATATGCATATATATATATAAGATATATGTTCATACAAACCCGCCAGGAGACAAAAGCTAATAAGTAAAAGGTATTCAATACCTAAGTAGAGCAAATAATAAAGATAAATCTAATTAGTCAGACGAACCTATTAAAAGCTTCGCTTAATGCTCTTCAGGGCTAAGATCTGAAGAGTCAGATCTTAGCCTGAAGAGCATTAGAGAAACTTTTAGTAGGTTCGTCTGACTCATTAGATTTATGTTTATTATATATATATATATATATATATATATATATATATATATATATATATATATAAAGAGCAGAAACATAACATATGGAGATGAGAAAGGTTGAGTGTAAATAGTCTGTCTATCAGCTGTAAACTTAAACCTTTGTAGTATTGGCTTTTATCCCGGACAGTTATCACCGGAAGAAATCAAAAATACGTATTTGCTTCTAGTCAGGAAGCATACAAATAAAAACTCACAGACACATATATAATTTTTGTATTATTTGGATTATTCGGACCATATGACTTTTAGGCACCCCTTTTTGATCTCGATTAAGAAAGGGCATGTTCTTCATTTACACCGTAAATATACGGTTGTTTTAACAGACGATTTTTAGATTTTTTTAAATTATAAAACTAAACCCTAACCCCTAACCCCTAACCCCTAACCCTATTTCCTAACAAACAACCGGATATTGATGGTGTAAATGAAAAATATGTCCTTTCTTAATCGAGATCA
>CM042146.1:100540736-100551970 GCA_023376005.1 Doryteuthis pealeii
AAGAGCTATTGCTAAATAGTAGAGGGCACCCGACCGGTAGGAAGGCCTCGCCTGGGCTTTAAAGATGTCTGCAAGAGGGACATGAAGACATGCCACATTGACACCAACACATGGGAGGCTTATGCAGAAGACCGTATGACCTCGCGTCTCCTCGTCAAACAAGGAACGAAAAGGAGTGAAAAAGATAGGAAAGAAGCCGCCGCAAAAAAGAGAGCCATAAGGAAGGAGAGACAACAGCAACTCCAGCAAGCATCACCGTTTTTTTGCAATCATTGCACCAGAGATTGCCATTTAAAAGCTGATACTTTTTGAAATGGAGGAAGTGTTCTCATTAATGCAAGTGGTCCTAATGAACAGAATGCTCGATATGGAAAAGTATTAAGTTTTCCAATTTCTCAGAGTTATTCTCTTATCTTATTTATTTTTTCCTATTCAGCAATTTGGTCCCTAGAGAACCCAAATAAATTCGGTTTGGTTTGGGTTGGCTTGTTGGATTTTACGGCATGTCAACACTTGTTGGATTATTTTATACCGAAGACATTTTGTTTTGTTCATTCTTGATGGGTATTCAATTATTTTTTCAAACACAATTTTAGCACATTTATGATGTATGTGGCTTTTAATTGGTTGGTTGGTAAGATTTTACGGCATGTCAACCCATGTTGGGTTATTTTATGCCGAAGACCATTTTTCCTTATTAATGAGTATTCAAAAATTTTAAGGCGTTTTTAAATCAGTTTATCTATTTAAACCATAAATGGGACCCTAACAGGTATTAACATTCAGGGTGGACCAGGGAGTAATGGCGATGAAGGGGTACACCACTTTCTACAGAGTTCCAGAATTGTCATTGAGATGCAGGTTAACGTCATACTCAGGACACTAAGACACTCAGTCAACGTCTTCTAGTAGATATATGATAACAATTTTGGAGTTGCCCTAAGGGCAATTGGGTTGGGTCAATCATTTTGGTGACTAGCCGATTGATCGGAGGGGGGGCCCTCTCCAACCACCTGTTTAGCCTAAGCCAGGGCCAAAGTGGAGTGCTGCATGTCATGTATTGCTCAGCCACCACGATCCGGTACTTCACGGGTCACCACCCACAGGCAAAAAGTGGCTCAATTGGGGGTAGAGTCTTATCCCTGTACAGAGGTGAAGTCGGCGTCTTTTTTACACCCCCAGCCGACAGGGCGGATAAGATTTGACATTGATAACATGTCCAGCCTTTCATAACAGATGATAATGGCAGATTTCTGATAATGGAAATTTGAAGTAACCAAACTTTTTGAGCATGGACTGTTTGACAATTAAAAATCGAATGCATTGTGCATGGTGCTTTTGTTCGCATGATCGATGATACCACCGCCAAACGCCACTTCTACAGTGAGTTTGTTAATAGAAAATGTCCTCAACTTAAAGCCAGAAAAAGATGCAAGGATTGTCTTACAGAAAATTTGAAGACAGATGGGATGGAGGATCCTTCGATAGAAATAATTGGCGCCGAATTATTACAAGTGGTCGGACTGAAAAGGATCTTTAGTTTTCTATCAATATTTCGATCTTCATTGCTTTCTTTCTTTCTTTCTTTCTTTCTTTCTTTACCTTCATTTCTTTAATTCCTTTTGCTAGTTTTTTTATCTTTCTTTTAGTATTTTTTTTTTCTTTCTGTTTGTCTTTTTCCTTTTTTCCCTGCCAGTCTTTTTATTTTTTTAATTTTTCTTTCTACGAAGATGTGTCAAAAAGTAATGCCATTTTGTTTAGGACAGGTTAATTACCAACACAGGAACATGTATACATCAAAATGAATCTGGTCATCTGTGGATCACATCCCTACTTCTCCACATAGTCACTGTTTCTCTCAATAGCAATGTTCCACCTTTGAATGAGAGCATGTATACCTTCCCCGTAAAATTCTATTGACTATTCTTTGTGAAACTATATGTTGCGCACGTACCACATTGATACTATGTTGGCCACAGTACCAAATGTGATACGTGTCACATACGCACATCGTCATCGCTAATTGGTGTGTGTGCGAGAGTGAGAGTACTTTGATAAAAAAGTTCTTCAGGGATAGAGAGATATTGGAGATATATTAGAGAGAGATTAAACTTACTTGGTGAGGAGAGCTTATTTCTTTCTTGTTGATCCTTCTACCATCTTCGTCTGCCATCTTGTTGTCTAGTTGGGTTTTGATTGTTTAAATTAAATGAATTACAAAGACATCTTTTTGTTACTTGATCAAGTAATTTTCTGTTTTATTTTGCCCATGATCACCACACGGGGGAGACTAGGCCTCAGCCTGTCTCAACCCGTTGGAGGCCAGACTCCATCTCTCAAACTATCACCTCTCACTCATTCTTTCTCCCCTTCGCCATGTCATTCCTCTTACTATAAGAAAACAATGTCACACGTCTCCTGACATCACCCTTCACTCTTTTCCGTTATCTATACTCAAACTTTTCCCTAACTAATGACTCAAACCACCATCATGGTTCCACGTCATTGTGTCACACTTTATGCCACTTCTTCACTACAGATTTCACTTCCTCGTCACTGGAATAATGTTTGCCCTCAGACTAACATCTCTTCGGTCCCATGAAATAGGGTTTCATTACATTAAATCTTAAGTTCTTACTCTCGGAAGGCGCATATTCTTGCTAGTCTCAAAGACTTAATTTTTCAAAGATTACCAATGCCGTTTCCAACAGTAGGTCACTTCCCCCAACTGAAATTATTAACAGCAAACAATTTTATCACAAGCGAACGATTTTGCATTTAGCCATCTATACATTTTACATATGACGCCGAAGACCCCGGTACATTTTTGAACCCGAAACCCCCGAAAAAAAAATACTCAATTGTGAAATTAAAATATCTCCAGATTTTACCATTTCTTATATTTCTGGAACATCATATAACATTTCTCGGAGTTCTTTAATTCATATGGCAAACACGATGAAGACGACAACTTCCTCTAAAAAGAGCAGCTACCCGAATACCCCAGATTTAAGAAAATCAATCAAACCGAACACGAAAAGATGCACAGCTTCAAAAGAAACCGGTTATGAATTAAGGGGAGAGGTTATCGCACAGCAGGAGCCCCCACTGAAAAAAAAAACGCTTGTTCCTTTGGCAGATAAGTTTTCATTAGAAAATATATCTATATATTCATGTATCTTTATATATATATATATATATATATAAAGGGCTGTTATTGTGTATGTATGTCTGGATGAAACTACGAAAATAAAACAATTAAGACACAGTAAATATATATAAACATTAAATATCACCAGTTCTTGCTTTTTGTGCAAAAACTAAGAAGATTTTATTTATATTTGAAGATATTCAAAACATAGAATATACATAGAAATAGCATTGACATTCCACTTAAAAATGTCCAGCATTTGTAAATCTCTAAAAGTAAACAAATCTCCACACCAGGGACATCTTCCTCTACCCAGGCGATGCTGGGTAGCCACATCTAGTACTAAACTAAGTTTACGTTAATAAAATTATATTATATATTATTATTCATTTACATTTTAATAATTTTACTTATATGTTTAGGGTTATATTTTTTATCTTTATTTTATTATTTATATCTATTATTAATGGAGATTCGCTTCCGGTTTTTGTCTGTAACAAAATCTACGTCACTGCTTACGTCACATTACTCCAAATCGCCATAACATAGAATAAATACACTCAAAATTTGAACATGCAACATTAGACAGTCCTCATTGTTTTTTAAAACAAGTTTTGATAAATACATGACTGGTATTATATATCTATATATAATTTGTTTTATTTTAATACTTATTTAAAGTTTACATTTCAAATTGTTTTATTTTTTAATCCTGTAATGAATTTGATGATTTTACTTACTTAGGGTACAAACTCGCTGACATTGAATTTTTAACTCCCAGGCAATATGTTTCAAAAATCTATTTTTACATCACCCGGAGGGTGTTTTTTATTTTGCTAGTCTTAATTATATTTTTTACTTATATCATGTTATTTTTCCAAATTTATTTATATACTTATATATTTATTTATATACTTATTTATATTCTTATAAAATCTAAACAGTGATAATCTTGTAGATGTTTCTAAAAAGTGCCGAGTATCTAGAAATCTTGTTTTCATCAAAATATAATCCTCAATACACTATTTTAAATGGACGACTTTGTTATTATCCCCATAAAACGTAAGTTTTTTTAAACATTTCGCATTACGTTCCGAAAGTAGTTGCAATCCCCACCCGTCATCTTGAAACTTTAAAAATTCTTCTGGAGACTTAACTACGTAATCAGATTATTAAAAAGCGCCCCGGTCTTTGACCTTAATCTGCAAGTGTCTTACTCTCGGGAATACAAAGAGGATTCTTTTTTATTCAGTTGACCATACAAACATATGTCAGCAGACAAAACACATTATCTAAAGAAGATCCGCTTACATTCCCAAGTGTAGTCCACAGGTTAGAACTGTGGACTGATAACTGAGATATCTCTCGTGTGCCGTCATATATATATTTACCAACCCCTCCGCACGAGCAGGATGCGACACAAGGTCAATTTCTTAAGCGGAGTTCAACAGGTTTGAATTCAGAGTTTTCCTTCTCCTAGACCGGTTGCATAAACAAGGTTAAAGAGCCCAGTCTGCCCTCTTATTCCTCCATAGCTGGAGGGAGAGTAGGATTCATACCTTTCCCAAGGGTATTAGCGCTAAGTGAAATGCAATTACCACATCCAGGATTTGAACTCGGGGCGACGAGTCCATTTCCCATGACTTTAACCATTACACCACGTGCTTCCAACCTTCCGTGTGCCGTCATATAACACATCACTCAATAATTATTAGTGAGTATGTTTCTCACTGGGTGCTTCATACGTCTGGCCTTGTGCTAAACTAAACTAAGTTTATTAAATAAATGAGTGACTCGGATGGTGCAATGGTTAACGAGCCTTATTAGCAGACTATTGTTAGTGAATTAGATTCTCACTGGGTGCCCCATACTTCATGTCCTTATATTAAACTAAACTTGTTTGGATTTTACGGCCTGTTATCCGTTGTTGGTTTATTTTATAAATAAATATAATTTGTCTTACATAGTGTTATCCAGGAGAGAAAGGCAAGGTCTGGGGAACATACTGATCATTTCTATATTTTAAAATATAAATAATTTAGTTAGGAGGTTGATTTAGAAGGCTATCACAATGCAGGTGTAAAGAAAAAATAATAATACGGTAACAATGATGTTGTGTGTTAACCTGTATTTAATTCTTGAATTTTCGAGATAATATCTCTGTTTCAAAAGATCACTGGAACTGAAGCAGTCTAGTTATGACATTTCTTTTTAAATTATTTTTTTTTTGAAAATGATGGTATTTTTATATAACTGTATTCTCGTGTTGTATGTTTACGTAAATAATTTAGATTTAACATATGCTACATGAGAAGAAAATGTCTTACATAGTGTTATGCTGGACAAAAAAAAGCAAAGCTTGAACGTAATAAAGATGATTTTCTATTCATTTATAACAAATATCTAGAAGCAACATTTGTTTTACATAGTGTTATCCAGAACAGTAAAGCAAAGTTTGAATGCTCGACTGACCATGTTCTATACTTTTACAACATAAATAATTTAGAAATAACACATATAATTCAGAGACAAAAACTTTGTATTAGATCGTGTATTGAGACCACAACGTTGAAACCAATCAATTTTTCAGCTTTTCTTTTTGCGGTAACAACAAATTCAGCAAGTGGGATTTCAATTGTCGAAACGAAAGGAGGGAATGTTAATGGGTTTTTTTTTTTTTTTTAGTTAAAGACAATAGATCACGATCGATATTTGAAATGGAGAGATTCAAAGAAAGTGATTTTTTTTTCGTCTTTAGAACCAAAAGGAAAAAGAGTCAAAGATGAAAAGGAAATTGCTTTATATTTTAGACCATTAAATCGAAATATTTGTCTAGCTAGCGTTGGCATGACAAAACACAATATAGATGGGAAGTTAGAAAGAAAATAAAACAACACGAATCCCCACAGAGAAGAAGAAGAAGAAGAAGAAGAAGAAGAAGAAGAAGAAGAACAACAACAACAACAACAACAACAACAACAACAACGCAGCGACATCAAGAACAACAAGAATTAGAACAAGGACAAGTAGAACAAGAGAAACAACAAAAAATATTTAAGAAGAAGAAGAAGAAGAAAGAAGAAGAAGAAGAACAACAACAACACAACAACAACCAACAAGAGCAAATATAAGATGAAATGATTCGAAATGAAAGTACAAAAATTTCAATGCTATCAAATCAATGAAAATTTCCTACTTTAGAAATTGTTTCTAGTCAGACACTTGTTCTGCATTTCAACAACAAAAAATTGCTCTGTCGGCGTCACTGAGAATACACTTACGTTATCCCATGTAGAGGGCAGGAGACCCCAGCCCAAAAAAAGACAGGGCATCCTGGGTATGATACCAACTTTCATCTGCTGGTTAGGCTCTATTTCTGGATATCTTGGGATGGTCGTAAGCCATTCAATTGCCTTACTGACAGTTCCACATTAAACCGATTGATTATAACTTGTAAAAGACCCCTATATTCATACTTACCACACCAACCCGACAATTTTGATCTGACTCATCTTTATGACCAAAAACAAAGACAAACTTCTTAAATGTTTGTTTAAATTACTCAATTAATAGCTTAACATTTTTATTTTTTCTTAATAAACTAAAATTTTCTAATAAATTAAATGTTTCACAAATATATTTCGATAAAAGTAACAATATTTTATTTTTTAACCCTTTGTATTTGGTGTTAAGATTTTGACCAGGAGTGTATACACACACCACACACACACATGCATATATATATATATATATATATATATAATATCTATATATGTGTGTGTGTGTGTGTGTGTGTGTGTGTGTGTGAGAAAAAGTTTGGAAGTGAATCGACAGTATGTAATATTATCAAAAATTGAAACACAACCGAATAATGTTTATTTCACCTATGCTACAGTTTGGATCTATTTCATAGATCTTCATCAGGGCTTCGTTAGTTTTGAAAAAAAATGTATCAGAAAATAAGAAATCTTTGAGACTCTTTTGTTTTAAATAGACTGACCGACCATAAACAAAAGAGTTCAAACATTTCTTATTTTATGTGATACATTTTTTTTCTCAAACTAACGAAAGCCCTAGGAAGATCTATTGAAAAAGATCGAAAACACTGCAACGTAGGCGAAAAAAACATTATTCGTTTATGAACTTCTGTTTTTTTCTATTTTTTTCATATATTAAATACATACATACACACACATATATTTATATATATATATATATAATTATATATATATATATATATATATATATATGTGTGTGTGTGTGTGTGTCGTGTGTGCGTGTGTGTGTGTGTGTGTGTGTGCTTATGTATGTGGTATGTATGTGAATGACAAATCGTTTTAAACCAAGTTTCAATCTTCATGGATTTTAAGCGATTTTTTTTAGTGGAGATAACAATGTATATATTATATATATATATATATATATATATAATATATAATATTATATTATATATATATGTATGTATTATAGTGTAAATACATTTAGGTGCCACTGTTACTATTGTTTCTAAGAAACAATGGTAACAATTGCACCTTAATGTATTGTACAATATAAATGAATAAATACGCTCTTACAAAAGTATCGAGCACTTTATCTCATTTCTCAATACTAAGGACTAACTATATATATATTATATTATATATATATATATATATATATATGTGGGTGTGTGTGGTGTGGTGTTGGTGGGTGTGTGGGTGTGTGTGATCGATGAGTGAGTGATAGATGAGTTGTGGTATTGTGACATTGATTATACTCAGTATGTGTTGATTCATTCGCTAACAATGTTAAACTACCTCGCAGACAATGAAACTTTTTGAAGCAAATCTCAAGTATTAACCTTTACAAAACACTTTTGTCTCTTCCATCACCTGCTACATCAATACATGAATCATCTTCGATGCATTTGCTTTGTTTTTGTTTTTTGTTTTGTTTTTTTTTAATTAGCAAAATAAAACGTACTATGCTAAAACGTTCTTTCCATCATTCAAAAATCAAAATAATACAATTCTGACAAGCTTTTATATACACGATAATACTCGTGTTCCTTAATTGTCCGATCATTATCATCTTGAACACCCTCTTTTTTTTAAATAAAGCTGTCCAAATCGTCCAAAATGAATGCAAAATTGTAAATCCTGATTATCGCTTATCCGCCGGATTCTTATTTCTTATGAGTGTGTCACGTCAGCTAAATAATGGATCATTCGTTTTTATTATAAAGAAAGAAAAGTAGGGGAAAGGACATGTTATAGAGAGACATAATAAGAATGAGGAAGAAAGAAAGAGAGTAAGGAAAATATATAAAGATGGATTTACGTGTTGGAAGTGATAACGCTAACTCTGTTTAAATCGAATATATGAGATGGAAAGAAGGAAAGAAAGAAAATAGTGAGAAATTTAAATAAGATTATTATACTTTTAATATATTGAACTATTTCGCATAGCTTAAATAATCAAACATTTGTATATTAAAATTATCAACACTGTGGAGTATCTCCACAGGTTCTGCTAGCACTTTTGAATACACGATGATATGAGAAAGTGACGCAATACAATAAAAATGGATCATTTCGAATGTTTCTAATTGTATTTACGGCGAAAATAGGAATAAATTTGTTGCTACCCATATGTGGACTTTAACTTTTTGCCCTCACAGTAGCTCTCGCAACCACCGCGGTCCTACCGTGATCCGTTCGCAGCAGCTCTCGCACGTTTCACTTACTTGCACTGAAAAATCACAACATGAAAAAACTATGCCATCTTTGTTTTGTTTTTGAACAAAACCTGAGATTGGTACTGATTCTTTTGCAATAGGGAACCAGTTAGGGGCAAATTTGGCATGCAAAGTGTTTAAACTGGAAAGTCCCTCAACACATGCTCTAAGGTATTTGCGTCTTGGTAAGGTTGAGAACATTTTAGCACCTTGTATTATAGACAAATGACCAAGAAAGAAGTGGTAGGTAGTAGCATAAAAGCCCTGTTATTCTAAACTATAATACATAAAGTAATAAAAACGCGTCACAAGAAAAGGATACGTGTAGGATTTACTACGAAGGAGATTCAATATTACCGCCCCTTAATTTATGAAGCCGAGTCTTTGTGGATGATTTGATAGCAGAACCATGACTACAGAAAACATTATGATAACTCCCGATTCGCTCACACCTCTCGAGGCATGATGAATCTCCTCATCGGTAAAGGAGGTTGACAGTTGTCCCTCTTTATGCATCACACGTGTCCAACCACTTTTAAACTTCGCTATCCACTCACACACTCTTCTATCAGTTGGGAACTGTCCCCGTCTTAAGCTAAAAGCTTCCGGTAAATTTCAGCCTGTTACATTCTCTCTGTCCAGAGAATCAGTTCACTTCCTTGGTGCATACTGCCAGTGCATCGGACATTTTTAGACTGTAAAGACAGCAAGCAAAATGGCGTGATCAGCACGCATGCACAGAACGCAGTGTGACAATAATAAAGTTATGTAACTCGGTAGAACAATTTAAGTACCTAGGCAGTAATATCTCATCCGCAGAAAGCAATGTTAATGTACGAATAGGAAAGGCATGGTCCGCTATATATAGATTATTAGTCATATGGAAATCCGGAAACCCACAAGCAAACTAAAGAGACAATTCTTTCTAGTCGTTGTCGTGGCAGTACTGATGTACGGCTGCACCACTTGGACGCTAACGAAGCACATTGAGAATAAACTGGATGGGAGCTGCTCAAGAATGCTGTGTGCAATCCTAAACAAAACGTGGAAACAATACCCTACAAGAAAACAGCTGTACAGCCATCTGCCTCATATTACCCAAATCATCCGAGTAAGACGCAGGACACTGCTGGAGAAGCAAGGACGAAATCATAAGTGACGTCATACTGTGGAAGCCAGCACACGCGTACGCCAGCGTGCGCAGTAAAGACGTACATTGACCAGCTTTGTGCGAATACTGGATGCTACACAGAGGACATCCTGAGAACAATGAATGATAGGGATGGTTGGAGAGGGATTGTCATGGATATCCGTGCTAATAGCGTGTCATCATGATGATGATGATGATGATGATAGCGAAAGTGCGAATAATTGTTGACAGAGATTATACTTTTTACCTATATTAAACTTTTGTTATTCATCATCATGTCGCGCAATTAACATGCATATCCATGACAATCTCTTGTCATCTCCCAGTTTAGGCTCCTCTGCGCAGCATCCGTTTCTGCCACAAGCTGGTCAATGTAGGTCCTTGCTGGGTTGCCCACATTAGCATGTTCATGTGTTGGCTTCCCACAGGAGAGCGTCGCCTTAAGAGTTCATCCTTGCTTCTTTAACAGTGTCTAGCATTGTTCTTTCCGTCTCACGCGGGGCCAGGGCCGTACATCTACTTTCTCCCTGTGGGATGTGTTGTTTCCACGATTTGTTCAAAGCATCGCACTCAGCAGTCTTTGTGCAGCTCCCATCTTGCTTATTCCCCAGCGCCTCGTTTCAGGGTAGAAGTGGCTGCAGTTCATTACAGTATACATGATACACCAGAGATCTCATGACAAGTTTAAAACGACAATTCTTCCAAGGTCCAAACTATTTTGAAGTAGGCTCTTAAGTAAGCATATCAGACATTGTAATTTCACAATTACAATTGTTATAAACACGGCCATCGCTAGTTATGATAATTACGCTGAAAAATATCAAAAGAAGCCGTTTAAATGGAAGTAAAAGAATACATTCTTTATGATGAACAGTATCTTCCCTTTTGATCATCGTCATAAAGTTTTAGAAAGCCAAACAGACGTGATACTGAAACGCGGACAGTGTCGTGTATTTCTCGTCTTATAAGACAAATTCATTTATGAAAGCGCGTCGTGTAGTTTAAAGTTCATTAGGGGAAATGGACTCGTCGCCCTGAGTTCAAATCCTGGATATGATTAATACATTTCACTGCGCTTAATACCCTTGCGGGAGGTATGCATTCTACTTCTCCCTTCCAGCTATGAATAATAGTTAGGGGCAGACTGAGGATCTTTAACATTGGTAGCGCAATGGTCGAGGAAGAAGGAAAACTTCTGAATTCAAACATCTCTCTCT
>CM042146.1:100557070-100569570 GCA_023376005.1 Doryteuthis pealeii
AAATGCAATTTTTTTCAGCATTCCTATGGTAACTTTCGAAAAATTCTAGATCACGGTGACATCACAGATGCCAATTCTTCATTTACCTTTTTGAAACGAGTCTGTCATTACTGAAGTAAAGAATATCTCAATTAAACAAAAGAATGAAGAGATAAGTTCCATTGCCAAGACGCTAAATCTTCGTGTAGGTAAGATTGGATCGATTATTCTGAAATCGAAGACGTTTGGCACCACAAAACCTTCCAGAATTGGCACTATACAGAAAATTTAATCACGAACAACTCGAAAATGCTAATTAAAGTCAGGGCAAATCCAAAGGAAACTCAAAAAGTAATACAAAATTATGAGAGCAGCTGGAATTTTACTTACATAAAAGAACTCTGTACTAATACAGAATAGCACGCAAGAGAGAATATCATAAGATTACGTATAAAAAGTATTAGATTTCATGGAAATACTCGAAATTATTGAAAATGCTAATTTGACTCAATGTAAATCCAAATGTATCTCAAAAAGTGATACAAGGTTATCTGAGAGCACTTGGAATTCCAGTTATTTAAAGGAAACCGGTACTAATGCAGAATAGCGCGCATAAAGTTACGTATAAAAGTATTACATTTCACGGAAATACACGAAGACAACCTAATAAAATGAGAAGACGAAAAAGACGGATAGCAAGAATATACCCAAGTAAGATGATAATTAAGAAGGCTATGAAAGTACCCGTGTCAGAGTACCTGTTATGGTTCCATCTATGAATCAATTAGATTTGATAATATATATTTGCGTACCATAAGAAAATTGACTTTAACTATAAAAATGCATTTTAAATGATTTTAACTATAAAAATGCATTGGAAATGATTTTGACTATAAAAATACATTAGAAATTAATTTTACTATAAAAATTCATTGGAAATTATTTTGACTATAAAAATGCATTGGAAATGAATTTTATTATAAAGATGCATTGGAAATGATTTTTACAATAAAAATCCAATAGAAATTATTTTATCATAAAAATGCATTAGAAACATATTTGTACAACATCAAATCATTTGTCCAGAAAATAGGCAAACCCTTTCCCAATTATGAATAAATATAGGACTTGATCGCATTTCTAGATATTATTCTTAATGAATAGCATATTGACTGGATTATTAAGCGATAATCGGCTGGCATATAACGCTCTTTGAAAAATGCTTCCTAAAAAACTACGTGTCAAAAACTTTAACCAACCAACCAACCAATCATCGTTGACCAACCACCTAAATCAACCAACCAATCATCTTTTCTTGCGCAGAATTTAACAAAAGACACTGTCTCTAGGGTCATTTTCACCTTTAGTTGGCTAAATTCCTAGCAAATAAGACAATTAGAGTAACCTCCCTTGACTTTCACTTTGAAATAAGCCGGTAGCTATTTTGAAAGTCTCCGTGCGCAATAAACAAATCTTAGAAACTTTTTCAAAAACAATACAACTGCATGCTTTAATACAAAAATATCATAAAATGTGTTTCTAATTACAATTAAGTTCATCTCAGATAATGCGCACGCACAATTTTTTGCTAGGAATTTAGCCAACTATAGTTGAAAATTACCGTCTCTAGATAACACGCTCACTGAATGGAATTTTCTAGTGACAAAGTTAAAATTATGGCTTTGATATTCCTCAAGCATTTGGCCGGTTATGGCTCAAAACCGGATACCGCTTTATCAGAAGGCATCATTGTGGCTTACTGCGTCTAGTGAAAATAAAACAAAGAAAACAACAAACAAACTGTAGATATGTACTCAGAGTAGCTTCACATAACAGAAGGACACACACACACACACACACACACACACACACATACATATATATATATAATTATATATATATATATATATATATTACCAAACTTGTTGGTAAATCGTCGCGGTGAGAAAAAAAAAAACAGCAAATAGTTTGATTGTAAAATATACTACCAAACATCAACCGGGAAGAAAAAAAAAATTGTAAATAAGAAAAGACCAAGATAATCGTACCAACAAAAAATAATCTATTAGCACAATATTTTGGACAAAAGAAAAAACAATTTATATGCATATATATATAAGATATATATTCATACAAACCCGCCAGGAGACTAAAGCTAATAAGTAAAAAGTATTCAATACCTAAGTAGAGCAAATAATAAAGATAAATCTAATTAGTTAGACTAGTTAATGCTCTTCAGGGCTAAGATCTGAAGAGTCAGATCTTAGCCCTGAAGAGCATTAAGCGAAACTTTTAGTAGGTTCGTCTGACTCATTAGATTTATATTTATTATATATATATATATATATATATATATATATATATATATATATATATATATTTATATATATATATATATAAAGAGCAGAAACTTAACATATGGAGATAAGAAAGGTTGAATGTAAATAGTCTGTCTATCAGCTGTAAACTTAAACCTTTGTAGTATTGGCTTTTATCCCGAACAGTTATCACCGAAAGAAATCAAAAATACGTATTTGCTTCTAGTCAGGAAGCACACAAATAAAAACTCGCAGACACATATATAATTGTTGTATTATTTGGATTATTCAGACCATATAACTTTTAGGCACCCCTTTTTGATCTCGATTAAGAAAGGGTATGTTTTTCATTTACACCGTAAATATCCGGTTGTTTTAACATACGATTTTTAGATTTTTTTAAATTATAAAACTAACCCCTAACCCTAACCCCTAATACTAACCCTAACCCTAACCCCTAACCCTATTCCCTAACAAACAACCAGATATTGATGGTGTAAATGAAAAACATGTCCTTTCTTAATCGAGATCAAAAAGGGGTGCCTAAAGGTAATATGGTCCGATTATTCAGACTATTTTCCTCATCTTTATTTGTATCTGTACAACGTTTCGGCCGACGTGCCTTCCGACCCTCTTCAGGTATTTCTTTTGAGACCGAGAACCTGCTTGTCGTAATCGGTAGTCATCACGGAACTTTGAATCCAACCATTTGTTCATGGTTGGGTTCAAAGTTCTCTGATGGCTCCCGATTACAACAAGAAGGTTCCCCCAATGGGGGTTTCCAATTAGACATACAGCATTCTGTATATAGGCGTAGGGTTAAGACAGTTCTGACAGTTATTTCTAGGCTTCAGGTTCAATCCTGTTCAATGGCGACAGTAACATAGAATAATAATTAACACAGCTTAACATTTGTACCCAGTTATGTTTAGCTGAATGAGAACATTTTATAATTTTCTATTACTATCATTTTTTGTAATATTTAAAATAATAATAAATAGAATACATGTGTACATGAACAAACTCCTGGCCAAAACACGTGTTGGTAACTCAAATTATATCAATTTTATCCATTCAACATTTTCTTTCCTTTATTTATCCTTTCAACCCCCCATATATATATACATATAAATATATGTTAATGTATGAGTAGTAGCTTACCGGTGGGTACGAGTACGATCGTTAGGAGCAAAGACTTACATTTTATACTAACACCATATCTATTTAAATTTCTTTTTTTTATCATTACTTTCATTTTTACTTTTATCTCTTTATATTATTTTTTTATAGAATTAACCGTATTAAACCACCCAAAACTTCTGTTATTGTAACGCCTACAATCGGTCCTTTCCTAATACTCTCTAACCAAACCAAACCAAACCAACCAATAAATAATTTTACACTTTCATTTTTTAACCACTATTACCCCCCGTAATCTACCTTTCATTAAATAGTAATTGAAAAAGTAATCCCCACAAATTAATTCAAATTTTTAATCCAATAAACAAAAACGGTTCAAAATGAGTTTTGAAAATATAAACAAGCGTTCGTCTATAAAAGATAATACCCATTTCAACGGGCATGCATTGTACCAACTGATATTAATCGAAAACTCGATTAATTCAACGGATGTAACCCTGACGATTCAGACGATGAAACTCGAATAGGTTACTTTTATCCATTATATATATTATATATATATATATATATATATATATATATATATACTGAGAGATAGATAAATGGATAGATCTTGTTTATGCACATTGCCATTGATGCACTCTTTATCTTTATTTCAATTCACGTAGATGTGATTGACCTGCTCTGTAAAATTTCACTATGCGTATGCAGATTTGGATCGATATATCCAATGCATTGTTTTTTGTTGTTTTTTTTTTCTTCATTTAGTCTTTCTTTCAATTTCTTTTTCTTAATGACTTATAAATATATTTGCGTCGCAAGGAACTGCAGTTCTGTAATTAAGACATAATTGATTTTTTTTCATTTCCTTTTTAATTAACGGCAAAGGTTATCTGATCTTTGCTCATCGGGAAAGTGCTGTCTCCGTTGCATTCGAAAATTACATATATTACAACTCTGCTTGCTATTAAAGCAATTATTTTTAGCAGTTGCATTTTTCTTTTGTTATTACTATTATTATGTCTTTATTATTTCAGCTCTTTAGTTTGCGATTGCGAAGTTACTGGCAACAGATAGATAGAAGTAACAACTAAAGATATAGTAATTACTTTGAAATTAATTCTAAAATCATGGGTGTAAATTATTTTATATTACAACTAGAATACTAGATCATAGAAAGAGATATATGTATATATATTTATAAGTAGATGTACACATATAGATCTATGTATATATGTACATATATAGATATATTCAAACAAAAAACTACACACACACACACACACACACACACACACACACACACACACATTATATATATATATAATATATATTTTACATAAAAATCTATATATACATATATTCACACACACATATATATATATATATATATATATATATATATATATATATATTATTATATATACTAGCAAATATATGCACCCTCCGGGTGCAAGTATTTAAGTTTTGATGTAATAAAATATATTAAATTAGAAAGGCTAATGAAACTGACTAAGAATGCAGATAAAATGATCTGCAACAGAGGGGGTATAATCGAAAAATAGAACAACTTTGAAACTAACTATTCCATCATTTTCCATTACTCCCCTCTTTCATTGGTAAAATTTCCTAAATTAACTATTTAGTTAAAATAGGAAGTAAAGGATAATATTACAGTTATTTCTTTTTGTAAATAAATTTCTTTTAAGATTTATCCACGAGATTTTTGTTTATATTTCTTAAGATAAAACCAAACAATTAGAAACCAATAATACCAAGTACATATTTATTAAAATAAAATTTTAAATATCAATATGCAAATTAGGCTTCTCGTTCAAACTGTAAACCGCTATTTTGTTGTATATATGAATACAATTGCATGTTATTAGTACGTAGATATGGTCAACAGTATTAATAATGTAAAACAATTTTTATTAATAACTGAAGGTTTAAAAGAATGAAATCATGGAGAATTTGACGTAAATAATTAAGGGAATTGTGACTTGAGTAGTAATATAGTTTCGGTTACAGACAGAAAAACACACAATCTCCATTATAATAAGATGTACATATATAGATATATTCACACAAAAACTACACACACACACACACACACACATATATATATATATATATATATATATATATATATTTACACAAAAATCTATATATACATATATTCACACAAATGTTTATTTATTTTTTATTTTTATTTTATTTAGAATCTCCGACAGTATTAAAAAAACCGGCTTCATAATCTGTAATTACACAATACAAACTTTTTTCTGGGAGAAAAAAAATTATAAAGAAAGAAAAAAAAACAAATCATATGCACGTACTGAAAATAGTCAGAATTATCCTGATGATCCGGTAAGATAAACCGAGGAAGATATTTTCTAACTCATTAGGCTTCTTTTATATACATATATATATATATATATATATATATATATATATATATATAATAGAGAGAGGAGAGAGAGAGAGAGAGAGAGAGAGAGGAGAGAGAGAGAGAGAAACATAATGAAGATAGACACATACCTGCACGCACATAGACATACACAGATAAACATAATGAAATATCTAGATAGATGTACACATAGATACATATCAATATGAAAAGAGTAAAATAGATAGATACACAAACACATATATATATATATATATATATATATATATATATATATATATATATATATATATATATATAGTTTAATAAACACATAGGTGAGGAACTGACAGTTACTAAGTACCGTTTACCTTGTCTAAGCTTCCCTATCGCTATATATATATATATATATATATATACCGTTGACCTTGTATAAGCTACCCTAACGCTATATGTATATATATATATATATATATATATATATATATATATATATATATATAATATCATTTCATTCATTTTTTCTCTCATATACAGTATTTTCTTTTTTTCCAGATAGCCTCTATTCCCTATAACTTGAAAAAGGTAAAGGTTCACCCGAAATACCGGAATTAATCGAACCAGGGTAAGAACAGTTGGATATTAAATTTCTGTTTTTTTTTCCGCTGCTTCAAAATACAAAAAGAAAAACAAAACAAACGTTCACACGGACAAAGTTTATACACACACACTTATATATATATATATATATATATATATATATATATATATATATATATATATATTCTGAATTTCTGAATTTTACTTGAATCTGTCATATGGTAAATTCCGAAGTACCTTACGCAACATTCATGCTAAAATCGATAGAAATTTCCTCTGTTTAATTTATGACACAGTGCATTACTGAGAAATCGGATCAGGAGGCCCAGAACAGGATTTGGGGCAGGATTTTTGTGTGAAAAAGAAAGAAAGAAAGAAAGATAGATAGATAGATAGATAGATAGAGAGAGAGAGAGAGAGAGAGAGAGAGAGAGAGAGAGAGAGAGAGAGAGCTACAAAGAGATTAAGAAAGATAGAGAAAAAAGAATTATATAACAGTGTTTTAGAAAAAGAGACTGCGAGAGAGAAAGGGAAACAGAAACAGAAAAAGAAATAGGAAAAACAGAGAGAGAGAGAGAGAGAGAGAGAGAGAGAGAGAGAGAGAGAGAGAGAGAGAGATGAAAGTAGAGAAACAGAAAGATTGACAAAGAGATGAAGAGAAAAAGGAGAGAGAGAAAGAGAGAGTAAAAGAGAGAATGGGACCAAAAAAAGAGAATGAGAGAATGAGAAAGATAGAGAGGGGGATAAAAGAAAGAAAGAAATAAAGAGATAGAAACACAGAGACATAGATAAAGAGAGAGAGAAAGAGAGAGAGAGAGTGTGTTAGAGAGAGAGTGAGAAACAGAAAAATATATATAAAGAGAAAGAGAAAGAAAAAGAAAGAGAATGAAAAAGAAATACTCAGACACAGGAAGAGAGAGAGAGAGAGGGGGGGAGAGAGAGAGAAGGACAGAGAAACAGAGAGAGAGAGAAAGAGAAAGAGAAATTAAAAAGACATGGGAATATAGTTATTTACTAAGCTTAGCTGTGGCACAAGGCCGAAAGTATGGGGCTTTTAATGACAATCGAACTCACTAAGAATGGTCTGCAAATCTAGCTTACGGACCATAACACAACGTGAGGTGCCCATAGTGAGAGACATATATATCGAGAGAAATGAGAGAGCGAAGAAAGAAAGAAAGAAAGAAAGAAAGAAAGGGACAAAAAGAGAGAGGGATAGACAGGCAAGCGGAAAGGTGCTCCAGTTTTGACAATGCCTGAGTAGAAAGATAATCTCTATCCGTAAAAGTAGGGTTGATTTTATCGTATTATCTTAAGCGTTTATATCAGACAATTCACAATTTGTTCTCTAATAACAAGATAAGAAACCGCGCTTTAATAGTTTGATAATAGGCTTTGCTCGCCCAGACATTCTTTTCATCAAAAGAAAAAGAAAAATTGATATGAAGATTGATATAAAGATTAATATAAAAATTGATATCAAGATAATTCAAATAGAAAAAGGGGGCCATAATTTATCTGGCTGGTGAAATGTGTAAGAGAAAACAGTGTAGAGTTAAGTTCAATGTGATTTTCCTAGTTCAGCAGGGATGAAATTTTAGAGCAGCGTCGTATATAAGTATCACACTAGCGGGACATGTGGATATACCACAGTATGATAATTTAATTATTACAACATTTGATATGTTTATTTAAGAGCTATTGCAAAATAGTAGAGGGCACCCGACCGGTAGGAAGACCATGCTTGCGCTTTAAAGATGTCTGCAAGAGGTATATGACGACATGCCACATTGACACCAATACATGGGAGGCTTATGCAGAAGACCGTATGACCTCGCGTCTCCTCGTCAAACAAGGAACGAAAAGGAGTGAAAAAGAGAGATAACAGCATCTCCAGCAATCATCACCGTTTGTTTGCAATCACTGCACCAGAGATTGCCATTCAAAAATTGTTACTTTATGAA
This sequence comes from Doryteuthis pealeii, assembly GCA_023376005.1. Taxonomy (NCBI): domain Eukaryota; kingdom Metazoa; phylum Mollusca; class Cephalopoda; order Myopsida; family Loliginidae; genus Doryteuthis; species Doryteuthis pealeii. The sequence continues at coordinate 100,565,461 of CM042146.1, forward strand.
ATGGAGTGAGAAGGAGTGTTCTCATTAATCCAAGTGATCCTAATGAGCAGAATGCTCGATATGGAAAAGCATTAAGTTTTCCAGTTTCTCAGAGTTATTCCCCTTATCTTATTTATTTTTTCCTATTCGGCAATTTGGTCCCTAGAGAACCCAAATGAATTCGGTTTGGTTTGGTTTGGTTTGGGTTGTTGGATTGTACGCCCTGTCAACACTTGTTGGGTTATTTTATACCGAAGACGTTTTGTTTTCTTCATTCTTGATGGGTATTCAATTATTTTTTCAAACACAATTTTAGCACATTTATTATGTATATGGCTTTTAGTTGGTTGGTTCGTTGGTAAGATTTTACGGCATGTCAACCCTTGTTGGGTTATTTTATGCCGAAGACCATTTTTCATTATTGATGAGTATTCCAAAATTTTAAGGCGTTTTTAAATCAGTTTATCTATTTAACCCATAAATGGGACCCTAACAGGTACTACCATCCAGGTTGGACCTGGGAGTAATGGCGATGAAGGGGTACACCACTTTCTACAGAGTTCCAGAATTGTCATTGAGATGCAGGTTAACGTCAAACCCAGGACACTAAGACACTCAGTCACCGCCTTCTAGTAGATATATGATAAAAAGTTTGGGAGTTGCCCTAAGGGCAATTGGGTTGGGTCAATCATTTAGGTGACTAGCCGATTGATCGGAGGGGCCCTCTCCAACCACCTGTTTAGCCTAAGCCAGGGCCAGAGTGGAGTGCTGCATGTCATGTATTGCTCAGCCACCAGGATCCCGTACTTCACGGGTCACTACCCACGGGCAAAAAGTGGCTTAATTGGGGGGAGAGTATTATCCCTCTACAGAGGTGAAGTCGGCGTCTTTTTTACACCCCCAGCCGACAGGGCGGATAAGATTTGACATTGATAACATATCCAGCCTTTCATAACAGATGATAATGGCAGATTTCTGATAATGGAAATTTGAAGTAACCAAACTTTTTGAGCATGGACTGTTTGACAATTAAAAATCGAATGCATTGTGCATGGTGCTTTTGTTCGCATGATCGATGATACCACCGCCAAACGCCACTTCTACAGTGAGTTTGTTAATAGAAAATGTCCTCAACTTAAAGCCAGAAAAAGATGCAAGGATTGTCTTACAGAAAATTTGAAGACAGATGGGATGGAGGATCCTTCGATAGAAATAATTGGCGCCGAATTATTACAAGTGGTCGGACTGAAAAGGATCTTTAGTTTTCTATCAATATTTCGATCTTCATTTCTTTCTTTCTTTCTTTCTTTCTTTCTTTCTTTCTTTACCTTCCTTTCTTTAATTTCTTTTGTTAGTTTTTTTTCTTTCTTTTAGTATTTTTTTTTGTTTTTCTTTCTGTTTGTCTTTTTCCTTTTTCCCTGCCAGTCTTTTTATTTTTTTTATTTTTTCTTTCTACGAAGATGTGTCAAAAAGTAATGCCATTTTGTTTAGGACAGATATAATTACCAACACAGGAACATGTATCATACATCAAAATGAAGCTGGTCATCTGTGGATCACATCCCTACTTCTCCACATAGTCACTGTTTCTCTCAATAGTAATGTTCCACCTTTGAATGAGAGCATGTATACCTTCCCCGTAAAATTCTATTGACTATTCTTTGTGAAACTATATGTTGCGCACGTGCCACATTGATACTATGTTGGCCACAGTACCAAATGTGATACGTGTCACATACGCACATTGTCATCGCTAATTGATGTGTGTGCGAGAGTGAGAGTACTTTGATAAGAAAGTTCTTCAGGGATAGAGAGATATTGGAGATATATTAGAGAGAGATTAGACTTACTTGGTGAGGAGAGCTTATTTCTTCCTTGTTGATCCTTCTATCATCTTCGTCTGCCATCTTGTTGTCTAGTTGGGTTTTGATTGTTTAAATTAAATGAATTAAAAAGACATCTTTTTGTTACTTGATCAAGTAATTTTCTGTTTTATTTTGCCCATGATCGACACACGGGGGAGACAAGGCCTCAGCCTGTCTCAACCCGTTGGCGGCCAGACTCAATCTCTCAAACTATCACCTCTTACCTTTTCTTTCTCCCCTTCGCCACGTCATTCCTCTTACTATCAAAAACAATGCCACACATCTCCTGACATCATCCTTCAAACTTTTCCGTTATCTATGCTCAAACTTTTCCCTAACTAATGACTCAAACCACCATCATAGGGTTTCATTACATTAAATCTTAAGTTCTTACGCTCGGAAGGCGCATATTCTTGCTAGTCTCAAAGACTTAATTTTTCAAAGATTACCAATGCCGTTTCCAACAGTAGGTCACTTCCCCCAACTGAAATTATTAACAGCAAACAATTTTATCACAAGCGAACGATTTTGCATTTAGCCATCTATACATTTTACATGTGACGCCGAAGACCCCGGTAAATTTTTGAACCCGAAACCCCCGAAAAAAAAAATCAATAGTGAAATTAAAATATCTCCAGATTCTACCATTTCTTATATTTCTGGAACATCATATAACAGTTCTCCGTGTTCTTTAATTCATATGGCAAACACGATGAAGACGGCAACTTCCTCTAAAAAGAGCAGCTACCCGAATACCCCAGATTTAAGAAAATCAATCAAACCGAACAGCTTCAAAAGAAACCGGTTATGAATTAAGGGGAGAGGTTATCGCGCAGCAGGAGCCCCTACTGAAAAAAAAACGCTTGTTCCTTTGGCAGAAAGTTTTCATTAGAAAATATATCTATATATTCATGTATCTTTATATATATAAAGGGCTGTTATTGTGTATGTATGTCTGGATGTGAAACTACGAAAATAAAACAATTAAGACACAGTAAATATATATACACATTAAATATCACCAGTTCTTGCTTTTTGTGCAAAAACTAAGAAGATTTTATTTATATTTGAAGATATTCAAAACATAGAATATACATAGAAATAGCATTGACATTCCACTTAAAAATGTCCAGCATTTGTAAATCTCTAAAAGTAAACAAATCTCCACACCAGGGACATCTTCCTCTACCCAGGCGATGCTGGGTAGCCACATCTAGTACTAAACTAAGTTTATGTTAATAAAATTATAGTATATCTTATTATTCATTTATATTTTAATAATTTTACTTATATGTTTAGGGTTATATTTTTTATATATTTTTTTAAATTTATATCTATTAATAATGGAGATTCGCTTCCGGTTTTTGTCTGTAACAAAAACTACGTCATTGCTTACGTCACATTACCCCAAATCGTCATAACATAGAATAAATACACTCAAAATTTGAACATGCAACATTAGACAGTCCTCATTGTTTTTTAAAACAAGTTTTGATAAATACATGACTGGTATTATATATCTATATATAATTTGTTTTATTTTAATACTTATTTAAAGTTTACATTTCAAATTTTTTTAATTTTTTTATCCTGTAATGAATTTGATGATTTTACTTACTTAGGGTACAAACACGCTGACATTGAATTTTTAACTCCCAGGCAATATGTTTCAAAAATCTATTTTTACATCACCCGGAGGGTGTTTTTTATTTTGCTATTCTTAATTATATTTTTACTTATATCATATTATTTTTCCAAATTCTTCTTATTTATATACTTATCTATATTCTTATAAAATCTAAACAGTGATAATCTTGTAGATGTTTCTAAAAAGTGCCGAGTATCTAGAAATCTTGTTTTCATCAAAATATAATCCTCAATACACTATTTTAAATGGACGACTTTGTTATTATCCCCATAAAACGTAAGTTTCTTTTAAACATTTCGCATTACGTTTACCGAAAGTAGTTGCAATCCCCACCCGTCATCTTGAAACTTTAAAAATTCTTCTGCTGAGACTTAACTACGTAATCAGATTATTAAAAAGCGCCCCGGTCTTTGACCTTAATCTGCAAGTGTCTTACTCTCGGGAATACAAAGAGGATTCTTTTTTATTCAGTTGACCATACAACATATGTCAGCAGACAAAACAAATTATCTAAAGAAGATCCGCTTACATTCACAAGTGTAGTCCACAGGTTAGAACTGTGGACTGATAACTGAGATATCTCTCGTGTGCCGTCATATATATATTTACCCCCCCCCC
>CM042146.1:100574570-100614276 GCA_023376005.1 Doryteuthis pealeii
TAAGCCTTCTCTCTGTCCAGAGAAATCAGTTCACTTCCTTGGTGCATACTGCCAGTGCATCGGCCATTTTTAGACTGAAAAGACAGCAAGCAAAATGTCGTGATCAGCACGCATGCATAGAACGCAGTGTGACAATAATAAAGTCATGGGACTCGGTAGAACAATTTAAGTACCTAGGCAGTAATATCTCATCCGCAGAAAGCAATGTTAATGCACGCATAGGAAAGGCATGGTCCGCTATATATAGATTATCAGTCATATGGAAATCCGGAACCCACAGGCAAACTAAAGAGACAATTCTTTCTAGCCGTTGTCGTGTCAGTGCTGATGTACGGCTGCACCTCTTGGACCCTAACGAAGCATCTAGAGAATAAACTGGATGGGAGCTGCACAAGAATGCTGCGTGCGGTCTTGAACAAAACGTATAAACAACACCCCACGAGAAAACAGCTGTACAGCCATCTGCCTCATATTACCCAAATCATCCGAGTAAGATGACCAAGACACACAGGACACTGTTGGAGAAGTAAGGACGAAATCATAAGTGACGTTCTACTGTGGAAGCCAGCACATGCGCATGCCAACGTGCGCAGTAAAGACGTACATTGACCAGCTCTGTATGGATACTGGATGCTGCACAGAGGACCTCCCGAGAACAATGAATGATAGGGACGGTCGGAGAGAAATTGTCATGGATATTCGTGCTAATAGCGCGTTATGCTGCTGCTGCTGATGCTGATGCTGCTGATGCTGCTGCTGATGCTGCTGCTGATGATGATAGCGAAAGTGCGAATAATTGACAGAGATTTACTTTTTACCTATATTAAACTTTTGTTATCATCATCATGTCGCGCAATTAACATGCATATCCATGACAATCTCTTGTCATCTCCTAGTGAGGTCCTCTGCGCAGCATCCACTTTCTGCACAAAGCTGGTCAATGTAGGTTCTTGCTGGGTTGCCCACATTAGCATGTTCATGTGTTGGCTTCCACAGGAGAACGTCGCCTAAGAGTTCATCCTTGCTTCTTTAACAGTGTCTAGCATGTCTTCTCCGTCTCACGCGGATGGTTTGTGAGATAGGTGGCACATCTACTTCCCTGTGGGGTGTTGTTTCCACGACTTGTTCAAGACCGCACTCAGCATTCTTGTGCAGCTCCTATCTTGCTTATTCTCCAGGCGCCTCGTTAGGGTCGAAGTGGTGCAGTCATACAGTATCACTGATACAACTACAGATCTCACTGACAAGTTAAAACGACAATTATTCCAAGAGTCCAAACTATTTTGTAGTAGCTCTTAAGTAAACATATCAGACGTTGTAATAGTCAAATTACAATGGTATAAACACGGCCCTCGCTAGTTATGACTAGTGACTACTGAAACGCGGACAGTGTCGTGTATTTCTCTGTAGTTATAAGACATTCATTAATGGAAGCGCGTGGTGTAATGGTTCAAGTTCATAGGAAATGGACTCGCCGCCCCGAGTTCAAATCCTGGATATGGTAATTACATTTCACTTTGCGCTAATACCCTTGGGAAAGGTATGAATCCTACTCTCCCTCCAGCTATGGATAAATAGTAGGGCAGACTGGACTTGTAAAGTTTTTAAATGCCATCCTTGGCCAGTTGAAAAGGGCTTAGATAAAGTCCTGTGTTATGGAATCCTTTGGTGAGCGTATAAGTCCTATCCTACGTATTGGTAAAGGCCCAGTGATTTAATCCTATGTCCGTCGTCAAAGAATGTCTGCGTATTTATGACCAGTAAGGTCGATTTAAGTATTGTATCAACCTCAGAGTACTGCCAGTGATTGGCCAAAGAGTTAGATCACATGATTCCGGCCTAGTCTATAAGTAGGAGCGGTGATCTATCACACACCTTATATGAGAAAAAATCTCAACAGGACTCTTTAACATTGGTTAGGCAACCGGTCTAGGAGAAGTAAGACTCTGAATTCAAACCTGTTGAACTCCGCTTAAGAAATTGACCTTGTATCACATCCTACTCGTGCGGAGGGGTTGGTAGATATATATAAGACATTCATTAACTGACTTTGAGGGGAAAAGAGGATAAAACGACTCAGATGAAAATTATCTGACATTAATACTTTTTAAGAATCTGGAGGCTCCGTGCGTTGTGTGCTAGATGTGCAAACCTTTATTTGTGAGTGTTACGATTCTGGTCTCATTTTTCGGCGTTTATATCTCCTATTGTAAATATAATGGTAGAAAAGTGTGTAGTCTCAGTAGAAGAAACTCTGTTGTATTACTTGAAATCATAGGTAGAAAAGGACGTAGTCTCAGTAGATCTTGTTTCGGTACTGTATCTGTACACATATACATATCGTCGCATATATATATATATATATATATGTATATATATATATATATATTGTTGTATCAGTGATACTGTATGACTGATATATATGCTCCCACTCCCATGGTTGAGCACTGTAAGAGGGAAATTAATTGAAACATCACCGTTTCGCGTAAAGCCGTTACTCGTCTGTTTACAGATTTGAGTTCTCTGGTGATTGTAAAAACATTCCCGGTAGGAATGTATCAATGAATTGTTCACTTTAGACTGACGGCCGCTGGTAGCCGCAAGGGTAAGGGACTAGGCAGACGAAAATTATGTCGGGTTTCGATCCCGGCTAGAGGTTGCTGTTAAAAAGTCGAACCGCACTGATGAGAGGTAAACTTCGAAACACGTGTCTGTGGTTGACTGATATATATATATATATATATATATATATTATATATATATATATATATATGGGAGAAATATGAGGAGGTTGATCAGACAATATGTGGAGAAAAGTAGACAAACACGGGATGTTATGGAAACTGGATGTTTATTGTCGACGATGCAACGTTTCGGTCATTTAGACATTCTTCAGGACACAGATATAGTTCTTGCTTCAATGAAGGACATTTTCAAAATGGTGAAAACAGTACGTTGTCAGTATGGGCAGGGGTAGTTTGGGGTGGGTAGTGGATTTTCTTCTCTCTAGATGGGGAGTGTTTATATGGTGATGCAGGTGTGGGTCAAGAATGTTTGATGATGGGGGTAGGTCAAGATGAATGAGTATGTGTGTATGTCTGTTTTAATTGTCTTTTATATATATGTCTGTTTGGAAACTGGATTTGTCATTAGTTGTATATGTGTGAGTTTTTTGGGTTTTTTTTTAAACTTTCTGTCCATTATTTGTCTATTTTTATTCAGTAGTATCTATCTTTCTGTGTATCTGTCTATATATTTAATTTGAATTCGTATATGTCTATATATTTAATTTGAATTTGACCCATCATCAAACATTCTTGACCCACACCTGCATCACCATATAAACACTCCCCATCTAGAGAGAAGAAAATCCACTACCCACCCCAACTACCCCTGCCCATACTGACAACGTACTGTTTTCACCATTTTGAAAATGCCCTTCATTGAAGCAAGAACTATATTTGTGTCCTGAATTGTCGACAATAAACATTCAGTTTCCATAAAATCCCGTGTTTGTCTACTTTTCTCCACACACCACACACACACACACACACACACACATATATATATATATATATATATATATATATATATATATATATATAATTTAAGTTTCAAAATTTATCATGCCAAAGAATGGATATACAGTGGTAACTTGATTTATGAGTTTATCAACTTACGAGTTTCCGAGTTACTAGGTGTCACACGGTCAATATTTTGCTGTGTTTTGAGAGTTAAAATTTGAGGTAAGGCCGAGGTTCTGATACATCTAATACCATAGAAATTAACATCTAGTGAAATGAGACGACATTTCCTCTCAGCAAATATATACATCTCCTGCAATCGGAATAACGACAACCTGAGACACACGGAATTAAACTTTATTTTTTTTATTTGTCAATTATCCCTCGTAAATGTTTCCGCTAATTTTATTTGAGCTGCGATAACCGTCAATGTTACGATTCTGGTCACCATTTTAGGCTTTTTGTTCCCCTGTTTGTAAACCCAATTGTAGAAAATAGTGTAGCTCCTAGTAGGCAGAGAGTCTGTTCTATTCTTTGAAATCCTAGGTAGAAAAGGGTGTAGTCTCAGTAGATCTGGTGTCTGTAATGTGCATTCTTGCAGGAAATCCCGTTAGGAACTGATTCAAAGACAATTGGAAAAAACTTAAATGCTCAAATACTTTTCTGTGCTCGTTTCTGATTGGCCCATTTTATCTGAAGTGTTTGCTGCTTCTGTTTAGGAAAGTCTATAAAAATGGGGATTTTCCATACATCTGACACCACATATAGTCCAACATTGAGTTCGATTCTCACTGGGTGTCAAATACATCTGGTTGGTTGTATTTTACGGCATGTCAAACCTTGGGTTATTTTATTCTTTTATTCATTCATATTGGATATTTAAATTTTTTAAAAGTATTTTAAATTTTTTTTATCTATTTAACCACTTTTTATCTATTTAACGCACAGGTACTACTATTCCGGTCTTGAGTGGACCTGGGAGCAATGACAATGACGGGGTACTCCACATTCCCCAGATATCCAAAATCCATATATCTGGCCTGGTGCTACAACTAAACAAATCTTAGTAAAAAGGATGTCCCATGATGTAATGGATAACAAGCTAGTCTCGCAGACCCATTACTACTGAATAGTGAGTTCGACCCTTACTGGATGCCGAATACTGACGAACGGGTTGGGTAAGTATCTATTTTCTAAGAATCAGGAAAATGTTTGTTGGAGTATCCCTGGTATAAGCTGGACGAAATGAATGACCAATGAAAAAATGACAAAAATGTATTTAAGGTCGTTGATAAATTGTCCTAAAATAAGTTGCTGACTGGATTCCCATTCAGAAGGAACTCACAAGGAGTAACTGATGCTACAATCTTTCTGCCAAGAAATATTACAGATTCACTGACAAGGATTTTCTGCGAACACTACAATCCTTCTGTCAAGGAATACTACAGATATACTGACAAGGAGTATCTAAGGACACTGCGATCTTTCTACCAAATAATACCACATATTGACTGACAATGAGTATCTGCAGACACTGCAATCTTTCTACCAAGGAATACTACAGATTCACCTACAATGAGTATCTACGGATACTGCAATCTTTCTACCAAGGAATACTACATATTCTTGACAAGGAGTATCTACGGATACTGCAATCTTCCTACCAAGGAATATTGCAAATTTACTCACGAGGAGTATCTACGGATACTGCTATCTTTCTATGAAGGAATACTACAGATTCGCTCACAAGGAGTATCTATACAGGGAAAATACAGATTCAATGACAAGGATTATCTACGGATACTGCAATCTTTCTACCAAGGAATACTACAGATTCACTGAGAAGGAGTATCTACGGATACTGCAATCTTTCTACCAAGGAATACTGCAGATTCACTGACAATGAATATCTACGGATACTGCTATCTTTCTATGAAGGAATACTACAGATTCGCCCACAAGGAGTATCTATAGAGGGAGTATACAGATTCACTGACAAGGATTATATACGGATACTGCAATCTTTCTACCAAGGAATACTACAGATTCACTCACAAGGAGTATCTACGGATACTGCAATATTTCTACCAAGGAATACTACAGATTCACTCACAATGAGTATACGGATACTGCAATCTTTCTACCAAGGAATACTGCAGATTCACTCACAAGGAGTATACGGATACTGCATCTTTCTACCAAGGATACTACAGAATCACTGACATGGAGTATCTACGGATACTGCAATATTTCTACCAAGGAATAATACAAATTCACTGTCAAGGTTTATCTACGGATACTGCAATCTTTCTACCAAGGAATACTACATATTCGCTCACAAGGAGTATCTACGGATACTGCAATCTTTCTACCAAGGAATAATACAAATTCACTGTCAAGGTTTATATACGGATACTGCAATCTTTCTACCAAGGAATAATGCAGAATAACTGACAAGGAGTATCTACAGATACTGCAATCTTTCTACCAAGGAATAATACAGATTGACTGAGAAGGTGTATCTGCGAACACTACAGTCTTTCTGCCAAGAAATACTACTGACCCACTGACAAGGGGTATCTACGGATACTGAAATCTTTCTACCAAGGAATATTACAGATTGACTGACTACTTGTATTTACGGACACTACATTATTTCTCCCTTTTAACTACTTCATAGAATACATCAAACTTATAAAATGGCTACCAGGATTATAACTTCGTTTCAGTAGATTCTTGCAGCTGAGAAAAGTAATTAAGAAAAGGAAATTGTTTGATCACGCCCAGGTAAGAATCTTTCTTATCAACGAGAGGCTCAAATGACGGGCATTTTAAGGATATGGAAGAGCACCTCGTAAATCCCGAAATGTGAATTGAACCCTCTGGGGGAAGAAAGAGAATTAAAGAAAGATAAGGATATAAATATTATATAGCATAGATTGTCACTTTTAAATTGAAAAAAAAAACCCCGATAACATAAACAGATATAGTAAAAGTCATACTAGTAGAAAGGTAGTAGTTGTCGTAGCAGTAGTAGAAATTAGTAGTAATAGTAAGCGGTAGGCAAAACTCAGTAGTAGTAGTAAAATTAAAGTCATCGGGGTGGCCTAAAGTCGGTAGCTAAATAATGCTTCTGTTGCCATAATTCTAGTGACGTTTTACCATTGATAGTCAGTTATCATCAGGGCGGCCTAATGTCGTTATCAGCCATACAGCGAGGGAGTCTATCCCCTTTTCAATAGCGCTAGACCAAGGAGATTGTTTTTGGTGTCTGAGGTGGAGCGTCACACCTACCATCAGCTCCTTACTTCACCGAACAGATCCCTGTGCTACTCATACACTGAGTTGGCGAGGGTCGGAATCGAACCAGGAACCTCGAGGTTCCCAGCCGGACACTTTACCGACTGAGCTAAGCCGGTCCTAGAAAGTTGTAGTTAAAAGTCAGAAATAGCAGTAATGGAAGAAGAAGAAGAAGAAGAAGAAGAAGAAGAAGAAGAAGAAGAAGAAAGAAGAAGAAAGAAGAAGAAGAAGAAGAAGAAGAAGAAGAAGAAGAAGAAGAAGAAGAAGAAGAAGAAGAAGAAGAAGAAAGAAGAAAGAATACTGAAGAGCATATCAGGACAAAAGAAAATACAAAAGAAAACACCTATGTGTGCTTTAATTTTTCTTGAGAGAATCAATTTAAAAAGAAATGTTTTGTAATCTAAGAGATATAACGATAAATTTTTTTTGTCAATCAAGTTGCTCTCACAGACAAAGACAGTTGATCAAAATCAAAAGAAATGCCAATATTACAAATCGATATTGGACGTCTGGCTGCAACCTCTCGTATCACCTGTAGAGTGCAAATAGGTACCATGTAAACCAGGGGGAGGATTGTTCCTGAAATTAGGTTACCAAATGAGTACTCGTTATTTTCAGTATTTTTTAAGTTTAACCATTGTACGAAAAGGTAGAAATCCAACTAATCTCCCTCATTATGCGTAAATAATAGGGCAGGCTGGGCTCTTCAACCTTGGAAAGTCAACCAGTCTAGGAGAAGAAAAAATATTTAAGTTTCCAAATATATTGCACCAAAGAAAAATATTATCTTTAAGAAATAAACATTAAAACATATAACTACATAATTCATTTCATTCTATTGTATCCTGGGTTTATACATATACGGGTATTTTTTTATCTAAGAAAATAAAAAAAGTATAGTGTGTTTATTGGGGGGGTATGGGGGGAAGGCTGGAACAGATTATTTGCATTTTAGTTTATTTCAACGGGGAAAATTAATTTGATTTACGACAAAATTGACTTACGAGCTAAATGAACGAAACTCGTAAGTCAAGACACCACTGTATTAAATTTGTAATGTGAGAAATATATATATTAGGTTGGCAACCTAATTTCCCGCCGTTTATTTTTAATTTAAAATTTTTAAAAGGTTTAATAAAAAAATAATAAGTATTATTTGTATTATTCGGACTATTGTCCTTATCTTCATTGCTTTCTGTACAAAGTTTCGGCCTTCTTCTGATATTTCTTGTCGGACTCTGGAACCTTCCAGGACTCGGGAACCATCTTGGACTCGGGAACCTTCTATTCGAACTGGGGAACCTTCCTGTCGTAATCGGTTGGTTTCCCGAGTCCGACAAGAAACACATCAAGAAGGCCGGAGGGCACATCGACCGAAACGTTGTACAGATAACAATGAAAATGATGACAATAGTCTGTTCAATACAAATAAACCTAATCAGCAAGCCTCATCTCAAAGATTCAGAGAAACAGTAAAAAATAATAACTAATTAATTAATAATGTATTCGCCTTTATTGTTTAAAACTTCTTCCCAACGTTCAACAAGATTTTTAATACATCGTTAGTAGAAATCACCCGATTTCAACTCGAAAAATTGATCCAACCAACATCTCAGTGCTGCATCTGTATTGAACGAAACTCAAAATTGAAAAACGCAATAAATTCCAAATTAAAAAACGGCGCGAACTTAGTTACAACCCCAATAATAATATATACAATATATAAAATAATAATATATATATTTATAAATATAACTATAATATATAAAATAAGATAAGTAAATTAGATATTTAAGAGAGAGAAAGAATTACATGAAAAAGCAGAAGCCTAAAAACTGCCGAGAGAAGGAAACTTAATTGTGACGTACATATCATTTTTATTTACCTATTTTATTTAAGTTTTCTTATAGACTTTTTCACAATCAAAACTCATGCCACATTTGAACGATTACAACAATCGTATTTCGGATGAGTTCCGAACTCACAATTTCAAAGAAATAACGGCTAAAAAAAAACGCCAAAATCCGTTCACTTCATTTAAAATCATTTTTTTCCCCCATCTAAATACAACATTTTTTTTCTCTACAGCTGTCTGACATACCTTGAGAAAGGGTGATATTACCGAAATATCAGAATAGATTAAACAAGACAGAGCAAACGGTTGAATATTACCAAATATCTGATTGTTTATGTTTTATATTGTATTATTTGTTACCAAGCTCTTGATAAAAGACCTAAAAAACAACGTTCACAAAAAAAGAACAACTAACAAATAAAACACACCCAATACCCAAACTAACACCCACAACAGACCAAACTTTCCCAACAGAAGATTACTCATGAAAAAGATAACTTGTTAAACCTTTGCACAGTCCGTAATCTTAATAGCGATGAATAACTGAAGGTTCTTAAAGGTTTTGAACACAATACCAAGTAATATGGTATTTTATTTTATTCTTCGAGATAAAATTTTATAGACTTCAAACCAATGACCATTATAAAAACCATAATATATAAATTATCTAATGCAATATATAAAACCACATATAATTATATATATATATATATATATATATATATATTATATATAATGGAGATAGACTGCATTTTTGAAAGCCGAAACTACGTCACGGCTGACGTCACATATTCCAAACTAATTCTAGCGTTATCAATGAGAACCTAATTTTCATTTATTATTAATATTGCTTTATACAAGTTAAGATGCGTTGTAATATTTTGGTTTGTAATATTTGCATAGGCAATTTTCAACGAATCTTTTAATAAATGCATTTTAGTTCTAAACAGTTTCTAATTGATTTAATTTTTATTTGTATTTATAATTATTTCATGTATAAAGTTTTGCGAGAATTATTTAAAAATAAAGATACAGCTACTAATTTAAATCTTACGTTATTAGTTATGGTCTTTTTCCGTGACTACTCCCGTTTTCGTTCGGTAAAAAATATTTTTAAAGAATAGAGTTAATTTAATAAAATTTATAGATAAAATTTTTTTTATTTTCGCGGCACCTTCACAATATAACAGTATTTTTTATTTCAAATTATTTTATTTATTAGGAATTTTTATAGAAAATTTATAAGATAATTCCAAATATAAAGTATTTATTTCAATTTTATTATTCCTAATTTAAATGTTTACATTTTTTTTAATTCAAAATTTGTTTACGCATTAACTAATATTAAAATTAAAATAAACATCAGTTCTGAGCGATGCTTTTCCGATATATTATTTTAAATTAAGAAATATCTTTTATTTTAATTGTCATAAATTCCCTTACAGAAACAGACGACAAAAAAAAAAAATGATTTACGATTTTTGTTTTTTTTAACACTTAGGCGGTTTTTAAAAAATTTAACTTTTTTTTATCATAATTGACGCAATACTTAAATTCATTATTCAACAATGTTTAACCGAAGTTTGGTTTGTATAAACAAAGCGGTGATAAAAAAAAGTCCCCTACCTAATCGATTTAGGTAGGGGACTTTTTAAATAAAAAATGATACAAACACCATGAACAAATTTATAGATAAATTTATTTTTAATTTTCGCGGACCTTCACAAATATAACAAGTATTTTTTATTTCAAATTTTATTATTCTATTAGGAATTAAAAGATGTTTACTTTTATTTTTAATTCAAATTTGTTTACGGTTATTTCAATTTTAATTTTATTTTCATCATTTATTTAAATTAATTGTAGCGAGAAATTAATAGTTTTGTTCAATGTTTAAACATGTTTAAACAATACACATTCATCAATAAGAGGATTACTATTCTGTATTAGATGATTGAAAATAGCATTTTACTTCGAGTTTATATAATTTTGTTTTGTTTTTAAAAATTAGATAAATAAAATTATTCGTCGGACTTGAGCATCTGAAACCCCCATCTAAAATGTTTTAAATCTTTTTCTTTTTCTTCATGGATTATTATCGATTACACACCAATCTATCAGATTGTAAAAAAAAATTCAAAAAAGTTATTTATTTTTCGAGTTTTCTGGGGTGCTCAGTTCCCCGTATAAGTTTATTGTAAATCGATCCCCCATATCGGAACCGCTAAAAAAATTTTTTTTTTTTTTTTTTCCTTCAATGGATTGTTATCGATTCACCAATCTATCAGATTGTAAAAAAACACAAAAAGCGCCTGATTCAAAAATAAAGAACTTTTTAGTTCTTTATTATTTTTGAGTTTTCAGGGTGCTCATTTCCCCGTATAAGTTTATAGTAAATCGCTCCCCCTATATCGGAACCGCTCTACCTTAACAGTTGGGCTGAATTTGCACAAAGGTGTCAAAATTAAGGTGACATTGAAAAAAACAGAACCCACAAATTTTGTTATAAAACTGTTAATTGTAACTAGGGGGTTTAGGGTTAGGATTTGAGGTTAGGGTTGGTGTTGGGGTTTAAGGTTAGTTTAATGGGAAATAAAATAATTTGGGTTCTGTTTTTTCTGGGCCACCCTAACTTTGACACGTTTGCGCCAGTTTCCTTTCGAGCGGTTCTGATATGGGGCAGCGATTTACTATAAACTTATATGTCGGCATGAGCACCCCTGAAAACTCAAAAAATAAAGAACATTTAGAATTTTTTTAAAAACCTGATAGATTGGTGTGTAATCGATAATAATCCATTGAAGGAAAACAAAAAAATAAATAAATGAATAAATTTTTGTAGCGGTTCTGATATGGGGGATCGATTTACGATAACTTATACGGGAACTGAGCACCGCGAAAAATAAATAACTTTTTTGAATTTTTTTGTTCTTTTACAATCTGATAGATTGGGTGTGCAATTGATAATAATCCATTAATAGAAAGAAAAAATTAAAACAAAAATTTTAGATGGGGGGTTTCCAGATGCTCAGGTCTGCCAATTATTCAATTTAATGCTTACTTTTGGATATAAAATTTATTAAATCTCTAAAAAATGAATTAGAGTGTAACAACATATATTATATTCATTAATTTATTGTACAAACATTTTTACATAAACTAGCAAAAAATGCCATCTGGGCGGTTATAAAATTAATTTTTGAAAGATATTGTCTGAGTTAAAATTTCCATATAGAGGGTTTGTATAATCGGTAAAATCATCAAATTTATTAAAGGAGTAAAGAAAAATGAACCATTTGAAATGGAAACTTACTTCTGTCCCCCTCAAATCAAAATGTTGCATGCATCTATTGATTATTAATCAAATATATTTTTTATCAATGACAGTGTTTTGATGTAAGCAGTGACATAGTTTTAGTTGATACTGAATCTATTATCAAAAGATTTTATTTATTGAAAAAACTTTTTACAAAATTCATATTTTTACATAAGTGTACCAAACAAAATTTAGTTGAAAATAATCTATAAATTAGATATTTTTATTTACTCCAATAAAAAAAAATTAATATTAAATATTATTTAGCATTTAAAATTGATTTAAGTATCATTACTCTATTTTGTTTTATGTAATTTTATTTGCACTAAAACTAAATGTTTGTTAAATGTAAATAAAAAAGGTGAATGTTTATTTTTTTTTTATTTCAAAATTTTTAGAAATAATCAAACAATAAAAATCATTTTGTATAGTTGATTGTTTTATTCATTGATAAACCAAATTTAATTTTATTATTGAATATTATTTCAGGAAAATGTTGGTGTAGAAAGTTAACTTTCCTAATTTCTATTTCAAATTGTTTATTTTTTACTCCTTTAATGAATTTGATGATTTTAATTACTAAAATCATTAAATGTTGAATGTTTTTTAAAGTTTTTGGCATATTTTGGCATTTGTTGTTTTTTATTACTTGATTTATTAATTTTACAGCAACATAGTTTTAGTTACAGACAAATTGATACTGAATCTCTTATCAAAAGATTTTATTTATTGAAGAAAATTTTTAAAGAATTTATCTTTTTACTGAATTTTACCAAATAAAATTTAGTTGAAAATAAATCTATAAATTAGATATTTTATTTACTCCGATTAAAAAAAAATTATATTAGGTATTATTTAGCATTTAAAAATTGATTTAAGTATCATTACTCTATTTTATTTATATAATATTTATTTACACTAAAACTAAATGTTTGTTAAATGTAAAATAATAAGGTGAATATTTACTGTTTTATTTCAAAGATTTTAGAAATAATCAAAAAATAAAAAATCATTTTGTATAGTTGATTGTTTTATTCATTGATAAACCAAATTTAATTTTATTATTGAATATTATTTCAGGAAAAACTTTGGTGTAGAAAGTTAACTTTCCTAATTTTCTATTTCAAATTGTTTATTTTTTACTCCTTTAATGAATTTGATGATTTTAATTACTAAAATCATTAAATGTTGAATATCCTTTTAAAGTTTTTGGCATATTTTGGCATTGTTGTTTTTTATTTCTTCAATTCATTTATTAATTTTACTTGGATACTACCCCTCTGACATTGAATTTTAAATCCTACTCGGCTCAGGCTATATTTTTCAAAATTTTATTTTTACACCGCCCAAAGGGCGGTTTTGTTATGCTAGTATATATAATGGAGATTGTGTAACTATCTGTCTGGAAACGAAGCTACGTCATCACTGACGTCACGATATTCTTAGTTATTTAACTTATATTTTTAACGATTACAAAATTGTCCTTATCTAATCTTAATTAGTATCTTATTTATTAAAAACGATCATTATTAAAGTATAAGTGATTTAGATTGATGCCATTAAAATACTGAAATATGGGTTATTTATCTCTAAGAAATAAATATTTCCATAGTATTTGGTTGGAATAATTTGCATAATGATTTTAACAAAACTGAGTTTGATAAATAATTATTTGCTGTTACTGATTTCTAATACTATCATGTTATTCTCAAACGTATTTTAACCAATTTTATATAGAAAATTAATTAAAATAACATTAAAATAAGTGTAATATTTTTTATATTCGTTCTTATTTATTTTCGTTGGTCTTTCTAACTGAATATATTATATTACATTAAAACTTAAATACTTGCGTCCAGAGGGCGCATATGTTTGCTAGTATATATAACCGAATAAACATGTTCCTAAAGTGACACGTAAGTCGTCGGGGTGGCCTAATGTTGGTATCAGCCATGCAGAGAGGGAGTCTATCCCCTTTTCACGCTAGACCAAGAAGATTGTTTTTTAGCGTCTGAGACGAAACGCCACACCTACCACCAGCTCCTTACTTTACCGCACAGATCCCTATGCTACTCATACGCTGAGTTGGCGAGGGCGAGTATCGAACTAGGAACCTTGTGGTTTCTAGCCGAACGCTCTACCGACTGAGCTAACCCGGCCCTTAGTTATTGTATATTGCTTGGAAGCGTGTGTTGTAATGGTTAAAGTCATGGGAAATGGACTCGTCGCCCCGAGTTCAAATTCCTGGACGTGGTAATTGCATTTCACTTAGCGCCAATACCCTTGGGAAAGGTATGAATCCTACTCTCCCTCCAGCTATGGGGGAATAGTAGAGCAGACTGGGCTCTTTAACCTTAGTTAGGCAACCGATCTAGGAGAAGGAAAACTCTGAATTCAAACCTGTTGAACTCCGCTTAAGAAATTGACCTTGTGTCACATCCTGCTCGTGCAGGGGAGTGGGTTGGTAAATATGTATTGTATATTGCTAACAATTGAACACTTTCTAAATTTGGATGTATGTGATTGTTCCCTTCTGAATTATGGGGATTGACAACGAACGGCACTATGTTCAAAATATAAGTAAAATAAATGCTTTTCATCCTTCAGGCTGTGTGGAATTTTGAGGCACGTACTGGTAAGTGCGTAGGCGCGCGCACACGCGTGTGTGTGTGAGAGAGAAAGAGAGAGTGTGTGTGTGTGTGTATGTAATTGCGTGTGTGTGTGCGTGTGTGTGTGTGTCTGTGTGAAAGTGCGAAAACTCTAACGTAATGAGAGGTTGTTATGCTAAGTCAGTGTGCTCCACGTTTACGAAGTCGTCGCATTCGGCTTTGTGTCCTTGGAACTGAAGAAACATAAAATTATCAAAAAGGTTTTCATTACTGAAGCAACGTCTCTTCTACATTGCAAATTTAATACGTTGCAAATGATAAGCGGGGGGGGGGGGTGATAGTACGGAAAGAAGATCAATTTTCTTCGCCAGAAACTAAGCAGAACTTTCGACTACTTTTCATCACGTAACTGGATAGCTCGCACCACAATTTTCAATGTTAAGAATACGCATGCGCACGTTTCTCGGTAAACCAATCAGCAATTTGTAAAAAGCCAAACCCACACACAGTAAGAGAGATGCACACATACATGTATACATGCGTATATAGAAGCGTATGAAAGAAAGCAGGAACGGAAGTAGGCAGGGGATGTGGTTTGATTTTGAGAAGAAGAAAAAAAGGAATCAACAATCCGGGTTTATATAGCAGTTGAGACTGATTATTTTTCAGCATCATCATCAGCATCATCATCAGCATCATCATCACCAGGTCGCGTTGGCAGCACAGATATTGATGATTATCTCTCGAAAACCGTCCCTATCACTCACCACCCCCGGGAGGTCCTATGCGCCGCATCCAGTATCCGTACTGGTCGATGTAGGTATTTGTTGGACGACCCACACCGACGTGTCCGTATGATAGTTTCCACAGGAGAACGTCACTTATGAGTTCGTCCGAGTTTCTCCAACAGTGTACAGTATGTCTCACTCGCCTCACTCGGATGGTTTCATCGTCCTCATCATCATCATCATCACTCGTCCTTACTCCGCCAGCAATGTTCAGCATGTCTTGTTCGTATGGTTGAGATGGGAGGTAAGTAGTCGTACAGCCGTTGTTTTGTAGAGTGCGGCTTCCAGGAGTTGTTCAAAACAGTAGTAAGCCCTGTCGGCTGGGGCTTTGGAATACACCGACTGCACATCTGCAGATGGGTAAGTTCCCCCAATGCGGACACCAGTATATCCAGCACGGATATTCATGACAATCTCTCGCCAACCGCCAACCGTCCCTACCACTCATCGCTCTCGGCAGGTCCTCTGTGCCGCATCCATTATCCACCCTGGTCGATGTAGATCTTTGTTGGACGGTTCACGCTGACATACCCATATGCAGGTTTCCCCTGGAGAACGTCACTTATGAGTTCGTCCGAGTTTCTCCAATAGTGTCCTGTATGTCTCACTCATCTCACTCGGATGGCTTGTGAGATAAACGGTAAGTGGCCGTACATCTGTTGTCTTGTTAGGTGAGATTCCACGCTTTGTTTAAAACCACACGTAGCATTCCTGTGCAACTCCCCTCTAGTTTATTTTCTAGGCACTTCGTTAGGATCCAAGTGGTGCAGCCATACAGTAACACTGATTCAACTACGGCTTGGAAATATCAATTATATGGAAATTTGATCTCACTGTTCATATATACTTGGCACATACTTCTGGCCTTGTGCCGAATCTAAGTTACGCTTAGTAAATAACTATGCTGCAGGTGGATCAACTAGCTACCTAAAATATGCTCTCGTATGCTTTGGCACTGCCCCTTCCACTTGAGAAAAATTTGCTCAGGACCGCTCTCTGTGGCGGCAGGCTCTCCGTAGCGAACTGTTCATGTCTGAAGCTACCCTGGCGCAACACCATGAAGCCAAGAGGTCCAGAAGAAAGCGGTGGTAACAAAGCACCGGCACAACAACATCTTCGCCTCCCAAAGTTCATAACTTGACTCTTCCCCATTGAAGAAAATCCTCGCGTTCCTGGGCCCATAACCTGTTACAATCTTTTGGGACATCATGTAGCCTTAAGCCAGAACACTTGTCCAGTGGAATTGGATCCTTGGTAATCCCTTGGTAAAGAGTCCTGGGTATTGGTAATCGTCTGGTAATCCTGAGTATTGTAAGTCGCTCCTCAATGAGTGCAATTAGAATTATGGCCAGTGTGGGAGTTTAAGTAGTGTATCAGCCACGCAGTATGGATAGTGATTGACCGGAGGAATAATTCACGTGACCTTGGTTAGTCTATAAATCCAGGTGGAGAATTGGAGCACACCTTATATACAAAATATTCCAACAGTTACCACTTGTCAATCATTGGCAACGGTAAATATCCACTAAACCCCCGTTATTTTGAATCTAACGAACTCTAATTCAAAAATATATATCTACAGTGCGTAAGCTAATTCATAAGCTACCTATGAATTATGTAACAATATCTCTGATAAAATAAATTGATAATTCTTCCATTTCAAGTGATATTTTTAAGATTATTTATTATATCGTAATATTTTTTTAAAATCGATGATCAGTACTTGAGCTTTATGATATTTTGTTTCATTTTTTTTGTTTTTTATTTATTTATTTTACTAGCAACAACCAACACCCTCCTGGTGGTATAAAAGTTAATTTTTGAAAGATATTGCCTGAAGGGGTGGGAGTTAAAAAATCAATGTCAGAGGGTTTGTATAAGTAAGCAAAATGCACATATTTATTAAAGCAGAAAAATAATAATAAATAAATAAATAAAACAAATTAAAATGGAAACTTAGTCCTGTCCTCCTCAAATACAATGTTACGCGCATGTATTAATTCTTAATCAAACAATTATGTTGAATATTTTCCACAGAAAGTTTACACAAAATCGTCGGTATTTATTTATTTGTAAACTTTTTAATTAACTTCTTATTACTGAAAAAAAAAAGGCCGAGGGTAAAAAACAATTTTTTAAAACTACTTACTCAAATTTTGAGTGTATATAACACAAGAATATTGTGAAGTAAGCTGTGACGTAGAGCTGTGGCGTAGTTTTTGTTCCAGACAGAAATACACACAATCTCCATTATTAATAGATTTATTTATTTATTCATTTATTTTTTGTTAGCAAATTAATAGTAAAGGAACCTAAGTAACCAAAGGTGAAAATACACTGACTAGATAAGTTCGTCTTACTTGGATGGTTTTATGTAAGTGGATGTACATCTGCATTTTTGTAGGGTGCTACTTCCAGGATGATTTCAAGACAGCACACGGCATCCCTGTCTAGTTTCATCTAGCTTTTTCTCTAATCTTGCGTTAGAGACTAAGTTACACAGCCATACAGTAGCCCTATCACCGATTACAGCTTAGAAGCTATGAAAATAAGCAGTTTGCATTTTATTAGCGCTAATAACCTCAGAAAGGTAGGGAACCCTCACTTGGTTCGGCAACCACACAATTCAAACCTGTTAGACATCACATAGAAACTAAATGCGTGTCCATCCTACTGGTGCCGGGGGGGGGGTGAAAATATTTATATCTCTGATAAGTTGAAGCCATAATTCTTCCATTTCAAGTGTTAATATTCCAATTGTCATGTATTTTAATTCTCGTGCTTTTGTTTGTTTTTGTTTTTTATTTTGAGGGGAGGGGGGGTTAAGGACGCCCCGCTATCATCTTTACCACTCCCTGGTTAAAAATGACACTGTCCAGTCATCCTAGATAAAATGAAAAAATGTAAATCCTGATTATCTGGTGTTGTTTATCTATCTTATTTCTTATCAGTGTCGTCACTTCAGATAAATTATGGACCATTTCGTTTTCATTGGAAAGAAAGAAAGGGAAGAAAAAGGACATGCTACACAGAAATATATAATAAGAAACAAAGAAAGGGAAAAAAAAGAAAGAGAGTAGGGGAAATATTATAGAGGTGGTGAGCATGCGAAAGCGATTACGCTAATCTATTTCAATCAAGCATAATGAAAAGACGAAAGAAGAAAAAAAAAAAGGAAAGCAAAAAACTAAGAGGATTTTAAATCAGAAGGATTATACTTTTTACATATTGAACTATTTTAGGAATAGCTCTTAAGTAAACATATCAAACGTTGTATTATCTAAATTATCATACTGTGGTATAACCACAGGCCCCGCTAGTTTGTTTTATCTTATTATAATGGAGATTGTGTGTTTTTCTATCTGTGACCGAAACTATATTACTACTCAAGCCACAGTTCCCTTCGTTATTTACATCATATTTTCCATGATTTTATTTTTATTTAAACCTCAATTATTAATAAAATTGCTTCACCTTTTTATTAGTGCTGTCCATATATACATACAAATAACATGCAATTGTATTTATATATACAACAAAATAGTGGTTTACTGTGCGAACGAGAAGGCTAATTTGCATATTGATATTAAAAATCTGATTTTGATAAATATATGCTTAGTATTATTGGTTTCTAACTGTTTGGTTTTATTTTAATGCATATAAGCAAAAATCTCTTCAATGAATCTTAAATGAAATCCATTAACAAGAAAAGATAACTGTCATTTTATTCTTTACTTCTCTTTAACTAAATATTTAAATTAGAAAAAATAACAATGAAAGACGAGAGTGATGGAAGAGTAAATTTCAGTTGTTCTATTTTTCGATTATATCCCACTCTGTTTCAATCTTTTTATCTGCATTCTTATTTAGTTTCATTAGCGTTTCTGATTTAATATAATATTTCATTACATTAAAACTTAAATACTTGCACCCGGAGGGTGCATATATTTGCTAGTTATAATAATGTTTTTAATCTGCGATCAGTACTTGAGCCTATTTTTTGTTCTTTCTTTCTTTTTTTCTTTTTTTTTTCTTTTTTTGATTGTTGCTAGCGCATTATGAGTAAAGCCCCATAATCCTCCAACGATGAAAATACACTAACTAGATATCACTTAGTGAATAATGGCAGGCAGGCGTTAAAGTACCCCGGGTACTATAAATCAGACCTATCTCTTTTATCTTTACCTCTCAAGATTTGACGACTACTTAGGTTTCCACCCCTAAACGGCTTCACAGACAAGTGAGGTGCATGAGGAGCAACAGGGGTAATCGAGTAATTCCAATTTACAATTTGCAAAAATCTTAACTCGGCTGTCAGAACGAACGACAAAGTTGCAATGAAGCAACGGGTCAAATAACGCTGAATGTCAGCCTGCACTGAGACGCCACTGCGCATGCGTGGGATTCGGTGGTCGTGTGTGTCTGTGTGTGTGTGTGAGAGAGAGAGAGAGAGAGAGAGAGAGAGAGAGAGAGAGAGAGAGAGAGAGAGAGAGGGTTGTGAGTGTGTGTGTGTTTTATACAGCGATCTCCTTACATTATCATGTTTTTTAATGTTCTTTCTTTTTTTTTTATCTTTCTTTCCTTTCTTTTCTTTTTTTTTTTTTTGACATGGAATGTTAGGTGCCTATGTTAAACAAACAAAAAGCAAATACAAAAAAACAAACAAATAAAAAAAACAAAAACAAAACAAATGGTTTATAAAACAATGTCACACATGTGAATGTCAAATACCTTTTTATTACAATACCTGGACACAAAACTAGAAACGATATTCGTGCATTTGCTTTCATATCAAAATTGTGTAATATTATAAGGTTAGCCACACGTACGTAATGAATAGTAAATGTTATCTATACAGCGCGTGGTGTAATGGTTAAAGTCATGGGAAATGGACTCGTCGCCCCGGGTTCAAATCCTCGACTTGGTAATTGCATTTCATTTAGCGCTAATATCCTTGGGAAAAGTATGAATCCTACTCTCTCTCCAGCTATGGATACATAGTAGGACAGACTAGGTCCTTTAACCTTGGTTAGGCAACCGATCCAGGAGAAGGAAAACTCTGAATTCAAATCTGTTGAACTCCGCTTAAGAAATTGATCTTGTGTCACATCCTGCTCGTGCGGAAGAGTTGGTAAATATATATATATATATATATATATAATATATATATATATATGGCAGTTGTTTGTATGAATGTATGTCCGTGTAAATTACGAAAATAAAACAGTTAACGACAAGGTAAATATATATATATATATATATATATATATATATATATATAAATTCAGTGTTTCTTCAACACCCAGTCAAATTCTCTGTCGTACCAAACTGTTAGAACTTCTTTATAACGGACTGTACTGTAGATCTAGGGATAGCTAACCGGTTTTAAAGAGTGCTGTCTCGTGGAAATTTATAATTATCTGTCTCAAGTCAGCACTAATCCCTATAAATCATATATAATTTCCAATCAGATATATTTGTCAAACTTGATTTTGATAGCAAACCGCAACAATATATGTTATTTCATTTTAGAAATAAGTATAGTTAAAACAAATATTGTTTACTTTGAGAACTCCTAATTTTTGTAAACGTGTTCTAAACTTGTGTGTATGTGTGTGTATACATTAGATATCATATATCATATGAATATATCATTTATACACTATATATATATATATATATATATATATATATATATATATATATATATATATATATACGAGGTGTGTCAAATAAATATAAACTTTTTTGTACTTTTTGTACTTGTATTCTGAAAAAAAATTGTGCAGAAATTATAAAGATTTCAGTTATATTAGCAAAGATATTTGAAAATGAAAATAGCATTAAAATTCTATTTAAAAAATGTCCGTAAATTTAAACAAATCGATAGGGAAGTGCATAACAATCTTTTATTTCAGACTTGATTAACATAAGGTCTTTTTACGATGGGATTTTTATGGGGCATCCAGCGAGGATTAAACTCGCTATTCAGGAGTAACGGATCTGGAAGACTAGCTTGCTAACAATTATACTACTTTGTTTTTTTTCTGTAGTTTTTTGTAGTTTTTTGTTTGTTTATTTGTTTTTTCCTCTACCCAGGTGATGCCGGACAGTCACTTCTAGTTTCTTTTATAAATGGAATGATTTCAATAATAAAGACAGTTGCTTTGTCGTGCGGACGGTATGTGGGTACAATTATTACTACGAACTGATAGTGTTGGGGAGCGAGATCGTAGACTGTTGGTGGATGGCAAAACGCAATGCGTTAGACGAACCATCTGTAGGCGAGCATCCTCTTTCGTGTCAATCGAGTGAAGTTTACATTAGTTCTGGTCACGTGGGATCATTTTATTTCACTCCTTGTGAGTTTTCCACACACACACAATATATATATATATATATATATATAATATAATATTATATATATATATATATACGTAAGTATCCAAATTCCTGGTAGTAAGGGATGATTCCATCTGGGATCCTCAAAATCTCACTGTATATCCATACAGTATGCTCCTGTACGTGCAAACATATATTCATACAAGGATTTTTATAAATCCCAAAGAGAGCTCAATGTATAATAATCAATAAATTAGATTAAATACAGAGTAATATTTAACTTTCAAAGAAAGAAAAAAAAAGAAAGAAAAACGGAATGATCTTTATTTAAGTTTTTTCTTTCCTTGAAAGTTTATATATATATATATATATATATATATATATATATATATATATATATATATATATAGATAGATAGATAGATAGATAGATATTAGTCCAAAAGTGAACGTAATTGCCCGAGTGGTGTTAGCACTCACTTATAACGATGTCGCCGTCCAGTACGTTAGCTACCACGCCACGGGGACTCTTTTATATACCCCTTAACATCGGCTATATAAACGGCGAGATTTTACAATTTTTGAGGAGTCATAAATGTTTAAGCAGTACATGTAAGTAGAATAGATTTCGAGTCTGTCATTTTAGAGTCAAGGGAGTCAGTGGAAATTTACCACTGACTATCAATAATCCTTGACCCCCAGAGGCTCGAATCTCTCTCTATATATTCAAGGTTTCGTTGTTTTATGACTTATCAACCCTTTTCGGGTTATAATTTTAGTATAGAATTTATTTTAAGACGCGCAACAAATAATAGCCCTTTCCGCTGGGGCATTTTTTAACGCTCTTTTTTTTTCTATTTAAGGCTCGAATCTCACGCGCCATAAGAAACACGGGATTTAGTTTAGAGATTCTCGCCCCGCGGAAAATTATGGGCTATATAATAAACTTGATCAAGAAAAAAAAAACTAAGTCTTAGTAGTTTATTTAATTATAATGACCAAAATCAGCCCAGAAGAAGACAAGCCCTTAGAAGAATTAAGAAGACGAAGTAGGTAGAAGAATCAACACATAACCAGAGAAATGAAGATTACTAACATCATCTCTCAAGTAAGTCTCCAGTCTGTCTGTCTGTCTGTCTCTATCATCTGAGAACTATCTCACTCTCTCATTTATATACCCGACGTGAGTATATAACACACACACACACACACACACACAGAGAGAGAGAGAGAGAGAGAGAGAGAGAGAGAGAGAGAGACGATTATGAGGAGATGATGATTTGTTCTTGTCTACTTCGTCGACAGCCATATTTTCAGCGCTGTTTTCCCCGGGTTGTTTTCTTCTTTCTTGTTCAGGCTGGGTGTCTGTGCATTCTTGTTTGTTATTTTGTAACAAAAACTTGTTGTTTATTTCTATATAGCTTTTATTCAAACAACACCAACCCCAAAACCGCGCGGATTAAGAAGTGACATTCAAAAGAAAATCTTCTTTCGAGGAGTAACTCGTCAGATCTTACAAAAAATTGTCCCGCGCTTCTAATCGTGCGTTTCCGGAAAGGGTTAAGTCGAAGTCATTACCTGTCAATAACGGTCGACTGTAATTTTCCTCTTAATTCCCTCCGATTTTAAGTTTTCTATCGAACTCTGATTCAAAGTTTATACTAGCTAGAGTACATATATAATTCATAGGCTATCCATGAATTATGTAACAATTCTCTCCCACCACATTTGAACTAACGATAATTTCTATAAAAATATATACTTATCATAGAGAAAAAGAGTGGGGTCTTTAAACTTGGTACGGCAACCGGTCTAGGAGAAGGAAAAACTGAATTCAAACCAAAGGGGCTTTTTTCTCGTAAGTCAAAAACTACTTCCTCTCCTCCTCCTCCTCCACCTCCTTCTCCTTCACCTTTTCCTCATTATCATCCTCTTTCCTCCTAATCTATTAGCCTTATTCTTTCTTCCTCTTGAATCATATCCTTTCCTCTTTCCAGAGAGCTTAACCCACCAGTGGTGGAGGGCATATGTATGTCTCATTATTTGTTTATATTTTGCCTTTTTTTTTTTACATTCGTTCCAAAAACATTCGATCACCAAAAATACAGCCTCAGAAATTTGAGTCTATGTATTTGAAGAATACCAACTTTCCATTCTTTGTTTTTTGGGGTTTTATTTTATTTTTTTTGTGTATGGGGGGGGGTGCTAGTTTTGATACCGACATTTGACCTTTTATACAGAAGAAGAGTGTTTAAAGTTGGTATGGCAACCGATCTAGGAGAAGGAAAAACTGGAAAAAGAAGTTTTTTTTTCCGTAAGTCAAAAAACTACTTTGAGAGCTCCTCCTCTCCCTCCTCCTCCTTCCTCCTAATCAGAAACAAATCAATGTCTCCTTTCTCTATTAACCTTACTCTTTCTTTCTCTTAAATCATTTCCTCTCCTCTTGCTCTCATTATTTGCTTCTCTTTTTTGTCTTCTTTCCAAACATTATTGATCAGCAAAAATGCAACCTTAGAATGCCTTATGTCTGTGTAGATGAAGAATACCCATTTTCCATTCTTTGTTTGTTTTTGGGTTGTGGTTTTTTTTTTGTTTTGTTTTTTTTTGTTTATTTATTTATTTTTATTTTGTTTGATAGTTTTGATTTCCCATTCAATGTTATTGCTAAATATAAACGGGTATAATTCCAGGATAGATACGCTTTGTTGTGGGTTTTATCTTCATAACAAAACGTTTAAAATAGCTCCTTTCCTCTTTTATCTGCACCTGCCTCAATATTTCAATTTTTATTTCCTTTAAACTCTTTAATTCTATCACAACAAAAATCCAACACAATTTAGTTAACATTATACAGCAATGCAAAAAAGAGATGCTAATACATTTTTGTAAACTTTAAAATATCTTCAATTTCGATCATTTTCGAAACACCTGTGGTTAGTAACATAAAAACAAAGCAAGAATGTTTCCTAACATTAAAATATTTCTGTTCAAGGTTTCGAAGGCGCGTGGTCTAATGGTTAGTGTTATAGGAAATGGACTCGTCGACCCGAGTTCAATTCCTGGACGAAGCTGTTGGCATTTCACATTGCATTAATAATCTCGGGAAAGGTGTGAATACAATTCTCCCTGCAGCTATGGGTAAATAGCAGGGTAGACTGGACTCTTTAACCATGGCTAGTCAACCAGTCTAGGAGTAGGGACATTCTGAATTCAAACCTGTTAAACTCCGCTTAAAAAATTGATATTGTGTCGCATCCTGCTCTTACGGAGGGGTTGGTAAATATATATATATATATATATATATATTACCAACCCCTCCACACGAGCAGGATTTGACACAAGGTCAATTTCTTACGCGGAGTTTAACAGGTTTGAATTCAGAGTTTTCCTTCTCCTAGACCGGTTGCCTAACCAAGGTTAAAGAGCTCAGTCTGCCCTACTATTTATCCATAGCTGGAGGGAGAGTAGAATTCATACCTTCCCCAAGGGTATTAGCGCTAAGTGAAAATGCAATTACCATGTCCAGATTTGAACTCAGGGCGACGAGTCCATTTCCTATGACTTTAACCATTACACCATGCGCTTCCTACTAAATATATATATATATTCAAGGTTTCGTTGTTTTATGACTTATCAACCCTTTTCGGGTTATTATTTAAGTATAGAATTTATTTTAAGACTAGCAACAAATAATAGTCCTGTCAGTGGGGCATTTTTTAACACTCATTTTTTTTCTCTATTTAACCCTAGGTACCGTCATGACCTGGACGCATCGTGTGGTACATTGGTTAGCAAGTGAGGTTTTCAAACAATTAATGGTGATTCTTGTTGGATGCCCCATTATTCTAGTGTAATGTTCAAGCTGGGAATAGTCGGTTCCTACAAAAGGTCTTTACCCCAAGTCATACAGAAAACACTAGCTTTGCAAGATCACCAAAGTATTGATGGTGATCGCTTAGAAACATATCTATATGTCAGACTAGGATGAACTTAATGAATATTAATGAAACTACTTAGCGTAATCGCCCGTACTACTCACACAAAACCCAAATTGGTTAGATGCGGCTCCCTGGCCTTAGGCGTCAATCCATCTACGACAAGAAAGTGTTTGTTACAAAACCATCACTGCCAAGAAGCTTTATATGATCCTGAGGAAAGTTCAGGGAGTTAACCCCGAAAACAAATCCAGTGCCGGAGTCCCTAAGATGGCGTAACGCTGAACTTCAGCGTTACACAGCAACTCCTTTGACACTGCCGTTGCCAAACTGCACTAGTTTCTTACGTTTCATTTGGAGCACAGCGGCAGTGTGGAGAGGGGGGGGTCTGCTGCTTGGGCAACAGCACATCCTCTGTATCAACCCGCCCAGGCTATGTAGTAAAAAAACAAAAAAAAAAAACAACACGGAATGCTGCCAACGAATATCTCCCATCATTCATTAGCATTAGATGTGGTTAGAGTACTTGCGAAGTGCGATTGCCGATAGAAAAGTATGGAGGACAACCAGTACAACAATTTCATGCCAAACCACGAATACCATTATGATTTCCATTCGTAGAGATACACCCTGACGAGCAGAAATAAGACGGACTGTCGCTGACACAGGGAGTGAGGAAAAAAGCAAGTGTTTGGACGACAAGTCAAATCTGACGACTGCTGTATTCAGGGTGTCCGGAAGTGAGAGTAACGTGCTCAGTTGGTAGAAACTATGCTGACGGCGAAAGGAATTACATTTCGTTTGCTAGAGAGACTTGCAAAAGATTAATATTTTCTTAAATTTTTAGACCATCCAAAAGAGAATGTAACGTAAATAACTACGGGAATTGTGACTTGGGTAGTGATATAGTCTCGGTTACACACAATCGCCGTTATAAGGAGAAATGAAACTTTCTCAGTCACGATACAAAACGCGTGAATTACGAAGTTTATTGTTCAGTTCTTGCAGATTAAAAAAATGCACATTGACAAAGGCAAAGTAATAAATAAGATATAAGCCGAGATGACAAAAAAAAGAGGGAAACAAATTCATGTTTGGCATCCATGAACTCACCCGAGCGTACGTATAATCACATATATACGTACACATCACGAAATAAAAGTATATCTATTCACGGGCATGTGATCACGCGCACATGGATACCTTACCCGGGAATAGAAATACAAACACACGCATACGATACAACTTGTGTGTTTTTTATAAAAAAAACATTCGGCATTATTAATATTTCGAGCAATCAAACTACTGTTGATTTTTTAGCATTATCGATATAGTATATTAATTTAATCATATATATATATATATATATATATATATATATATGAGAGAGAAAGATAGAAGATAGATGGAGAGAAAGATAAATAGAAAGAGAGAGAGAAAGATAGAAAGAGGAGAGATAGATAGATGAGAAAGAGAGAGATAAATACAGAGAGAGAGATATAGATATATAGATAGAGAGAGAGGGGGAGAGAGAGAAAGAGAGATAGAGAGAGAGAGAGAGAGAGAGAGAGAAAGAGAGAAAGAGAGATAGCGAGAGAGAAAGCGAGGGGATAATAGAGACAACGTGAGTGAGAGAAAGTTAGAAAGAGAGAGAGAAAGATAGAGAGATAGAGAGAGGGGGAGAGAGAAAGATAGAAAGATAGATAGATAGATAAAGAGAGAGGAGAGAGAGAGGGGGTAGATAGAAAGAAAGTGTGAGAGAGAGAGATGGAGAGATAGATGTACAGCAATAGACTTTGGAACATTAGAAACATTTTGACTGTTTTTAGAAAGTACATTCCCAAACTGGTACAGGAATCATAATTATATATATATATATATATATATATATATATATATATATATATAATAGAGAGAGAGAGAGAGAGAGAGAGAGAGAGAAAGAGAGAGGGGATGAATGGATAAAAGGAGATTGGGATAGAAAGCTGGAACACAAAGAAAAATAGAATAAAAAATAATTGAGATAGATAGATAGATGATAGATAGATAGATAGATAAAAACATCAAAATATTGATAGATGTGAATATATTAGGACAGATCGATAGATAGATAGGAATGCTTATATAAGTATGTCCATATCAGTTTATTTTGGTTTGGTTTGGTATGGTTTCTTTCTCTAATGGCCTATCAACCTTTATGGGTTATTTAATGCCAGAAACAGTTATTAATTAACTCAAAGCTTTTGGGTGAGGAGTTTATACCTTTGCCAAAGGTATTACTCCGAGAGGGAACGTAATTCCACGACAGGAATATCCAAATGATATATACATATATATATATATATAAAGAGGAAGAGGGAGACAGACAGACAGACAGAGAAACAGATATAGAGAGAGAGACAGACAGACAGACAGATAGGCAGAGAGAGACAGAGACAGAGACAGAAAGAGAGACATAGAGATAGAGAGAGATAGACAGAAAGAAGTGGAGAGACAGAGAGGGGTAGAGGGTAAAAGAGGGGTGGAGGGGAGTTATATATATAAACTATTGTATATCAAAACATCATTTTTTTAAATGAGAGAGAGCTGATAATTTTTTTACAATTCTAATATATGTATATATTTTTTACAATTCTATATATATAATATATATATATATATATATATATATATATGCCAAAATGGCAATTCCTTCCTCAATGATTTTACTCTATTATTCCTTCAGACACTTAACGGAGCCAATATCTACCAATATTCGATTCAATATCGCTTAAGTGTTTCTTCTGGTATTAAAAACCATGACATAAGCACACGAAAAATGATTCACAAAACACAAAGCTAAATCGGACAGTTATAGCTAAAAGCAATTCTCTCTCTCTCTCTCTCTCTCTCTCTCTCTCTCTCTCTCTCTCTCTCTCTCCTCTCTCTCTCTTTCACTTTTTCCATCCCCAACTTCCTTACCCCCGGGTTATCTCTGGCTTTTATTTCTTTAACTTATTTCTTTTTATAATCCTGTTATTGTTGCATTTACATCAGTGTTTCATTTTCATCTTACTTTTCTTCTTTCGCATTATTCTCAATTTCTTTTTGATTTCTTTTTGTTTATTTTCTTCCTTCTTTTTTTTTTTTTAATCACTTCTGTCTCTGTCCTTTCCTGTTCAAGTTCAGATGCATTTGTCTATTATTCTTTCTTCATCTTTCATCCATCGCTATTCATCTATCTCTATTCATCTCTATTCATCTATCTATCTCTATTCACCTATCTCTATTCACCTATCTCTATCTATTAATCTATCTATTTATATTCATCTATCTATCTATTCATCTCTATTCACCTATCTATGTCCATTCATCTATCTCTATTCACCTATCTCTATCTATTAATCTATCTATTCATATTCATCTATCTATCTCTATTCATCTCTATTCATCTCTATTCATCTATCTATCTCTATTCATCTATCTCTATCTATTAATATATCTATTTATATTCATCTATCTATCTATTCATATCTATTCATCTATCTATCTCTATTTATCTCTATTCATCTATCTATCTCTATTCACCTATCTATCTCCATTCATCTATCTCTATACATCTATCTCTATCTATTAATCTATCTATTTATATTAATCTATCTATCTCTATCTATCTCTATTCATCTATCGATATTCATCTATCTACCTCTATTCATCTATCAATATTCATCTATCCATCTCTTGTCATCTATATTCATCTATCTATCTATATTCATCTATGGCTATTCATCTGTCTATCTCTATTCATCTATCTCTATTCATCTATCTATCTCTATTCATCCATAAATATTCATCTATCTCTATTCATCTATCTATCTCTAGTCATCTATATTCATCTAT
Organism: Doryteuthis pealeii; assembly: GCA_023376005.1. Taxonomy (NCBI): domain Eukaryota; kingdom Metazoa; phylum Mollusca; class Cephalopoda; order Myopsida; family Loliginidae; genus Doryteuthis; species Doryteuthis pealeii. The sequence continues at coordinate 100,604,118 of CM042146.1, forward strand.
CTATCTATATTAATCGCTATTCATCTGTCTATTTATATTCATCTATCCCTATTCATTGATCTATCTATTCATCTATCTATCTCTATTCATCTATCCATATTCATCTATCTCAATTCATATATCTATCCCTAGTCACCTATATTCATCTATCTATTTATCTATCTATCTATATTCATCTATCCATCTCTATCCATCTATCTCTATTCATCTATATATCTCTATCTACCTCTATTCATCTATCTCGATATTCATCTATCTTTATTCATCTATCTTTATTCATCTATCTCTATTCATCTATCTATCTCTATTCATATATCTCTATTTATCTATCTTTATTCATCTATCTATTTCTATTCCTCTATCTCTATTCATCTCTATTCATCATTCCGTCTTTCTTTTCATCTTGTTTTCTTCTTTCTTCTTTCTTTTTTTATCTTGTTTCACTCCCTTATTTGTAGGTTATCTAATTTGTATTCGTTCTTTCTCTTTAAAACAAATCACTTTTGCCTCTGTCTTTTCCTATTCAATGCATTTGCCTTTCATTCATTCTCTTTTATTCCGACTTTGTTCTTTCTCTACCATTCGGCCTCTCTTCTCTTTATGTCATCTTGTATTGTTCGTTTTCCATCATTCCACCTTTATTCTTTATATCCTGCTATGATTTCTTCTCTCACTATGTTATGTCTATCTTCCCCGCCCCCCCCCTCTCTCTCTCTCTCTCTCTCTCTCTCTCTCTCTCTCTCTCTCTCTCTCTCTCTCTCTCTCTGTTTCGTTTTCTCACTTTTTTTGTTTATCATTCTGCATTTCTCTTTCTCTATAATTTGCCTTCTCTCTCTCTCTCCCTCCCCCTCTCTCTCTCTCTCTCTCTCTCTATCTATCTATCTATCTATCTATCTCTCTCTCTGCCTTTCTCTGTCATTAGTCACTTCTTTCTCTATAATTTGCCTTCTCCCCCTCTCTCCTCTCTTTCTTTCTTTCTTTCTCTCTCTCTCTCTCTCTCTCTCTCTCTCTCTCTCTCTCTCTCTCTCACACACACACACACATGCTCTCTCTTACTACGATTTTATCATTCTGTATTTCATCTTTCTTTATCATTTTCCCCCACCCCTCTCTCTCTCTCCCTCTCTCTCTCTCTCTCTCTGCCTCTCTCTGACATTTTTCACTTCTTCTCTATAATTTGCCTTCTCCCCCCTCTCTCTCTCTCCCTCTCCCCCTCTCTCTCTCCCCTCTCTCCCCTCTCTCTCTCTCTCTCTCTCTCTGTTACTATATTCTGTATTCTGTATTCTTTCCTTATCATTTTGCCTTTCATTTTTTCTCTATCATCTTTCCGAAATTCTTTTTCCTTTATGTTGTTGAAGATAGGCTTTACTTTCAATTTCCTTCGACTTTTTTTTCTGCAAACGAAAAACAATAAAAAGTAATCGAAAAAAGAAAGAGAAAAGAAAGAGTAACGAATGAAAAGAAAGAAAGAGTCAAATAAATAAGAGGCAAAGGAAATGTTTGTATTTTGATTGGATTCTTTTTATAAACATAATAATAATTATTTTTATATAAACTTTTTACATTTCATTCTTTCTTTCTCCACTTCATATTTCTTCCTTCGTTTATTTTCTTCATTGGAATTTTATTACATCTCTTTCTTTTTCTATATAATTAATTTGATGTTTCTTATATTTTTCATCCGTAGTTTCTTTCACAGTTTTTAAAACAGAAAACAGCACATTTCATTGGGTGATTATTTCTTTATAACATTCTTTCTGGATTTTCATTCGTTTTTCTTTCCATCATTCATTCGTTCATTTTTCTTTCTTTTCTATTAAGTGATTGGTCCCTACTTTTTTCCTTCATTCCTTCGTTTATTAATGTTTCTTTTTTTTCTTTTTTACATTCTTTATATTGAATGCTTGGTTCATTCTATTTTTCATTCATTCATTTATTCATTCTTTTTCTCGTTCTTTTTTTTTCCTTTTTATTGATTGGCTGATTCTTCCTTTCTTTTTTCTTTCTTTCTTTCTTTCTTATTATTGATTTAGTGATTTATTCTTTCTTTTGTTCTTTTTTCTGTATTTACTTTTTTTATTCGTTCATTGTATTCTTTTATTAATTAATTCATTTATTTTCTGTACTTCCTTTTTTATTCATTCATTCTTTCATTCTTTCATTCTTTCTTTAATTATATCTGTATTATATTTTTTATTCATTCATTTTCTTTATTTAATTTGAATTTATATCTTCTCTCAGACTTAACATATTGAATTGAATTTTTTATTTTATTTCCTTCTCTCATTTCATTCTTATGGCTTCTATCTTTCGTTGTTTTTTCTTTCGTGTTCATCTAAACAGTATTGATTTTTCCTAATTCCTTCATGCTCCTTGCTTTCAATCTTTTTCTTCTTTTTCATTATCATAAACTCTCCCTTTCTATCAGATTTTAATCATATTGAATTTATTCATTTCTTCTTCATGAAAAAAAGCTTATTTCTTTTTCTTCATTTTTTTTTCTTTCTTTTTCATCGTGCTAACAGTTTTCCATTCATTCTTATTTTTCATCCTTAAATTTCTTTTTTCATTCTTCTTTATTCGGATCCTTCATGATATTTTTCATTCCTACACATCTTAAATTCATTTCAATCAACGTACACTTCTTTTTCTTTTTCCATTTTCTATTCACACCTATTGTATTATTTTCGCTTCGTCGACACTTTTCCATTCCATCACTTATCAATAAATATGATAGTTAAGCCCACACTCTCGCCCAAACAATTCTAGGAAATAAAAAGATAAATAATCTTCGTGCAAGTAGCGAGGCCCAACTTTCAAGACAGATAAGTATGTGTTATCAAAATATTTATCTGGATTAAAAAAAAATAGCGGAGATTCAAAACTAAAAAAAAAAAAAAAAAGATTCAAAATAAAAAAAAAAAAAAAATGGTGGAGATTCAAAACTAAAAAAAAAAAAAAAATAATAATGGTAAGTAAAGGTAAATAAAAAAAAATGTCAGGGGAAATTGAATATCTACATTATTTTTTCTCTCTTCTTCCTCCAGTTGATTACTGAGTCCATTTCACGGACGTTGAACGGTTGATCTAGGATCAAGTGCCGATGACGATGAATCACTTCATTTTGATTAGATGAAAAGAAAAAGAAAAATATTGACCAACGTGGATGGAAGAGAGGAGAGGGGTGGATGAACGGAGAGTTAATTTCGATTAACATGGAGTGAATGAAAAGAAAAAACAAAAGAAACAATTATTAATTATATATACATGTATATATATGTATATATATACATATATCTAATGATTGTAACCTATGTACATATCTGTATGTACACACACACACACAACACACACACACACACACACACACACATTATATATTATATATATATAATATGTATGTATACGTATGTATATATGTATATGTAATATATATATATGTACGTTATATATATACATCTATATATGTATATATGTATATATATATATATATATATATATATATGTATAATATATATATATAATGCATGCCCTATATATATGTATATATATATATAATGTATATTTACATATATGAAAATATATATGCATGCATATACATGTATATGTATGCATGTATATATATGCGTATATAAACATATATATATGTAAATATATGTATGCACATGCATATATGTATATATATGCATGTATATCCATATATATGTATGCACATATATATTGTATATATATATGCATATGTCTATGCATATGTATGTATATGCAGACAGACAGCAGCAGACATATTCACATGATATGCATGTAGTATATATATTCATTTACATTGGAACAATTTTGCTACCATTGGTTTCTTGCTATGTAGTAGTCATCAGGCTACGAAAATGTTTGAAAATGATGCAAAATGATATAAATATGCTGATAGTGGATGTGTATATATATTTACTTTGTCATTAACTTTTTTTATTTCCATAGTTACATCCGGACATACATAAACACCAACTGCCCTTTATATGCAACAAATGATTATAGACAAATAGAAAGCCGATCATTTAGATTTTTTGGACTGTTGTCCTCATCTTTTATCGTTTGGTAAGACAACATTTCGGCCGACGTGTCTGCGGGTCTTCTTCAGGTGTTTCTTGTTCAGACAAATAATATAGAAGCACAATTTAAAAAAAAATAATTTAAGCGTTAGAAATAGAGTGATGATTACAAACAAACATTTAGAAATGACTCGATTTCGGCATTAGATACCCTTAGGAGTTGTTATGCCATTAGGATCAAACCATATCGACCCGTCCATTATATTTATAGATGAATACTTGATATATTCAATGGTTTAAGTGTTTGATTCATCATTTGTAGTTAAAATGTATATATTAACTAGTAGGCATTACTTTCGGAGTATCTGTCGTTTAAAGAAAAGCTGATTCAATGATTTATAGAATAAACAAATTTAAGGATAAAACTATTGATTAATTATATATTATATATAATATATATATATATATATATATATATGTGAGGGAAGTTGTGGTGTATGTATCTTCGTATGTAAGAGGGTGTGTCAAATGTAATGCCATTTTCTTTATTTCATGTGAAGTTTTTTTTATAAAACTAAGGCCTATATTGAGACCCTAACGAGACTCACAGCAAGAATACGAAAGAGTAAGACCCAACTAGCCAATCGACAATATTTCCTGCAAGACAATGCTCGACTACACACAAGCATCAGAACAAGGAAAAAAATTGCCTCATTCGGGTGTACAACTTTATTGCATCCTCCATACTCACAAGATTTACTTCCTTCAGACTGTAATCTCTTCGGCCCCATGAAAGAAGGTTTGAGAGGCAAACATTATTCCAGTGACGAGGAAGAGAATTATGTAGTGAATTAGTGGTTCAAAGAACAGCCAACAGAATTTTACGGGGCAGGGATACATGCTCTCATTCGAAGGTGGAACATAGCTATTGAGATAAACGGTGACTATGTGGAGAAGTAGGGATGTGATCCACAGAGTCAGCTTTATTTTGATGTGTGATGCATGTTCCTGTGTTTGAAATTATACCTGCCCTAAACAAAATGGCATTACTTTTTGAATCACCCCCGTATGTTATGTTCAGATGAAACTACGCAAATAAAACAGTAAACGACAAAGTAAATTCATGCACACATTAAAAATCACCGGTTTTTGCTTTGTGTGCAAAAACTATGAAGATTTGATTTATATTTGAAAATATTTAAAAATCACAAAATATACATAGAAATAGCATTGAAATTCTACTTAGAAATTTCCAGCATTTGAAAATCTCAAAAGTAAACAAACTAATACACCAGGAGTTCCCCCCTTCTATCCAGGCAATGCTGGGTATCTGCTTCTAGTTCTTTATAAAAGTGTATTAAATATGCACATGCTTAACGTAACGATTATTGTCACAGAAGACAACTGGAATTATTAAACCCACAGTTAAGAGGATGAGGACAAACATACCTTTCCCAAGAGTATTAGTCTCAAAGTGAACGGAATAACACGATTGTAGCTCGAACTCGCTTACTGTGATGTCGCAGTCCAGCTTATTTCCGGCAACGGAACTACCAAGAATAGATCACGAGAGTTCCGATGAGGAAGGAAAGATAACAGCTTAGCCCTAGAGGTCGTAAAAGTCACGTACGTCTTTTTTTCTCTGTTGCAAAATTGAATTATTGTCCGTTTATTTATACCAGAGGCTTTGTCAAAATGTTAATAGGTTTTTATTAGCTCACATGACAACAAATTAAAATTTATTCAATTTATTTTAAAGGCAAAATTTTGCTGCTCCAAGTCTTTCTGGTTATGTGTGAATTTCAACCATGAAAAATTATTATTCATGCTTAAGTCGGTAAAATGTTTTTTGTAAAATGAGTTCTCTTCGATTCGATCTATCCACAAGTACATCCTGGTGCAGAATTAAATGAAACCACCGTTTTAGTTTCTGTTTTTCAGTAATATGGTCAGTTTTAGACCGCCTGGGGGACAGGGTGAAATCGACTTTTATTTTTTTCCTCAGATTAAGTCATTTGCAGTGGTGGGCGGTAATATGGATCTATTTTCGGGTGTGTGCTGAGATTTGTCTGCTATTGAAAAAATATTGCACCCGTGATTGCTATTACGATTTTTGTGGCCATTTTTAAGCGAAGATGCGAACATTTTACAGTGAAGATCCCTCGTGTTACTTAGTGTTAGATAGAATCCTTGTGTTCCTTAAAAATTAGGCAGAGTCCTTGTGTTCCTTAGAATTAGGCAAATCCTTGTGTTCTTAAATTTAGGCAGAATCCTTGTGTTCCTTAGTGTTGGGCCACCTGTTGACGTGTGGTGGCGACCCCGTGATGTTTTAAGGAAGGAAAATCCTGGTGGTCTGAGCAGTTCATGATATAACCAGACCACTCACCACTTTGGCCCTTATCCAGACCTAGACGGCGGTTCGAAAGAAGGCTGATATTAGTTTCACGGGTAGAGTCTCGAATGCGATCCCTCCCTTGTAGCATGTATATGATTCTCGCCCACTGACATTATTGATTCGTCATAAAAAAGCTTTTTTAATCATGTAATAGTGAGCTAAAAAGGTCAGTTCACATTTCTGATCTCTTTCAACACCAACTATTAGCGATCCCTAAACCAATAAATAAACTGGAAGCGGCTCTGCGCACTTTTTTAAAAAAAACATTGAACATTCAGTACGTGAACTATTATCCATTAAGGTAATGAGGTTATTAAATTTTAAAGAAACATATAATAATGTATAAAATAATTTATGTATTGATGGGTATCCGGTTGATTCGTCGGACAGAGGGCATTCGGCTAGAAACGCGGCAGGGTTCCCTAGTATCATAGATATAAACCTGCCCTCGCAACGTCAGCGTATGAGGTAAAGGCACAGGGATCTGTGGCGGTAAAGTAAGGGAGCTGATGGTAAGGTGGTGGCTCTCCACCTCAGACGCAAAAGAAACATCTCCCTTAGTCTATAAAGCGCTATTGAAAAGGGGAATAGACCTCCCCTCGTGATTTTGGCTGATAACCGATATTAGGCCCGCGCCACTACTTTACTTTACTTAAATTTATGTGAATTAGAGGAGAACACTAAATACCATACAGTCAGGGCAGATTCCAATAGATAAGACCTACAGCCGATAGTAAAACGTATGCAAAATGGATTAGATAGGACAAATAGAGAAAGTGGATCAGTTAGATATAAGTATTTCGGACTGTTGTCCTCATTCTTTATAAAAACATAGCCTTCCTTTTGTTTTGTCTGGTTGAACCCCCGATCCGCTGGGACTGGTAGCTGTTTCATGCCTTTTCAATAGGGAAGCATTCTAATGGATAATTTGGTACAGAAGCCGTCGGGAAAAAAATTGGCCAGAACACAAAGTGTTTGGTAATTAATTCACGTACGATCACGCTGATAATTTCCTCCAAGTATAAGTAAGCAAGCAGGTTCTGCTCTTAAGCGAGAGGTCAATATTTCAGGCGGACAGTGTGATAAGAGCGCCTCGCGAGGGTGACCTTCTCATTGTGATAATGTGTTAGTACTGACTTTTTCTTTGGTTAATGATATTTGTCCATAGCTCATGTTCTTCGTCTTTGTGTCTTTATTCTAGCCCCTTAGCAGGGTTAGTTGCCGCAACACAAAGTGTTAATAAAGAGTTAGTCACTTGTTTTGGTGAATAAAATTCTTTGACGGGAATACGTTTGGCGAAGTTTATTGTCAAGGAAGCAATCTGAGTTTAAAAAAACCAAACGGGCGCAAATATCCGCGCATGTTCATGCCGATAAAAAGATCAAAAGAGAGACCCGGGAAAAAAATAAAATCTAAAAACCATCCATTTTTCTCCTCAGTGGTAGTACTTTTGATATTTCAAGGAAAAATGAAATGAGGCTGACCAACGAAATAAAAAAAAAAGTTTTTTCTTTACGAGTCTCTTACGAGGGAAACTCAGATATGGGTATTCCTCACTTTTGATAACAAATATTAAGAGAAAAATGGTTGACAAATTAACATCATTTGAAATATTACAAAAAACCGAAAAACAGATAATTTCTCGCTATAGCCGAATCTCGCGATAGTGAATTATTATATTATTATTATTAATTATTATATTATTATTATTATTATTATTCACGATCCTTTTGAAGTTTTTCAAATCAGCGTTAGCTGATGGCCTTTCACTGGAGAGTCTGAGGTGACAACAGCGTCTCTCAAATGTGCTCGTCAGGACTGCTTCTGAGTATTGCTGGCAGATTGCAGCAATGCAAGCAATTCTGGATGGTCTCGGATTCTCCCATCTGAAATTCCCAGATTTCCACAAAACTGTTTTTTCCAATGCTTTTTGGGAGCGTTCCAAGTGCAAAAAACACAGATTACCAATTGGTATCACTTTGACTTTCATATTCCATAAAACTTTTTCAGTTCTCTGGCAAGTTTCCAGGTATTTTGTCCATGTCTTTCATTTTCCATTCAGCTTCATCCCCTGTGATCTGCTGGAACTGAAAAATCCACCAGTTGACAAGTTCTTTCTTTTTTGGTTAATCAACACTAGGTCTGGTCTTTCTGCTGGGTATATTAGTGTGATGTCCTGTTTTTTAAATCTCAAAAAAGTCGCCAGAGAAAATGTTATGCGTTTCGTTCTCAAAACACAGATTCTGAGTTTATATACAATATTATTATTATTATTGATTTATTATTATTATTATTTATTAAGTAGCTCCTTATTGAGATTTTTCACATTAGCGTTTCTGATGGTATTTCAGCTGGAGTTTGAGTGACCGAACAAGTTCCAGTCAGGTCTCCAAGGAATCTTCTGAGTATTGCTACGCCGATTGCAACGCAAATGCCAGTAAGTCTGGATGGTCCTCAATTTCTTCATCTGAATTCTTCCCACCGAAGATTTTTAGGGATGCGTTCCAAGTGCCCCAACTGCAATTGGTATCACCTTGTCAATTCTTCATATTCCACAGCAGTTTTTTTTCAAATTCTCTGTCAAGGTCCAGAGTAGTAATATCGTAGTCTTTTCCTTTTTGTTTCATGCATGCAACCCTGTGATCTGCTGGAAACTGCAAAGTTCCACCAGGATGCACGATTCTGTTATTATTATTAATTAGTTATTATTATTATTATTATTAATTATTGTAATCGCATTACTTTAACCTAGCAAGACCTGTGGATTTACACAGTGTGATAATTTAAAATTATTTGACTAATTTTAAATAAGTTTGACTTAAATAGCTTTGCAGTGTTCAATTATGGAAAAAAATATAGGATTGAAGTCTTTTGACGTAAGGCAGGCGCTGTGGGATTATACCACAGTAATGATAGATTTAAATCATTACAACTTTGATATGGTCTTTGACTTAAGGAAGCTGATTCCGAATGTAGCTTCAGTGTGGAGGAAAAGGTATTATTATCTTGGCTTGCATGATCCGTGGAGAATATAATTCCAAGGTATGGATAGATTTAATTATATTACAACGGTTTAATGATGTCTATTAAGGCTATATTTGTAAATCTTTCAATAATGTAAAAAGTGTTAATAAGATCTTGAATTTAACTCCTTGGTCGCTCTTTTTTCTTTTTCTTTCTTTCTTCTTTTCATCTTCGATTTGAAGAGAAAAATTAGCGTTATCGCTTTCGCGTTTCCCTCATACCCCCTCTCTCTATCTTTCCTTTCTACTCCTCTTTTTTCTTTCTTTTCTTATTATATGTTCCAGGTGTAGCGAAGTCTTTTTTTACTTCCCGTTTCTGTCTGTGTTTATAATTAAAAAAAGTGAATGGTTTTCCTCATATTAAGCTGAAGTGAACGGAACACTTGCGGATATAAATGAAAACCGATACTGTTATATTATTAGGTATTCTTTTATATATATAGCTAGATGATATTAATATATATAATAGTATATATGATATAGTATATATATATATATATATATGTGTGTTGTGTATGTGTAGAAAGTTTTGTAGAAAAAAACAACAAGGCGTGTGTAAAAATTGTTGCAAGACTAGAAATGCTGGTTTCGACATTTATGAAGATGATGTCTTTATCAAGGCAGACATTGGTAGAGCCGGAAAAAAACGAAATAAATATAGTCATGTAATTTGACGAGGCCACAGAACGAACGTCTCG
>CM042146.1:100614376-100651876 GCA_023376005.1 Doryteuthis pealeii
AAGAAGAAAGAATTGAAGAAAGGAAGAGAAGAAAAGAAAAGATGAGAAGCAAGAACCTAGAAAGAAGGAAGAAGAAAGATGAAAGAGATAAGAAGAAATCCTAGAAGAAGAAGAAGAAGAAGAAAAAAGAAGAAGAAGAAAAAGATGAAGAAGAAGAAACCTAGAAGAAGAAGAAAGAAGAAGAAGAAGAAAGAAGAAGAAAGAAGAAGAACTAGAAGAAGAAGAAGAAGAAAAGAAGAAGAAGAAGAAGAAGAAGAAGAAGAAGAAGAAGAAGAAGAAGAAACCAAGAGAAGAAGAAGAAGAAGAAGAAGAAGAAGAAGAAGAAGAAGAAGAAGAAGAAGAAGAACCTAGAAAGAAGAAGAAGAAGAAGAAGAAGAAGAAGAAGAAGAAGAAGAAGAAGAAGAAATACTGAAGAGCATATAAGGACAAAATAAAATAGAAAAGAAAACACCTATGTGTGCTTTAATTTTTCTTGAGAGAATCAATTTAAAAAGAAATGTTTTGTAATCTAAGAGATATAACGATAAATTTTTTTTGTCAATCAAGTTGCTCTCACAGACAAAGACAGTTGATCAAAATCAAAAGAAATGCCAATATTACAAATCGATATTGGACGTCTGGCTGCAACCTCTCGTATCACCTGTAGAGTGCAAATAGGTACCATGTAAACCAGGGGGAGGATTGTTCCTGAAATGAGGTTACCAAATGAGTACTCGATATTATCAGTTTAACCATTGTACGAAAAGGTAGAAATCCAACTAATCTCCCTCATTATGGGTAAATAATAGGGCAGGCTGGGCTCTTCAACCTTGGTAAGTCAACCAGTCTAGGAGAAGAAAAATATTTAAGTTTCCAAATATATTACACCAAAGAAAAAATATTATCTTTAAGAAATAAACATTAAAACATATAACTACATAATTCATTTCATTCTATTGTATCCTGGGTTTATACATATACGGGTATTTTTTTATCTAAGAAAATAAAAAAGTATAGTGTGTTTATTTTTGGGAGTATGGGGGGTAAGGCTGGAACAGATTATTTGCATTTCAGTTTATTTCAACGGGGAAAATTAATTTGATATACGACAAAATTGACTTACGAGCGAAATGAATGAAACTCGTAAGTCAAGACACCACTGTATTAAATTTGTAATGTGAGAAATATATATATTAGGTTGGCAATTAAGTTCCCGCCGTTTTTTTTTTAATTTAAAATTTTTAAAAGGTTTAATAAAAAAAATAATAAGTATTATTTGTATTATTCGGACTATTATCCTTATCTTCATTGATTTCTGTACAAAGTTTCGGCCTTCTTCAGGTATTTCTTGTCGGACTCTGGAACCTTCCCGAACTACTCGGGAACTTCTCGGACTCAGGAACCTTCTTTTCGAACTGGGGAACCTTCTTGTCGTAATCGCGTGGTTTCCAGAGTCCGACAAGAAATACCTCAAGAAGGCCGGAGGGCACATCGACCGAAACGTTGTACAGATAACAATGAAAATGATGACAATAGTCCGAATAATACAAATAATACTAATCATCAAGCCTCGTCTCAAAGATTCAGAGAAACAGTAAAAAATAATAACTAATTAATTAATAATGTATTCGCCTTTGTTGTTTACAACTTCTTCCCAACGTTCAACAGGATTTTTAATACATCGTTAGTAGAAATCACCCGATTTCAACTCGAAAAATTGATCCAACCAACATCTCAGTTCTGCATCTGTATTGAACGAAACTCAAAATTGAAAAACGCAATAAATTCCAAAATTAAAAAAAACAACGGGAAACTTAGTAACCAATTAATATATATATATATATATATATATATATATATATATATATATAATATATATATATATATATATGGGAGTAAATATGGAAATTAAATCCGACAATATAAAGAAAATTTGAAAAAACAAGTATTCCGAAATTGGGACGAATTTAATAATCGATGTTTAAAACATTTCGGTTACATTGAACCTTCATCAGGATGTCTCTTGGGGTGAAGAAAATGATGGATGTTTTTATATGTGACAGGAGATGAACATCTTTTTAGTTATGTAACTGTATTTGATCAGCGTTTTAATTTTGAAAGGCAAGTCGCGATCTACTCACGCGAAGGTGTCATGACGCGTGACGCCACTCGAAAGAAATGCAAAAGACGAGAAAAAGTATTAATGGACTGATTATTTTTAAGAGAACATAGGGAAAACAAAGTGGGAATGATAACTAAATAAATAATTAAATGAAGCCTGGTATTTAGTAATTATTTAACACTATTTAACTAGAAACGGAGATATAATAAATAATACGTGTCGGTTATTAAGGGAACAAAGTGGGAATGATAACTAAATAAATAATTAAATGAAGCCTGGTATTTTGTAATTGTTTAACACTATTTTAGCTAAAAACGGAGATATATTGAAAAAACCATGTCGATTATTAAGAGAGGGTAAATGCGAAATTGCACAGGCTTCAAAAATCTGTCGTAGTCTTTTGTTGTGAATATGGGCTAATATTGTTGCATCATTGAAATTGAAGTTATGATTAGTTTCAGACATATGTTGGAGGAGGGTGTTCTGAAAATTGCCCAATTTAATATCGCGTTTGTGCTCATATAAACGCTTCTTGAGAGTTCTTGCTGTTTCCCCAATATATTTTTTGTCGCAATCTTTACATGGAATTGCGTAAACACCAGCCTCGGATTTTATAGGATGGTGAGACCCCACATTGAGTAAGCTTCTAATTGATTTGGATGAAATAGTAACGATTTTGATACCAAGGTGGTGTAAATTGTTTTCTATAGAGTTAGTGGAAGGGTTATTAGGTAAAACTATGTATCTATGGGGAAGTTTTGTTATATTAGAAGATGTATTAGTGGGGGTTTGTGACTGTTTTCCTTTATGGATTTTGAGAGCTTTGGATTTAGCAGATTGTATGAAAGATTTAGGGTAAAGAAGATTTATAAAGGAATTTTCTATATAATTGAACTCATCGTCTAGGTATTTAGGAGTGCAGATACGGAGGGCTCTAAGATAGAAGCCAATAATAATTCCTTTTTTAATGCTGGTATTGTGGTGTGAGTAAAAGTGTATGTGGTCATTTTTACAGGTGGATTTATGGTGGACTTTGAATTCTAATTTGTCTTTATTTTTTATGAGTAAAATATCCAAAAAAGGTAAAGAATTATTGGACAAATTAGAATTCATAAAAAATAAAGACAAATTAGAATTCAAAGTCCACCATAAATCCACCTGTAAAAATGACCACATACACTTTTACTCACACCACAATACCAGCATTAAAAAAGGAATTATTATTGGCTTCTATCTTAGAGCCCTCCGTATCTGCACTCCTAAATACCTAGACGATGAGTTCAATTATATAGAAAATTCCTTTATAAATCTTCTTTACCCTAAATCTTCTAGTTGTTCCCTTAATAACCGACACGTATTATTTATTATATCTCCGTTTCTAGTTAAATAGTGTTAAATAATTACTAAATACCAGGCTTCATTTAATTATTTATTTAGTTATCATTCCCACTTTGTTTTCCCTATGTTCTCTTAAAAATAATCAGTCCATTAATACTTTTTCTCGTCTTTTGCATTTCTTTCGAGTGGCGTCACGCGTCATGACACCTTCGCGTGAGTAGATCGCGACTTGCCTTTCAAAATTAAAACGCTGATCAAATACAGTTACATAACTAAAAAGATGTTCATCTCCTGTCACATATAAAAACATCCATCATTTTCTTCACCCCAAGAGACATCCTGATGAAGGTTCAATGTAACCGAAATGTTTTAAACATCGATTATTAAATTCGTCCCAATTTCGGAATACTTGTTTTTTCAAATTTTCTTTATATATATATATATATATATCCCACAACAATATTTTAAAAAATAGAGAAATTCCATGAAAACGCGTATTTCGGCCTAAAACACGGAGAGAAGCCGAAGACTAATGCTGTGACGTAATATCATTTATTTATCTATTTATCTATTATTTATTTATTCTTTAATTTTCTTTAAGTTGCGCATGACTTTCACGATCAAAGTCATGCCACATTTCGAACGATTACCATGATCGTATTTCAGATGAGTTACGTCACACAATTTCGAAAGAAAATTAACGGCTAAAAAAAAACGCCAAATCCGTTCACTTCATTTAATCATTTTTTTTTCTGTCATATACAACATTGCATTTTTTTCTCTCCAGACTCTCTGACATACCTTGAGAAAGGGTGATATTCACCCGAAATATCGGAATAGATTAAAACAGAAACAGAGCAACGGTTGAATATATAAAAAATCTGATTTTTTTTTGTTTTTCTTGTTTTTGTTCCAATGCTTTAAAAAGACCAAACAAACAACGTTCACAAGAACATAACACACACACACACACACACACACACACACACACACACACACACACACACATATATATATATATATATATATAATATATATTGGTTTGATGGTTGGTTTTGAAGGCTGTTACAATGTAAGTGTAAAGAAAAAGAAGGTAACTATGGTATTGTTTGTTAACCTTTAATTTATTCTTAATATTTCGAGATAAAATCTTTTCGACAGAAGATTTCTGAAACTGAAACTGTTGTTAGTGATCGTCCATTCTGCTTTGTGTCTTATATCTTCCAAATGTTAAAGGTTAACACACAATACCATAGTTACCTTATTATTATTTTTATCTACAATTGCATTGTGATAGCCTTCAAAACCAATCACCAAACCAATATTAACAATGATTCAATCAAATTATAAAACACTTATATATATATATATATATATATATATATATTATATATATATATATATATATGTATATATATAATATATATATATATATATATATATATATATAATGGAGAGATTGTGTAACTATCTGTCTGGAAACGAAGCTACGTCATCACTGACGTCACGATATTCTTAGTTATTTAACTTATATTTTTAACGATTACAAAATTGTCCTTATTTAATCTTAATTAGTATCTTATTTATTAAAAACGATCTCTATTAAAGTATAAGTGATTTAGATTGATGCCTTTAAAATCCTGAAATATGGGTTATTTATCTCTAAGAAATAAATATTTCCATAGTATTTGTTTGGAATAATTTGCATAATGATTTTAACAAAACTGGGTTTGATAAATAATTATTTGCTGTTACTGATTTCTAATACTATCATGTTATTCTCAAACCAATTTTATATAGAAAATTAATTAAAATAACATTAAAATAAGTGTAATATTTTTTATATTCGTTCTTATTTATTTTCGTTGGTCTTTCTAACTGAATATATTATATTACATTAAAACTTAAATACTTGCGTCCAGAGGGCGCATATGTTTGCTAGTATATATAACCGAATAAACATGTTTCTAATGTGACACGTAAGTAAATAAAGTCGTCGGGGTGGCCTAATGTCGGTATCAGCCATGCAGAGAGGGATTCTATCCCCTTTTCACTAGCGCTAGACCAAGAAGATTGTTTTTTCTGAGGCGAAGCGCCACACCTAACACCAGCTCCTTACTTTACCGCACAGATCCCTGTGCTACTCATACGCTGAGTTGGCGAGGCCGAGTATCGAACTAGGAACCTTGTGGTTTCTAGCCGAACGCTCTACCGACTGAGCTAACCCGGCCCTTAGTTATTGTATATTGCTTGGAAGCGTGTGTTGTAATGGTTAAAGTCATGGGAAATGGACTCGTCGCCCCGAGGTCAAATTCCTTGTCGTGGTAATTGCATTTCACTTAGCGCCAATACCCTTGGGAAAGGTATGAATCCTACTCTCCCTCCAGCTATGGGTGAATAGTAGAGCAGACTGGGCTCTTTAACCTTAGTTAGGCAACCGATCTAGGAGAAGGAAAACTCTGAATTCAAACCTGTTGAACTACGCTTAAGAAATTGACCTTGTGTCACATCCTGCTCGTGCGGGGGAGTGGGTTGGTAAATATGTATTGTATATTGAACATTTTCTAAATGTGGATGTATGTGATTGTTCCCTTCTGAATTATGGGGATTGACAACGAACGGCACTATGTTCAAAATATAAGTAAAATAAATGCTTTTCATCCTTCAGGCTGTGTGGAATTTCGAGGCACGTACTGGTAAGTGCGTACGCGAGCGCGTGTGCGTGTGTCTGTGTGTGTGAGAGAGAGAGTGAGAGAGAGAGAGTGAGAGAGAGAGAGAGAGTGTGTGTGTGTGTGTGTGTGTGTGTGTATGTATGTGCACACGCGCGCACGCGCGTGTGTGTGTGTGAAACTGCGAAAAATCAAACATAATGAGAGGTTGTTATGCTAAGTCAGTGTGCTCCACGTTTACGAAGTCGTCGCATTCGGCTTTGTGTCCTTGGAACTGAAGAAACATAAAATTATCAAAAAGGTTTTCATTACTGAAGCAACGTCTCTTCTCACATTGCAAATTTAATACGTTGCAAATGATAAGCGTGGGGGGGGGATGATAGTACGGAAAGAAGATCAATTTTCTTCGCCAGAAACTAAGCAGAACTTTCGACTACTTTTCATCACGTAACTGGATAGCTCGCACCACAATTTTCAATGTTAAGAATACGCATGCGCACGTTTCTCTGTAAACCAATCAGCAATTTGTAAAAAGCCAAACCCACACACAGTAAGAGAGATGCACACATACATGTATACATGTGTATATAGAAGCGTATGAAAGAAAACAGGAACGGAAATAGGCAAGGAGTGTGGTTTGATTTTGAGAAGAAGAAAAAAAGGAATCAACAATCCGGGTTTAAATAGCAGTTGAGACTGATTATTTTTCATCATCATCATCAGCATCATCATCATCAGGTCGCGCTGGCAGCACAGATATTGATGATTATCTCTCGAAAACCGTCCCTATCACTCACCACCCCCGGGAGGTCCTATGCGCCGCATCCAGTATCCGTACTGTTCGATGTAGGTATTTGTTGGACGACCCACACCGACGTGCCCGTATGATAGTTTCCACAGGAGAACGTCACTTATGAGTTCGTCCGAGTTTCTCCAACAGTGTCCAGTATGTCTCACTCGCTTCAATCGGATAGTTTCATCATCATCATCATCATCATCATCATGTCCTTACTCCGCCTGCAATGTTCAGCATGTCTTGTTCGTATGGTTGAGATGGGAGGTAAGTAATCGTACAGCCGTTGTTTTGTAGAGTGGGGCTTCCAAGAGTTGTTCAAAACAGTAGTAAGCCCTGTCGGCTGGGGCTATAGAATACACCGACTGCACCTCTGCAGAAGGATATGATCCCCCAATGCGGACACCAGTATATCCAGCACGGATATTCATGACAATCTCTCGCCAACCGCCAACCGTCCCTACCACTCATCGCCCTCGGGAGGTTCACGCTGACATGCCCATATGCAGGTTTCCCCTGGAGAACGTCACTTATGAGTTCGTCCCAGTTTCTCCAATAGTGTCCTGTATGTCTCACTCATCTCACTCGGATGGCTTGTGAGATAAACGGTAAGTGGCCGTACATCTGTTGACTTGTTGGGTGGGATTCCAACCCTTTTTTTTAAACCGCACGCAGCATTCCTGTGCAACTCCCATCTAGTTTATTCTCTAGGCACTTCGTTAGGATCCAAGTGGTGCAGCCATACAGTAACACTGATTCAACTACGGCTTGGAAATATCAATTATATGGAAATTTGATCTCACTGTTCATATACACTTGGCACATACTTATAGCCTTGTGCCGAATCTAAGTTACGCTTAGTAAATAACTATGCTGCAGTTGGATCAACTGGCTACCTAAAATATGCTCTCATATGCTTTGACATTCCAGTGGAATTGGATCCTTGGTAATCCCTTGGTAAAGAGTCCTGAGTATTGGTAATCGTCTGGTAATCCGGAGTATTGTAAGTCAATGAGTGCAATTAGAATTATGGCCAGTGTGGGAGTTTAAGTAGTGTATCAGCCACGCAGTATGACTAGTGATTGGCCGGAGGAATACATCACGTGACTTTGGCTAGTATATAAATTCAGGTGGGGAATTGGAGCACACCTTATATACAAAATATTCCAACAGTTACCATTTGTCAATCATCGGCAACGGTAAATATTCACTTAACTCCCGTTATTTTGAATCTAACGAACTCTAATTCAAAAATATATATCTACAGTGCGTACATAATTCATAAGCTACCTATGAATTATGTAACAATATCTCTGATAAAATAAACTGATAATTCTTCCATTTCAAGTGATATTTTTAAGACTATTTATTATATCGTAATATTTTTTAAAAATCGACGATCAGTACTTAAGCTTTATGATCTTTTGGTTTGTTTGTTTTTTATTCATTTATTTATTTATTTTACTAGCAATAAACAACACCCCCGGGCGGTATAAAAGTTAATTTTTGAAAGATATTGCTTGAGGGGGTGAGAGTTAAAAAATCAATGTCAGAGGGTTCGTATAAGTAAGCAAAATGCACATATTTATTAAAACAGCAAAAAATAAATAAATAAAACAAAATGAAATGGAAACTTAGTCCTGTTCTCCTCAAATACAATGTTGCGTGCATGTATTAATTCTTAATCAAACAATTATTTTGAATATTTTCAACAGAAAGTTTACACAAAATCGTCGGTATTTATTTATTTGTAAAAAAAAAAGTAAAGTCAACGGGGCGGCATAAAGTCGGTATCAGCCAGTCAGCGAGGGAGTCTATCCCCTTTTCAATAGCGCTAGACCAAGGCGATTGTTTTTAGCATCTGAGGTGGAGCGCCACACCTACCATCAGCTCCTTACTTTACCGCAGAGATCCCTGTGCTATGAGTTGGCGAGGACCGGTATCGAACTAGGAACCTTGTGGTTTCTAGCCGAACGTTCTACCGACTGAGCTAACCCGGCCCATATTTATTTGTAAACTTTTTAATTAACTTCTTGTTACTGAAAAAAAGGGTTCGAGGGTAAAAAAATAAATTTTTAAACTACTTACTCAAATTTTGAGTGTATATAACACAGGAATATTGTGACCTAAGCTGTGACGTAGAGCTGTGACGTAGTTTTTGTTACAGACAGAAATACACACAATCTCCATTATTAATAGATTTATTTATTTATTCATTTATTTTTTGTTATCAAATTAATAGTAAAGGAACCTAAGTAAGTAAAGGTGAAATTACACTGACTAGATAAGTTCGTCTTACTTGGATGGTTTTATGTAAGTGGATGTACATCTGCATTTTTGTAGGGTGCTGCTTCCAGGAGAATTTCAAGACAGCACACGGCATCCCTGTCTAGTTTACATCTAGCTTTTTCTCTAAATCTTGCGTTAGAGACTAAGTTACACAGCCATACAGTAGCCCTATCACCGATACAGCTTAGAAGCTCTGAAATAAGCAGTTTGCATTTTATATAGCGCTAATAACCTCAGGAAAGGTAGGGAACCCTCAACTTGGTTCGGCAACCACACAATTCAAACCTGTTAGACATCACATAAGAAACTAAATGCGTGTCCCATCCTACTGGTGCCGGGGGGGGGTGAAAATATTTATATCTCTGATAAGTTGAAGCCACAATTCTTCCATTTCAAGTGTTAATATTCACAACTGTCTGTATTCTAATTCTCGTGCTTTTTGTTTTTTTATTTTGAGGGGAGGGGGGTTAAGGACGCCCGCTATCATCTTTTAACACTCTCTGGTTAAAAAATAACACTGTCCCAATCGTCCTAGATAAAATGCAAAAATGTAAATCCTGATTATCTGGTGTTGTTTATCTATCTTATTTTTTTATCAGTGTCGTCACTTCAGATAAATTATGGACCATTTCGTTTCCATTAGAAAGAAAGAAAGAAAGGGAAGAAAAAGGACATGCTACACTGAAATATATAATAAGAAACAAAGAAAGGAAAAAAAAAAGAAAGAGAGTAGGGGAAATATATAGAGAGGTGGTGAGCATGCGAAAGCGATTACGCTAATCTATTTCAGTCAAGCATAATGAAAAGACGAAAAGAAGAAAAAAAAAGAAAGAAAAAAACTAAGAGGGACTTAAATCAAGAAGATTATACTTTTTACATATTGAACTATTTAGGAATAGCTCTTAAGTAAACATATCAAACGTTGTATTATTTAAATTATCATACTGTGGTATAACCACAGGCCCCGCTAGTTTGTTATATCTTATAATGGAGATTGTGTGTTTTTCTATCTGTAACCGAAACTATATTACTACCCAAGCCACAGTTCCCTTCGTTATTTACATCACATTCTCCATGATTTTATTTTTATTTAAACCTCAATTATTAATAAAATTGCTTCACCTTTTTATTAGTGTTGTTCATATCTACATACAAATAACATGCAATTGTATTTATATATACAACCAAATAGCGGTTTACTGTGCGAACGAGAAGGCTAATTTGCATATTGATATTAAAAATGTGATTTTGATAAATATATGCTTAGTATTATTGGTTTCTAACTGTTTGGTTTTATTTTAATGCATATAAGCAAAAATCTCTTCAATGAATCTTAAATGAAATCCATTAACAAGAAAAGATAACTGTCATTTTATTCTTTACTTCCTCTTTTAACTAAATATTTAAATTAGAAAAAATAACAATGAAAGACGAGAGTGATGGAAGAGTAAATTTCAGTTGTTCTATTTTTCGATTATATCCCCCTCTGTTTCAATCTTTTTATCTGCATTCTTATTTAGTTTCATTAGCGTTTCTGATTTAATATAATATTTCCTTACATTAAAACTTAAATACTTGCACCCGGAGGGTGCATATATTTGCTAGTTATAATAATGTTTTTAATCTGCGATCAGTACTTGAGCCTTTTTTTGTTCTTTCTTTCTTTTTTTTTTTTTTTTTGATTGTTGCTAGCGCATTATGAGTAAAGCCCCATAATCATCCAACGATGAAAATACACTAACTAGATATCACTTAGTGAATAATGGCAGGCAGGCGTTAAAGTACCCGGGTACTATAAATCAGACCTATCTCTTTTATCTTTACCTCTCAAGATTTGACGACTACTTAGGTTTCACCCCTAAACGGCTTCACAGACAAGTGAGGTGCATGAGGAGCAACAGGGGGTAATCGAGTAATTCCAATTTACTTTGCAAAAAATCTTAACTCGGCTGTCAGAACGAACGACAAAGTTGCAATGAAGCAACGGGTCAAATAACGCTGAATGTCAGCCTGCACTGAGACGCCACTGCGCATGCGTGGGATTCGGTGTGAGAGAGAGAGAGAGAGAGAGAGAGAGAGAGAGAGAGAGAGAGAGAGAGTGTTTGTGAGTGTGTGTGTGTTTTATACAGCGATCTCCTTACATTATCATGTTTTTTAATGTTCTTTCTTTTTTTTATTATCTTTCTTTCCTTTCTTTTCTTTTTTTCTTTTTTTGACATGGAATGTTAGGTGCCTATGTTAAACAAAACAAAAAGCAAATACAAAAAACAAACAAATAAAAAAAACAAAAACAAAACAAATGGTTTATAAAACAATGTCACACATGTGAATGTCAAATACCTTTTTATTACAATACCTGGACACAAAACTAGAAACGATATTCGTGCATTTGCTTTCATATCAAAATTGTGTAATATTATAAGGTTAGCCACGCGTACGTAATGAATAGTAAATGTTATCTATACAGCGCGTGGTGTAATGGTTAGAGTCATGGGAAATGGACTCGTCGCCCCGAGTTCAAATCCTCGACTTGGTAATTGCATTTCATTTAGCGCTAATACCCTTGGGAAAAGTATGAATCCTACTCTCTCTCCAGCTATGGATACATAGTAGGACAGACTAGGCTCTTTAACCTTGGATAGGCAACCGATCCAGGAGAAGGAAAACTCTGAATTCAAATCTGTTGAACTCCGCTTAAGAAATTGATCTTGTGTCACATCCTGATCATGCGGAAGAGTTGGTAAATATATATATATATATAAAGGGCAGTTGTTTGTATGAATGTATGTCCGGTGTAAATTACGAAAATAAAACAGTTAACGACAAGGTATATATATATATATATATATATATATATATATATATAGTGTGTGAACAAAAATTATTAAGACAATCAGGAATATTTCTTGTATGTTGTTTATTCTCAACTAGTTTCGACCTTCGGTCATCTTCAGGAGAAAATTTCTTATTTGAAGAAATTGTTGATACATTATTAGAAAGGGAGCATTATAGAAGAATTATAAAAGTTCAAGTGTTTTTGTGGGTTTAACATGCTGTTAAAATCCGAGTAGGCGAGTGTATTTAATAGTAGCATGTTCATTTGTTACGTGAAGAACCTCTATGAGGTAGGTTATTTTTAGATGCTCTTATATATGTGAGGGAGTGGTTCATGGGAGTTGTGTGCATGACTGTATGTGTATATATATATATATATATATATATATATATATATGTGTGTTTACATATACTGTGTGAGTGTGAGCGTGTGTCTGTATCACGGTACTGTGCGCGTGACTTCTAGAATTTTAATTGGGTCAAGAGTGGCTTGTTTGATGTGTGGTGGTCAGTGTTTGTTTATTTTAGGTGACCTCGGCCACCCTCGGCCATATAATAATATATATTATATATATATATATATATATATATATATATATATATATATATATATATTCAGTGTTTCTTCAACACCCAGTCAAATTCTCTGTCGTACCAAACTGTTAGAACTTCTTTATAACGGACTGTACTGTAGATCTAGGGATAGCTAACCGGTTTTAGAGAGTGCTGTCTCGTGGAAATTTATAATTATCTGTCTCAAGTCAGCACTAATCCCCGTTGTCTTCCCTATAAATCATATATAATTTCCAATCAAATATATTTGCTAAACTTGATTTTGATAGCAAACCGCAACAATATATGTTATTTCATTTTAGAAATAAGTATAGTTTAAACAAATATTGTTTACTTTGAGAACTCCTAATTTTTGTAAACGTGTTCTAAACTTGTGTGTATGTGTGTGTATACATTAGATATCATATATCATATAAATATATTATTTATACACTATATGCGTTGTAAGTGCCTTCAAGTAAAAATTTAATATATACTTTATTCAGCAACGTTTCTAAATAAAGAAACATCCAAAAATCTTATTCACTTCGCCGAAGGGCATACGGTCTGTTTGTTATTATTCTCTCAATAACGCCCCCTTACCTATTATGGGAGAGGCGTGTAGTAGTATCATTTGACAAGCTTAATTTCGCTAGGATGGTCAGCTGTGTACTGTGGCCGAGGCGATAAAAGTGTTTCACTAGTGTTTCACTGTGTCTGCTGAAGTCCCGGTTTCGATTTCTGTCGGAGGGAAATCGTTAGTATACACCGCTGATGAGACTTAATAAAGTCGAAACAGTCTGTACGGTATTCTACACATCGAGCCATCCTTTGCTGGGATTACACTTGTCAAGTTCATTTTCTATAAGAAAAAGTATTGAATTTTATGTGATACATGCGTTGTAAGTGCCTTCAAGTAAAAATGTAATATATATATATATATATATATATATATATATATGGAAAAATGAGTAAAAAAAAGAAATGTAACCACAGGCACGCTAGTTTGTTATATTATAATAATGTTTTTAATCTGCGATCAGTACTTGAGCCTATTTTTTGTTATTTCTTTTTTATTTTTATTGTTGCTAGCGCATTATGAGTAAAGCCCAATATATATATATATATATATATATATATATATATATATAATATAATAAATATATATATATATATTTATATATATATATATATATATATATATATATATATATATATGAAAGTACGTAAATAAATATTGTGTTTATTTGATATGGCTTTTAGCCGACAATTTTTGGAGCATATGTGCCTTATAGAAGTCATACCTAATTTTTGAAAATTAATTAGTTAATAATTAATGAATTTAGGCGGGCATATATGTTCAAATGTCAGGATAAACAGATCGAGAAAATGTCAGTCCCTGAATGTACATTTTGACCTATTAGGTCTCATCATATCTATAACCTGATGAGACCTAATAGGATATTTGAAAATGAAAATAGCATTAAAATTCTATTTAAAAATGTCCGTAAAGTTAAACAAATCAACAGGGAAGTGCATAACTATCTTTTATTTCAGACTTGATTAACATAAGGTCTTTTTACGATTGGATTTTTATGGGGCATCCAGCGAGGATTAAACTCGCTATTCAGGAGTAACGGATCTGCAAGACTAGCCTGCTAACAAATATACTACTTTGTTTTTGTTTTCTGTAGTTTTTTGTAGTTTTTTGTAGTTTTTTGTTTGTTTGTTTTTTCCTCTATCCATGTGATGCCGGACAGTCACTTCTAGTTCCTTTATAAATGGAATGATTTCTATAATAAAGACAGTTGCTTTGTCGTGCGGACGGTATGTGGGTACAATTATTACTACGAACTGATAGTGTTGGCGAGCGAGATCGTAGACTGTTGGTGGATGGCAAAACGCAATGCGTTAGAATAACCATTTGTAGGCGAGCATCCTCTTTCTTATCAATCGAGTGAAGTTTAGATTAGTTCTGGTCTCGTGGGATCATTTTATTTCACTCCTTGTGAGTTTTTCACATACACAATACACACACACACACACACACACACACACACACATTATATATATATATATATATATATATATATATATATATAAATTTTTGGTACAGGCAAATCTAAATAATACTTTAAGGGTAATCATTATGATCACCTATATAGGTGGATACGAAGGAAAAGAGAAAAAAAAATTGTTTTATTTGATAAAAAACAAGGGCCCTTTCGTCCGGTTGCTCATCAAGGTTTATACAGCCGGAGACGACTAAAAGTCAAATTGTAAATACATATGGGTATATATATGAGGGGGGTTTTAGGGAAAGAAAAAAAATTTTTACTTTCTTCTTTTAAGTCCCCATTAAGTGACACCAGGCCCCAGACACTCACCCAATAAAATAAGCGAGTGCCTAGGTCTGATTTGTTTGCACAAGGTAGGACGAAAAAAATTTATAATTACGGCCTCAAGGACCTGTAAATGATGTTTCGTCCTAGCCTTGTGCAAAATAGAAATTGGTGATGATTATAACTATATATATATATATATATTATATATATTATATATATATATATAAGGTATCCAAATGCCTGTTAGTAAGGGATGATTCCACCTGGGATCCTCAAAATCTCACTGTATATCCATACTGTATGCTCCTGTACGTGCAAACATATATTCATACAAGGATTTTTTATAAATCCCAAAGAGAGCTCAATGTATAATAATCAATAAATTAGATTAAATACAGAGTAATATTTAACTTTCAAAGAAAGAAACAAAAACAGAAAAAAAACGGAATGATCTTTATTTAAGTTTTTTCTTTCTTTGAAAGTTATATATATATATATATATATATATATATATATAAGATTTTTTTGAATGTTTGTTTATTTTTTTAGAAGCATTGTCGATAATATTTATATTTTTGCTTGAAGGCAACTACAATGCGAATATCGCATAAATTCGATAATTATAGAAGATAATAATAATGACAATTCTTCTAACTAACTTGTCTTCTTCTGGGCTGATTTTGGTCATTATAATTAAATAAATTACTAAGACTTTTTTTTCTGTACGATATTCTACACACCGAGTGATTCTTTGCGGGATTCACTTGTCATTATTATTATCTTCTATAATTATCGAATTTATGCGATATTCGCATTGTAGTTGCCTTCAAGCAAAAATATAAATATATATATATATATATATATATATATATATATATAGATAGATAGATAGATAGATAGATAGATAGATATTAGTCCAAAAGTGAACGTAATTGCCCGACTGGTGTTAGAACTCACTTATAACGATGTCCAGTACGTTAGCTACCACGCCACGGGAACTCTTTTATATACCCCTTAACATCGGCTATATAAATGGCGAGATGTTACAATTTTTGAGGAGTCATAAATGTTTGAGCAGTACATGTAAGTAGAATAGATTTCGGGTCTGTCGTTTTAGAGTCAAGGGAGTCAGTGGAAATTTACCACTGACTATCAATAACCCTTGACCCCCAGAGGCTCGAATCTCTCTATATATATTCAAGGTTTCGTTGTTTTATGACTTATCAACCCTTTTCGGGTTATCATTTTAGTATAGAATTTATTTTAAGACGCGCAACAAATAATAGCCCTTTCCGCTGGGGCAGTTTTTAACACTCATTTTTTTTTTCTATTTAAGGCTCGAATCTCACGCGCCATGAGAAACACGGGATTTAGTTTAGAGATTCTCGCCCCCGCGGAAAATTATGGGCTAAATAATAAACTTGATCAAGAAAAAAAAAAGTCTTAGTAATTTATTTAATTATAATGACCAAAATCAGCCCAGAAGAAGACAAGTTAGTTAGAAGAATTAAGAAGAAGCAGCTAGAAGAATCAACACATAACCAGGGAAATGAAGATTACTAACATCATCTCTCAAGTAAGTCTCCAGTCTGTCTGTCTGTCTCTCTATCATCTGAGAACTATCTTACTCTCTCATTTATGTACTCGACGTGAGTATATAACACACACACACACACATACACACACACAGAGAGAGAGAGAGAGAGAGAGAGAGAGAGAGAGAGAGACGATTATGAGGAGATGATAGATTTGTTCTTACTTCTTTGTCTTGTCTACCTCGTCGCCCGCCATATTTTCAGGGCTGTTTTCCCCGGGTTGTTTTCTTCTTTCTTGTTCAGGCTGGGTGTCTGTGCATTCTTGTTTGTTATTTTGTAACAAAAACTTGTTGTTTTTTGTATATAGCTTTTATTCAAACAACACCAACCCCAAAACCGCGCGGATTAAGAAGTGACATTCAAAAGAACATCTTCTTTCGAGGAGTAACTCGTCAGATCTTACAAAAAATTGTCCCGCGCTTCTAATCGTGCGTTTCCGGAAAGGGTTAATGTTGTATACTGGTTTCGAATTCACGACGCTAAATTCGTGTATGCTAGTAGCGGATATCGTCACTACCCCAAAAGCGATGTATGGTAGTAGTCAGCTACTGAACTTCAATAACAACAGATACGCTTATACAAAAGAGGACTCTTCTTTATTTTCTCCGGTGTGTGGTAGGTGAGGGGCGCAGAGCTTACAATGAGAATGCCGGTGGCTAGCCAAGAGCGCAATGTTCACAATGAGTGCCCGAGGGATGTTTTGTTGACGGGAGTCTGAAGTTAGCGGCTGCCAATTCTCAACTGCTGAACTCTCCGTCTAACCGTCACTTTTCAATCTTTTACCCAGCATGCTCTGGTCTATTCAAATTACACCGGAACTGTACTGCGTGACCTGCAATCCTAGATTTGTCACCAGTCAATAGGAAGTACTTTGTCATCCTGCTATTGTTGTTTTTCCGGACATTTCGTTTGATCCGGTCAGAAGTAAGCCTCGGATCTTAATCACTTTTCCTCTTTATTCGATCCAGACTTCTGTCTGGAACATCCTTTGTTTCCCAATTCCTTTGTCTATTTGAATTTCTTTTCGCGCCAAAAGAATTGAAACAATAGTTAATCTGCAACATTAAGTCGAAGTCATTGCCTGTCAATAACGGTCGACTGTAATTTTCCACTTAATTCCCTCCGATTTTAAATTTTCTATCGAACTCTGATTCAAAGTTTATACTAGCTACAGTACATATATAATTCATAGGCTATCCATGAATTATGTAACAATTCTTTCACACCACATTTGAACTAACGATAACAATTTCTATAAAAAAATATATACTTATTATAGAGAAGAAAAGTGGGGTCTTTAAACTTGGTACGGCAACCGGTCTAGGAGAAAGAAAAACTGAATTCAAACCAAAGAAGCTTTTTCCTCGTAAGTTAAAAACTACTTCCTCCCCCTCCTCCCCATCTCCTCCTTCTCCTTCACCTTTTCCTCATTATCATCTCTTTCCTCCTAATCTATTTAGCCTTATTCTTTCTCTTCTCTTGAATCATATCCTTTCCTCTTTCCAGAGAGCTTAACACCAGTGGTGGAGGGCATATGTATGTCTCATTATTTTTATATTTTTGCCATTTTTTTTTAAACATTCGTTCCAAAAACATTCGATCACCAAAAATACAGCCTCAAAATTTGAGTCTATGTATTTGAAGAATACCAACTTTCCATTCTTTGTTTTTCTGGGTTTTATTATTTTTTTTTTGTGTGGTGGTGGGGTGCTAGTTTTGATACCGACATTTGACCTTTATACAGAAGAAGATGTTTTAAAGTTGGTATGGCAACCGATCTAGGAGAAGGAAAACTGGAAAAAGAAGCTTTTTTTCCGTAAGTCAAAAAAACTACTTTGGGGAGCTCCTCCTCTCGCCTCCTCCTCCTTCCTCCTAATCAGAAACAAATCAATGTCTCCTTTCTCTATTAACCTTATCTTTCTTTCTCTTAAATCATTTCTCTCCTCTGCTCTCATTATTTGCTTCTCTTTTTGTCTTCTTTCCAAACATTATTGATCAGCAAAAATGCAACCTTAGAATGCCTTATGTCTGTGTAGATGAAGAATACCCATTTTCCATTCTTTGTTTGTTTTGGTTGTTTTTTTTTTTGTCTTTTTGTTTATTTATTTATTTTTATTTTGTTTGATAGTTTTGATTTCCCATTCAATGTTATTACTAAATATAAACGGGTATAATTCCAGGATAGATACGCTTTGTTGTGGGTTTTTATCTTCATAACAAAACGTTTAAATAGCTCCTTTTCCTCTTTTATCTGCACCTGCCTCAATATTTCAATTTTTATTTCTTTAAACTCTTTAATTCTATCACCAAAAATCCAACACAATTTAGTTAACATTATACAGCAATGCAAAAAAGAGATGCTAATGCATTTTTGTAAACTTTAAAATATCTTCAATTTCGATCATTTTCGAAACACCTGTGGTTAGTAACATAAAAACAAAGCAAGAATGTTTTCCTAACATTAAAATATTTCTGTTCAAGGTTTCGAAGGCGCGTGGTCTAATTGGTTAGTGTTATAGGAAATGGACTCGTCGACCCGAGTTCAATCCCTGGACGAAGCTGTTGGCATTTCACATTGCATTAATAATCTCGGGAAAGGTTGAATACAATTCTCCTGCAGCTATGGGTAAATAGCAGGGTAGACTGGACTCTTTAACCATGGCTAGTCAACCAGTCTAGGAGTAGGGACATTCTGAATTCAAACCTGTTAAACTCCGCTTAAAAAAATTGACATTGTTCGCATCCCTGCTCGTACGGAGGGATTGTAAATATAATATATATATATATACCAACCCTCCACACGAGCAGGATTTGACACAAGGTCAATTTCTTACGCGAGTTTAACAGGTTGAATTCAAGTTTTCCTTCTCCTAGACCGGTTGCCTAACCAAGGTAAAGAGCCCAGTCTGCTCTACTATTTATCATAGCTGGAGGAGAGTAGAATTCATACCTTCCCCCCAAGGGTATTAGCGCTAAGTGAAAATGCAAATTACCACGCGCAGATTTGAACTGAGTCCATTTCCTATGACTTTAACCATTACACCATGCGCTTCCTACTAAATATATATATATATTCAAGTTTCGTTGTTTTTGACTTATCAACCCTTTTCGGGTTATTATTTAAATATAAATTTATTTTAGACTAGCACAATAATAGTCTGTCGGGGGCATTTTTTAACAACTCATTTTTTTTTTCTATTTAACCCTAGGTACCGTCATAACCTGGACGCATCGTGTGGTACATTGGTTAACAAGTGAGGCTTTCAAACAATTAATGGTGATTCTTGTGAGAATAGTCGGTTCCTACAAAAGGTCTTTAGCCCAAGTCATACTGAAAACACTAGCTTCGCAAGATCACCAAAGTATTGATGGTGATCGCTTAGAAACATATCTATATGTCAGACTAGGATTAACTTAATGAATATTAATGAAACTATTAAGCGTAATCGCCCGTACTACTCACACAAAACCCAAATTGGTTAGATGCGGCTCCCAATCCATCTACGACAAGAAAGTGTTTGTTACAAAACCATCACTGCCAAGAAGCTTTATATGATCCTAAGGAAAGTTCGGGGAGTTAACCCCGAAAACAAATCCAGTGCCGGAGTCCCTAAGATGGCGTAACGCTGAACTTCAGCGTTACACAGCAACTCCTTTGACACTGCCGTTGCCAAACTGCACTAGTTTCTTACGTTTTATTTGGAGCACAGCGGCAGTGTGGAGAGGGGGGCTTCTTGGGCAACAGCACATCCTCTGTATCAACCCGCCCAGGCTTAAAAAACCAACAGAATGCTGCCAACGAATATCTCCTATCATTCATCAGCATTGGATGTGGTTAGAGTATTTGCGAAGAGCGATTGCCGATAGAAAAGTATGGAGGGCAACAAGTACAACAATTTCAAGCCAAACCAGGAATACCATTATGATTTCCATTCGTAGAGATACACCCTGACTAATGAACTGTGAAATGAAACGAAAAAAGAGACAATTATCATTGAACTTTTTAAAAAGATTTCTTGTACCATTCCTTCTCAATACTGAAAATTGAGATACGTGTTTTGTATCGTGACTGAGAAAGTTTCATTTCTCCTTATAACGGAGATTGTGTGTAACCGAAACTATGTCACTACTCAAGTCACATTTCCCGTAGTTATTTACGGAATTTAAAAAAATAACAAATTTTGCAAAACATAATCAAAGTAGATTATGTTTTGTAAAATTTGTTATTTAAAAAAAAAAATTTTCTACCATTTACCTATGAGGTAAATGACAAGATACGTTGGGGAGGAATATAACTCAGCGATTTTCTTTTTGTTGGCGTCAACGAATTTTTAACGAAAGGGGAATATGTAAAAGTTATTTTTGTTAGTTAAAGGAAATGGTTTTGTTAAAATAGGAAAATCAAAATATTGTATTGATTTTATTTTGCTTATCGTGTTTACTGATAGGAGCAAAGGTAACTGCAACCACTTAGATGATATTGATATCGAGGGGTACACTTAATTTGGGGGCTGGTGGTCAGTTTGCTTTGATGATAAGGATTATGATGATGATCCAAAATGGCAGAATCTCTAAGACTTCTTACGCTATTTTTTTTTCAAGCAGAGTAGGTCTTACTGGATTCAAAATCAATATTCAACTGTCTGGCTATTTTCCCTAACTACAAAAACCGATCACTAATAGCAAAAACATGCGGCCTCCGGGAGTAAGTATTTAAGTTTCAGACTAAAGAAATTAAATAAGAACTCATATAAAACGATTACACTCATTTTAATTATATTTTAATTGGTTTCTATATAAAATCATACATAGGATCGATTTCAATACGTTGGAAGATAAAACAATAATATTAGAGATCAATAACATCAAATAATTATTTATTAACCCGGTTTTGTTAAAACCAGCATGCAAATGAATAATACTATATATATATATATATATTCTTTTATTTATTAGTTATATATAACACACATTGCAGGATTATATACACATTAATTACATGGGCTGTTTTGGGGTAAATCTAACTCAAATATTCATAGAGACCTACTTGATAGATAAGAATTATTCTATTGTAGGTATTAATGGATTTGACTATAAAATAAAATAAATACTCATTGATAAACTTACGCAATTCCTGAGTGAATTGTGATGTAAGCAGAGAGGCAGTTTTACATACAGATAGACAGACAACGAATCTCCATTATAATAACTAGCAAATATATGCACCCTCTGGGTGCAGGTATTTAAATTTTAATGTAGTGAAATATTATATTAAATTAGAAAGACTATGAAACTAAATAAGAATTCAGATGAAATAGAATAAAACACAATTTTAATTGAAAGATAAAATACTGAAACTTACACTTCCATCACTTCCGTCTTTCATTGCTATTTCTTCCAAATTTAACTATTTTGTAAAAATAGGTTTGGTTTGGTTTGTTTTGTTTTACGGCATATCAACCTCAGTGGGTCATTCAATGCCGATAAAGTTTTGAAATAAATTAATTCTTAATGGATAATACAATTTTTTTATAAATACATTTTTCTATTTAACCCATAGATGGGACCCTAACAGGTACTACCATTCCGGGTCAGAGTGGACCAGGGAGCAATGGTGATAAGGGGTGCTCCACATTCCCCAAACCTCCATAACTGGAACCTCACCATCAGATAGAGTTTTAACGTCATTCCAGGACATGTAGACCCGCAGCACCGCCTTCTAGCACCCATATGATAAAAAGGGGTTGGGGCTTGTCATAGGGCAATAGGGCTGGGAAAATTATATAGGTGCTAGGGCTTGACGTGACTAGCTGATTGATCGGAGAGGGCCTCTCCGACCGCCCGTCTAGCCCAAGATAGGGCCAAAGTGGAGTATTGCATGTCATGAATTGCTCATCCACCTGCTCATCCACTCTATCCTTAAGCATCACGAGTCGCCACCCACGGCCAACAGGTGGCCCCATTGGGGGAGTCTTACCTCTCTGCAGAGGTGCAGTCGGTGCATTCTAACGCCCCAGCCGACAGGGTGGTGGAAAAATAGGAAGTAAAGAATAAAATTACAATTATTTCTTCTTGTTAATAGATTTCTTTTAAGATTTATACCCGAGATTTTTGCTCATATTCATTAAAATAAACCAAACAATTAGAAATCACTAATACTAAGCACATATTCATTAAAGTCAAATTTTTAATATCAATATGCAAAAGAGCCTACCCGTTCATACTGTTAACGGTTATTTTGTTGTGTATATAAATACAATTGCATGTTATTAGTATGTAGATATGGTCAACAATGTAAAAAAATGTTTAATAATAATGTAGGTTTGAATAAAATCATGGAGAATGTGTGAGGAAATTGAAAGGCATACCTATGAACAAGCGGATTCCCAGCACCCACAAACAAAGCGCATCAGGATATGTTTGGCCAGTGCAAAGGGAATGAGTGTGGGGAGTGGCTACGGATATTCGAACTCGCTACCTCCTCGTAGCTGAAATGCTGTTGGCAGAAACCCGGATGAGGTATATCGGAATTTGCATAAGCGCAGCCGAACGAGCAGAAATAAGACGGACTGTCGCTGACACAGGGAGTGAGGAAGAAAGCAAGTGTTTGGACGACAAGTGAAATCTGACGACTGCTGTATTCAGGGTGTCAGGAAGTGAGAGTAAAGTGCTTCAGTTGGTAGAGACTGTGCTGACGGCGAAAGGAATTATATTTCGTTTGCTAGAGAGACTTACAAAAGATTAATATTATCTTAAATTTTTAGACCATCCAAAAGAGAATGTAACGAAAATAACTACGGGAATTGTGACTTGAGTAGTGATATAGTTTCGGTTACACACAATCTCCGTTATAAAGAGAAATGAAACTTTCTTAGTCACGATACAAAACGCGTGAATTACGAAGTTTATTGTTCAGTTCTTGCAGATTAAAAAAATGCACATTGACAAAGGCAAAGTAATAAATAAGATATAAGCCGAGATGACAAAAAAAGAGGGAAACAAATTCATGTTTGGCATCCATGAACTCACCCGAGCGTACGTATAATCACATATATACGTACACATCACGAAATAAAAGTATATCTATTCACGGGCATGTGATCACGCGCACATGGATACCTTACCCGGGAATAGAAATACAAACACACGCATACGATACAACTTGTGTGTTTTTTATAAAAAAAACATTTGGCATTATTAATATTTCGAGCAATCAAACTACTGTTGATTTTTTAGCATTATCAGATATAGTATATTAATTTAATCATATATATATATATATATATATATATATATATATATGAGAGAGAAAGAATGAAAGATAGATGGAGAGAAAGATAAATAGATTGAGAGAGAAAGAGAGAGAGATAAATAGAGTGAGAAAGAGAGAGATAAATACAGAGAGAGATATATATATAGATATATAGATAGATAGATAGGGGGAGAGAGAGAAAGAGAGATAGAGAGAAGGAGGGAGGGAGAGAGATAGAGAGAGAGGGGGAGAGAGAAGAGAGAAAAGAGATAGGAGAGAGAAAGCGAGAGAGAAAGCGAGGGGATAGATAGAGACAACGTGAGTGAGAGAAAGTTAGAAAGAGAGAGAGAGAAAGATAGAGAGATAGAGAGAGGGGGGAGAGAGAAAGATAGAAAGAGAGGTAGATAGATAGATAGAGAGAGAGAGAGAGAGAGAGAGGGGGATAGATAAAGAAAGTGAGAGAGAGATATGGAGAGATAGATGTACAGCAATAGACTTTTGGGACATTAGAAACATTTTGACTGTTTTTAGAAAGTACATTCCAAACTGGGACAGGAAATCATAATTATATATATATATATATATATTATATATATATAGAGGAGAGAGAGAGAGAGAGAGAGAGGGGGGGAGAGAGAAAGAGAGAGGGGGATGAACGGATAAAAGGAGATTGGGATAGAAAGCTGGAACACAAAGAAAAATAGAATAAAATAATTTGAGATAGAAAGATAGATGGATAGATAGATAGATAAAAACATCAAAATATTGATAGATGTGAATATATTAGGACAGATCGATAGATAGATAGGAATGCTTATATAAGTATGTCCATATCAGTTTATTTTGGTTTGGTTTGGTATGGTTTCTTTCTCTAATGGCCTATCAACCTTTATGGGTTATTTAATGCCAAAAACAGTTATTAATTAACTCAAACCTTTTGGGTGAGGAGTTTATACCTTTGCCAAAGGTATTACTCCGAGAGGGAACGTAATTCTACGACAGGAATATCCAAATGATTATACTTTTATGAATGCAACTTCAACACACACACAAACATGTTGCATATATATATATATATATATAGAGAGAAGAGAGAGAGAGAGAGGGAGAGAGAGAGAGAGAGAGAGAGAGAGAGAGAAGAGAGAGAGAGAGAGAGGGAGAGGGAGAGGAGAGGGAGACAGACAGACAAACACATAGAGAAAACAGATAGAGACAGACAGACGGACAGATAGACAGAGAGAGACAGAGACAGAGAGATAGAGAGAGATATACAGAAAGAAATGGAGAGACAGAGAGGGGTAGAGGGTAAGAGAGGGGTGGAGGGGAGTTATATATATAAACTATTGTATATCAAAACATCATTTTTTTAAATGAGAGAGAGCTGATAATTTTTTTACAATTCTAATATATGTATATATTTTTACAATTATATATATATATATATATATATATATATATATATATATATGCCAAAATGGCAATTTCCTTCTCAATGATTTTACTCTATTATTCCTTCAGACACTTAACGGAGCCAATATCTACCAATATTCGATTCAATATCGCTTTAAGTGTTTCTTCTGGTATTAAAAACCATGACATAAGCACACGAAAAATGATTCACAAAACACAAAGCTAAATCGGACAGTTATAGCTAAAAGCAATTCTCTCTCTCTCTCTCTCTCTCTCTCTCTCTCTCTCTCTCTCTCTCTCTCTCTCTCTCTCTCTCTCTCTCTCTCTCTCTCTCTCTCTCTCTCTCTCTCTCTCTTCACTTTTTCCATCCCCAACTTCCTTACCCCCCGGGTTATCTCTGGCTTTTATTTTCTTTAACTTATCTTTCTTTTTATAATCCGTGTTATTGTTGCATTACACTCAGTGTTTCATTTTCATCTTATTTATCTTCTTTCTCATTATTTTCAATTTCTTTTTGATTCTTTTTGTTTTATTTCTTTTCCTTCTTTTTTTTTTTTTTTTTTTTTTTTGAAATCACTTCTGTCTCTGTCCTTTCCTGTTCAAGTTCAGATGCATTTGTCTATTATTCTTTCTTCATCTTTCATCCATCGCTATTCATCTATCTCTATTCATCTCTATTCATCTCTCTCTATTCACCTATCTCTATCTATTAATCTATCTATTTATATTCATCTATCTATCTCTATTCATCTCAATTAATCTATCTATCTCTATTCACCTATCTCTATTCACCTATCTCTATCTATTAATATATCTATTTATATTCATCTATCTATCTCTATTCATATCTATTCATCTATCTATCTCTATTCACCTATCTATCTTTATTCACCTATCTCTATCTATTAATCTATCTATTTATATTCATCTATCTATCTCTATTCATCTCTATTAATCTATCTATCTCTATTCATCTATCTCTATTCATCTATCTCTATCCATTAATCTATCTATTTATATTAATCTATCTCTGTCTATCTCTATTCATCTATCAATATTCATCTATCTATCTCTATTCACCTATCTATCTCTATTCATCTCTCAATTCATCTCTATTCATCTATCTATCTCTATTCACCTATCTATCTATATTCATCTATCTCTATCTATTAATATATCTATTTATATTCATCTATCTATCTCTATTCATCTCTATTCATCTATCTATCTCTATTCATCTATCTCCATTCACCTATCTCTATCTATTAATATATCTATTTATATTCATCTATCTATCTCTATTCATCTCTATTAATCTATCTATCTCTATTCATCTATCTCTATCTATTAATCTATCTATTTATATTCATCTATCTATCTCTATTCATCTCTATTCATCTATCTATCTCTATTCACCTATCTCTATTCATCTATCTCTATCCATTAATCTATCTATTTATATTAATCTATCTCTGTCTATCTCTATTCATCTCTATTAATCTATCTATCTCTATTCATCTATCTCTATTAATCTATCTCTATCTATTAATATATCTATTTATATTCATCTATCTATCTCTATTCATCTCTATTAATCTATTCATCTCTATTAATCTATCTATCTCCATTCACCTATCTATCTTTATTCATCTATCTCTATCAATCTCTATTCATCTATCTATCTCTATTCACCTATCTCTATTCACCTATCTCTATCTATTAATCTATCTATTTATATTCATCTATCTATCTCTATTCATCTCTATTCATCTATCTATCTCTATTCACCTATCTATCTCCATTCATCTATCTCTATACATCTATCTCTATCTATTAATCTAATCTATTATTAATCTATCTATCTCTATCTATCTCTATTCATCTATCGATATTCATCTATCTACCTCTATTCATCTATCAATATTCATCTATCTATCTCTTGTCATCTATATTCATCTATCTATCTATATTCATCTATGGCTATTCATCTGTCTATCTCTATTCATCTATCTCTATTCATCTATCTATCTCTATTCATCTATCTCTATTCATCTATCCCTATTCATCTATCTGTCTATATTCATCTATATTTATCTATCTGTCTATATTCATCTATCTATCTATATTAATCGCTATTCATCTGTCTATTTATATTCATCTATCCCTATTCATTGATCTATCTATTCATCTATCTCTATTCATCTATCTATCTCTATTCATCTATCTATCTCTATTCATCTATCGATATTCATATATCTATCTCAATTCATCTATCTATCCCTAGTCACCTATATTCATCTATCTATCTATCTATATTCATCTATCCATCTCTATCCATCTATCTCTATTCATCTATATATCCCTATCTATCTTTATTCATCTATCTATCTCTATTCATCTATCTCTATTCATCTATCAATTTATATTCATCTAGCTATCTTTATTCATCTATCTCTATTCATCTATCTTTATTCATCTATCTATCTCTATTCATCTATCTTTATTCATCTATCTATCTCTGTTCATCTATCTATTTATATTCCTCTAGCTATCTCTATTCATCTATCTTTATTCATATATCTATCTATTCATCTATCTATCTCTATTCATCTATCTCTATTCATCTATCTATCGATATTCATCTATCTCTATTTATCTATCTAACTTTATTCATCTATCTATTTATATTCATCTAGCTATCTCTATTTCTCTATCTCTATTCATCTCTATTCATCATTCCGTCTTTCTTTTCATCTTGTTTTCTTCTTTCTTCTTTTTTTTTTATCTTGTTTCACTCCCTTATTTGTAGGTTATCTAATTTGTATTCGTTCTTTTCTCTTTAAAACAAATCACTTTTGCCTCTGTCTTTTCCTATTCAATGCATTTGCCTTTCATTCATTCTCTTTTATTCCGACTTTGTTCTTTCTCTACCATTCGGCCCCTCTTCTCTCTATGTCATCTTGTATTGTTCGTTTTCCATCATTCCACCTTTATTCTTTATATCCTGCTATGATTTTCTTCTCTCACTATGTTTATGGCTATCTTTCCTCTCTTCTCTCTCTCTCTCTCTCTCTCTCTCTCTCTCTCTCTCTCTCTCTCTCTCTGTTTCGTTTTATCACTTCTTTCTTTATCATTCTGCATTTCTTCTTTCTCTAATATTTCCCCTCCTCTCTCTCTCTCTCTCTCTCTCTATCTATCTATCTCTCTGCCTTTCTCTGTCATTTGTCACTTCTTTCTGTATAATTTGCCTTCTCCCCCTCTCTCCTCTCTTTCTTTCTCTATCTCTCTCTTTTCTCTCTCGCTCTCTCACACACACATACACACATACTCTCTCTTTACTACGATTTTATCATTCTGTATTTCATCTTTCTTTATCATTTTGCCCCTCCCCCCCCTCTCTCCCTCTCTCTCTCTCTCTCTCTCCTCTCTCTCTCTCTCTCTCTCTCTCTCTCTCTCTCCTCTCTCTCTCTCTGCCTCACTCTGTCATTGTCACTTCTTTCTCTATAATTTGCCCTCTCTTCCCCTCTCTTTTCTTTTTTCTCTCTCTCTCTCTCACTTTCTCTCTCTCTCTCTCTCTCTCTCACACACACACACACACACACACACACACACACACATACTCTCTCTTACTACGATTTTTATCATTCTGTATTCATCTTTCTTTTATCATTTTGCCTTCTCTCTCTCTCTCTCTCTCTCTCTCTCTCTCTCTCCTCTCTCTCTCTCTCTCTCTCTCTCTGTTACTATGTACTGTATTATTATGTATATTCTTCTTTCCTTATCATTTTGCCTTTCATTTATTTCTCTATCATCTTTCCGAAATTATTTTTCTTTCAAGTTGTTGAAGGTAGGCTTTTACTTTCAATTTCCTTCGCCTTTTTTTCTGCAAACGAAAAACAATAAAAATGAATCGAAAAAAGAAAGAGAAAAGAAAGAGTAACGAATGAAAAGAAAGAAAGAGTAAAATAAATAAGAGGCAAAGGAATGTGTGTATTTTGATTGGCTTATTTATCAACTTTTTACATTTCATTCTTTCTTTCTCCACTTCATATTTCTTCCTTCGTTTATTTTCTTCATTGGAATTTTATTACATCTCTTTCTTTTTCTATATAGTTAATTTGATGTTTCTTTTATTTTTCATTCGTAGTTTCTTTCACACTTTTTAAAACAGAAAACAGCACATTTCATTGGGTGTTTATTTCTTTCTAACATTCTTTCTGGATTTTAATTCGTTTTTCTTTCCATCATTCATTCGTTCACTTTTCTTTCTTTTCTATTAAGTGATTGGTCACTACTTTTTTCCTTCATTCCTTCGTTTATTAATGTTTCTTCCTTTTTCTTTCTTACATTCTTTATATTGAATGTTTGGTTCATTCTATTTTTCATTCATTCATTTATTCATTCTTTTTCTCGTTCTTTTTTTTCCCTTTTTATTGATTGGCTGATTCTTCCTTTCTTTATTCTTTCTTTACTTTCTTTCTTTTTGTATTAATTATTTCTTTCTCTCTTTCTTTCTTATTCATCCAATAATTATTTCTTTTTTCTTTCTTTCTTTCTTATTATTGATTTAGTGATTTATTCTTTCTTTTGTTCTTTTTTCTGTATTTACTTTTTTATTCATTCATTGTATTCTTTTTATTAATTAATTCATTCATTTTCTGTACTTCCTTTTTTATTCATTCATTCTTTCATTCTTTCATTCTTTCTTTAATTATATCTGTATTATATTTTTATTCATTCATTTTTCTTTATTTAATTTGAATTTATATCTTCTCTCAGACTTTAACATATTGAATTGAATTTGTTTTATTTTATTTCCTTCTCTCATTTCATTCTTATGGCTTCTATCTTTCGTTGTTTTTTCTTTCGTGTTCATCTAAACAGTATTGATTTTTCCTAATTCCTTCATGCTCCTTGCATTCAATCTTTCTTTCTTTTTTCATTATCATAAACTCTCCCTTTCTATCAGATTTTAATCATATTGAATTTATTCATTTCTTCTTCATGAAAAAAGCTTATTTCTTTTCTTCATTTTTTTCTTTCTTTTTCATCGCGATAACAGTTTTCCATTCATTCTTATTTTTCATTCCTTAAATTTCCTTTTTTCATTCTTCTTTATTTTCTTCCGGATCCTTCATGATATTTTTTTCATTCCTACACATCTTAAATTCATTTCAATCAACGTACACTTCTTTTCTTTTTCCATTTTTCTATTCACCTATTGTATTATTTTCGCTTCGTCGACACTTTTCCATTCCATCACTTATCATAATATGATAGTTAAGCCCA
Source organism: Doryteuthis pealeii (assembly GCA_023376005.1). Lineage (NCBI taxonomy): Eukaryota > Metazoa > Mollusca > Cephalopoda > Myopsida > Loliginidae > Doryteuthis > Doryteuthis pealeii. Next base: position 100,644,845 of record CM042146.1, read on the forward strand.
CACTCTCGGCCCAAACAATTCTAGGAAATAAAAAGATAAATAATCTTCGTGCAAGTAGCGAGGCCCAACTTTCAAGACAGATAAGTATGTGTTATCAAAATATTTATCTGGATTAAAAAAAATAGCGGAGATTCAAAACTAAAAAAAAAAAAAAAAAAAATGGCGGAGATTCAAAACTAAAAAAAAAATGGTGGAGATTCAAAACTAAAAAAAAATATAATAATAATGGTAAGTAAAGGTAAATAAAAAAAATGTCAGGGGAAATTGAATATCTACATTATTTTTTCTCTCTTCTTCCTCCAGTTGATTACTGAGTCCATTTCACGGACGGTTGAACGGTTGATCTAGGATCAAGTGCCGATGACGATGAATCACTTCATTTTGATTAGATGAAAAAGAAAAAGAAAATGTGACCAACGTGGATGGAAGAGAGGAGAGGGGTGGATGAACGGAGAGTTAATTTCGATTAACATGGAGTGAATGAAAAGAAAAACAAAAAGAAAACAATTATTAATTATATATACATGTATATATATGTATATATATACATATATCTATGATTGTACGTATGTACATATCTGTATGTACACACACACACACACACACACATATATATATATATATGTATATACGTATGTATATATGTATATGTAATTATATATATGTGCGTTATATATATACATCTATATATGTATATATATATATATATATATATATATATATATATAATATATATATATATATAAATGCATGCCTATATATATGTATATATATATATATATGTATATTTACATATATGAAAATATATATGCATGCATATACATGTATATGTATGCATGTATATATATGCGTATATAAACATATATATATGTAAATATATGTATGCACATGCATATATGTATATATATGCATGTATATCCATATATATGTATGCACATATATATTTGTATATATATGCATATGTCTATGCATATGTATGTATATGCAGACAGACAGCAGGCAGACATATTCACATGATATGCATGTAGTATATATTCATTTACATTGGAACAATTTTGCTACCATTGGTTTCTTGCTATGTAGTAGTCATCAGGCTACGAAAATGTTTTGAAAATGATGCAATGATATAAATATGCTGATAGTGGATGTGTATATATATTTACTTTGTCATTAACTTTTTTATTTCCATAGTTACATCCGGACATACATAAACACCAACTGCCCTTTATATGCAACAAATGGATTATAGACAAATAGAAAGCCGATCATTTAGATTTTTTGGACTGTTGTCCTCATCTTTATCGTTTGGTAGACAACATTTCGGCCGACGTGTCTGCGGGTCTTCTTCAGGTGTTTCTTGTTCAGACAAATAATATAGAAGCACAATTTAAAAAAAATTAATTTAAGCGTTAGAAATAGAGTGATGATTACAAACAAACATTTAGAAATGACTCGGATTTCGGCATTAGATAACCCTTAGGGAGTTGTTATGCCATTAGGATCAACCATATCGACCCGTCCATTATATTTATAGATGAATACTTGATATATTCAATGTTTTAGGTGTTTGATTTATCATTTGTAGTTAAAATGTATAAATTAATATAGTAGGCATTACTTTCGGAGTATCTGTCGTTTAAAGAAAAGCTGATTCAATGATTTATAGAATAAACAAATTAAGGATAAAACTATTGATTAATTATATATATATATATATATATATATATATATATATATATATATATAAGGCAGAGTTGGTGTGTATGTATCTTCGTATGTAAGAGGGTGTGTCAAAATGTAATGCCATTTTCTTTATTTCATGTGAAGTTTTTTTTATAAAACTAAGGTCTATATTGAGACCCTAACGAGACTCAGAGCAAGAATACGAAGAGTAAGACCCAACTAGCCAATCGACAATATTTCCTGCAAGACAATGCTCGACTACACACAAGCATCAGAACAAGGAAAAAATTGCCTCATTCGGATGTACAACTTTACTGCATCCTCCATACTCACAAGATTTACTTCCTTCAGACTGTAATCTCTTCGGCCCCATGAAAGAGGGTTTGAGAGGCAAACATTATTCCAGTGACGAGGAAGAGAATTCTGTAGTGAATAAGTGGTTCAAAGAACAGTCAACAGAATTTTACGGGGCATGGATACATGCTCTCATTCGAAGGTGGAACATTGCTATTGAGAGAAACGGTGACTATGTGGAGAAGTAGGGATGTGATCCACAGAGGATCAGCTTTATTTTGATGTATGATGCATGTTCCTTCGTTGGAAATTATACCTGCCCTAAACAAAATGGCATTACTTTTTTAATCACCCCCGTATGTTATGTCCAGATGAAACTACGCAAATAAAACAGTAAACGACAAAGTAAATTCATGCACACATTAAAAATCACCGGTTCTTGCTTTGTATGCAAAAACTATGAAGGTTTGATTTATATTCGAAAATATTTGAAAATCACAAAATATACATCAAAATAGCATTGAATTTCTACTTAGAAATTTACAGCATTTGGAAATCTTAAAAGTAAACAAATCAATACACCAGGAGTTCCCCCCTTCTACCCAGGCAATGCTGGGTATCCACTTCTATTTCCTTATAAAAGTGTATTATATATGCGCATGCTTAGCGTAACGATTATTGTCACAGAAGACAACTGGAATTATTAAACCCACAGTTAAGAGGATGAGGACAAACATACTTTCCCAAGAGTATTAGTCTCAAAGTGAACGGAATAACAAGATTGTAGCTCGAACTCGCTTACTGTGATGTCGCAGTCCAGCATATTTCCTAAGCAACGGGAAGTACCGAAGAATAGATCACGAGAGTTCCGATGAGGAAGGAAAGATAACAGCTTAGCCCTAGAGGTCGTAAAAGTCACGTACGTCTTTTTTTCTCTGTTGCAAAATTGAATTATTGTCCGTTATTATACCAGAGGCTTTGTCAAAATGTTAATAGGTTTTTATTAGCTCACATGACAACAAATTCATTAAATTATTCAATTTATTTTAAAGGCAAATTTTGCTCCAAGTCTTTCTGTTATGTGTGAATTTCAACCATGAAAAATTATTATTCATGCTTAAGTCGGTAAAATGTTTTGTAAAATGAGTTCTTCGATTCGATCTATCCACAAGTACATCCTGGTGCAGATTAAATGAAACCACCGTTTTAGTTTCCGTTTTTCAGCATATGGTCAGTTTTAGACCCCCTGGAGTGACAGGGTGTAATCGACTTTTATTTTTTCCTCAGATTAAGTCATTTGCAGTGGTGGGCGGTAATATGGATCTATTTCGGGGTGTGTGCTGAGATTTGTCTGCTATTGAAAAATATTGCACCCGTGATTGCTATTACGATTTTTGTGGCCATTTTTAAGCTGAAGATGCGAACATTTTACAGTGGAGATCCCTCGTGTTACTTAGTGTTAGATAGAATCCTTGTGTTCCTTAAAATTAGGCAGAATCCTTGTGTTCTTTAGAATTAGGCAGAATCCTTGTGTTCCATAGTGTTGGGCCACCTGTTGACCGTGGGTGGCGACGCGTGATGTTTAAGGAAGGAAATCCTGGTGGTTGAGCAGTTCATGATATACACCACTCCACTTTGGCCCTTATTCAGACTAGACGGGCGATCGAAGAGGCTGATCACGTCGATCCCTAGCATGTATATGATTCTCCCTACATTATTGATCTCATAAAAAAAGCTTTTTTTTATCATATATGAGCTAAAAGGTGAGGTTCCATTTCTGGATCTCTTTCACCACTGCGATCCTACCATAAATAACTGGAAGCGGCTCTCGCATTTTTTTTACATTGAAAATTCAGTACGTGAACTATTATCATTAAGTATGAGTTATTAATTTAAACCATATAATAATGTATAAATAATTAGTATTGAATGGGACCGGTTTAGATCAGTCGGCAGAGCATTCGGCTAGAAACCGCAAGGTTCCTAGTTCAATACCTGCCCTCGCCAACTCAGCGTATGAGTAGCACAGGGATCTGTGCGATAAAGTAAGGAGCTGATGGTAGGTGTGGCTCTCCACCTCAGACGCAAAAACAATCTCCTTAGTCTAGCGCTATTGAAAAGGGGATAGACTCCCTCGCTGATTGGCTGATACCGATATTAGGCCGCCCGACTTTACTTTACTTTATTGAATAGGAACACTAGATACCATACATCCATGGGCAATTCAATAGGAATACCTAACACCATATAACTATGCAAAAATGGATTAGAGACAAATAGAAAGTGGATCAGTTAGATATTTCGGACTGTTGTCTCATCTTTATAAACATACCTTCCTTTTTTTTGTCTGTGAACCCACACTGGGACTGGTACTTCACCTTTTGCAATAGGGAAGCATTCTAATGGAATAATTTGGTACAGCCGTCGGGAAAAATTGGCAGACAAAGTGTTATGGTAATTAATCACGCACGCATAATTTCTTCCAACTATAAGTAACAGCAGGTTCTGCTCTTAAGCGAGAGTCAATATTTCAGCGGACAGTTGATAAGAGCTTCTCATTTGTATATGTTTGTACTACTTTTCTTTGTTAATATATTTGTCTAGCTCATTTCTTCTCTTATGTCTTTATTCTAGCCCCTTAGCAAGCCGCAACACAAAGAGTTAATAAGAGTTAGTCACTTTTGGTAATAATACTTTGACGGAATCCTTTGGCGAAGTTTATTGTCAAAGCAATCTGAGTTTAAACCAACGGGCGCAATTCGCCATGTTCAGCGATAAAAAGATCAAAGAGAGACTGGAAATAAATCTAAAACCGCCATTTTTCTCCTCTGTAGACTTTTATCAGGAAAACGAAAATGCCTGACCAAGAACAAAAAAAAAATATCTCAGTTTTCTTTACGAGTCTCTTACGGGAAATCTGAGATATGTATTCTCTTTTGATAACAAATATTAAAAGAATGGTTGACAACTTACATCATTGATACTTACACCGAAAACAGATATTCTCGCTATAAATCCGATATTATTATTATTATTATTATTATTATTATTATTATTATTCACTCCTTTTGAGTTTTTCAAATCAGCGTTAGCTGATGGCCTTTAACTGGAGTCTGAGTGACAACAGGTCTCCTCAATTCTCCAGGACTCTTCTGAGTATCCTGGCAGATTGCAGCAATGCAGCATTCTGGATGGTCTCGATTCTCCCTCTGATTCCCAGATTTCCCAAACTTTTTTCCAATCTTTTTGGGAGCGTTCCAAGTGCACCGATTACAATTGGTATCACTTTGACTTTCATATTCCATAACTTTTTCAGTTCTCTGGCAAGGTACAGGTATTTGTCCATTTTTTCATTTTCCTTCAGCTTCACCCTGTGATCTGCTGGAACTGAAAAATCCACCAGTTGACAAGTTCTTTCTTTTTTGTTAATCTACACTAGGTCTAGTCTTCTTGCTGGGATAAGGTGATCTGTTTTTATCTCAAAGTCCCAGAGAATGTTATGCGTTTCGTTCTCAAAAACAGATTCTGGTTTATACATATTATTATTATTATTATTATTATTATTATTATATTTTACTCCTTTTGAGTTTTTCACATCAGCGTTAGCTGATGGTATTTCACTGGAGTTGAGTGACAACAAGTCTCCTCAGGTCTCTAGGAATCTTCTGAGTATTCTAGCCGATTGCAACAATGCAGTAGTCTGGATGGTCTCAATTCTTCCTCTGAATCTTCCTCCAAGATTTTAGGGATCGTTCCAAGTGCACCAACTACAATTGGTATCACTTTCACCCTCATATTCCACAGCTTTTTTTCAATTCTCTGTCAAGGTCCAGGTATATGTCCATCTTTTCATTTTCTTTCAGCATCACCCTGTGATCTGCTGGAACTGCAAAGTCCACCAGGTTGCACGTTCTGTTTATTATTATTATTATTATTATTATTATTATTATTATTATCCATTACTAGCAAGACCTGTTGATATACCACAGTATGATAATTTAATTATTACATTTTATAAGTTTACTTAATAACTATTGCATGGTTCAATATGTAAAAAATATAATAATCATGACAAGCAGAACCTATGGACATATCTCAGTATGATAATTTAATGATTACAACGTTTGATATGTTTACTTAAGAGCTATTGCCATTACTTCAATATGTAAAATTTTTATAATCTTGGCTTGCATGATCCGTGAATATAATTCAGTATGATAATTTAATTATTACAACATTTAATATGTCTATTTAAGAGCTATTGTAAAATACTTCAATATGTAAAAGTTTAACAATCTTGATTTAACTTTCTTCGCTCTTTTCTTTTTCTTTCTTTCCTTCTTTTCATCTTCGATTGAAAGAAATTAGCGTTATCGCTTTCGCGCTCTCATCCCCTCTCTCTCTATCTTTCCTCTACTCTCTTTTTTTTTTTCTTTCTTATTATATTTTCCAGTGTAGCATGTCTTTTTACTTCCCTTTTTTTCTTTATAATAAAAAGTGAATGGTCCATTATTAAGCTGAAGTGACGACACGTGCCGGATATAATGAAAACCAATACTGTATATATTATATAATTCTTTATATATATATATATATATATATATATATATATATATATATATATATATATATATATATATATATATATATACATGTGTATGTGTAGAAAGTTTTGTAGAAAAAACAATAAGGTGTTAAAAATTTTGCAGACAGAAAATCTCTTTCGACATTATTAATATGTCTTTATCAAAGCAACAAAAACGAAATAAATATATCGGAAAGCGGAAAACGAAATAAATATATCATTAATTACGAGGCACAGAACGCTCTCGATCAGAATCTCGATCGAATTTTCAAATTTTTTTTTAAAATACGTATTATAAAAAATTTTTTAAAAAAATTCCGGTACTGATCGAGAGCGTTCTGTGACTCGTAATTAATGATATATTCATTTCGTTTTTCCGCTTACAATGTTGCTTTGATAAAGACATATTCATAATGTCGAAACAGATTTTCTGTCGGCAAAACTTTTAACACCTTGTTGTTTTTTCTACT
>CM042146.1:100656876-100659376 GCA_023376005.1 Doryteuthis pealeii
AAAATTGCTTCGCCTTTTTATTAGTGTTGTCCATATCTACAAACTAATAACATGCTATTGTATTTATATATACAAAAATAGTGGTTTGCAGTATGAATGGGAAGGCTAATTTGCATATTGATATTAAAAATGTGATTTTATTAAATATGTGCTTAGTATTATTGATTTCTAACTGTTTGGTTTTATTTTAATGAATATAAGCAAAAATCTATTCAATGAATCTTAAATGAAATCCATTAACAAGAAAAAATAACTGTCATTTTATTCTTTATTCCCTGATTTAACTAAATAGTTGAATAAGTAAAATTCAGCAATGAAAGACGGGAGTGATGGAAGAGTAAGTTTCATTTCTATTTTTCTATTATACCCCCACTCTGTTACATATCTTTTTGTCTGCCTCTAATTTAATACGATATTTCATTACATTAAGACTTAAATACTTGCACCCGGATGGTGCATATATTTGCTAGTAAACATAAATAACAATTATGACAATCCCAGTTAAATTGTTTGAAATTAATTTTTTAAAGATCTTTTATTTTTTAAATAAAAAAATAAATTAAACAAGATTTTTTTAAATGTTTAAGTTTGATTTTTTAAAAATGTATACATATTTTTTAAATATATATTTTAAATGACGCAACAGCGTTCATTAACTGCGAAACTGTAATTAATCAATATCTTGGTTAATTCAGTGGATTTAACCCTGAACATCCTTATTGTGAACCTCGAGTAGGTTCTTTCTGTACAGACTATAATACTAAATTCGCTCTACTTACGTATTGAGCTCTTTATACTTGTTATAACGCTGACTTATCCGAGTAACAATTACAGCAACCAAATATTGAGACTAACCTAATATTTTTTCCTGTAAAATATACATATATATAAACATATATAAATGAATAAATAAACAAATATATATATATATATATATATATATATATATATATATATATATATATATAGATATATAATAGAAATTAAAAAATATATATGTATAGAATAATGGGAATTCGAAAGTTAGGTTTGCGTAGACAAGTCAATGTTTTTTGTAACTGGCAGTTTCTTGCTTTTGGTCTGAGCGAAACATAGTCGGGAAAATTTGCAGTTACCAAGTGTCTTAGATATATAAGCTCTGTCACTGATATTGCGCTCTCTTTATTTATATCACTATATCATCATTTTGGAATACTGTGTTTTTCTATTTTTACACACACACACACACACACACACACACATATATATATATATATATATATATATATATATATATATATATATATATATATATATATATATATATATATATATATATGTGTGTGTGTGTGTGTGTGTGTGTGTGTGTGTGTGTGTGTGTGTAATATAGTGAAAAATTTGAAAAAACACAGGTTCAAATAAAATGAGTGATATTTATTCAGTCAACGCTGCAGTGTTTCAATCTATTTTGTAGATCTTCTTCAGGGTTTTGTTGATATATGGAAAAGGAACATTTATCGCACAATAATAAGGAGACTGTGATAGTTTTTGTTGATCAGTTTGAACCTCTGTTTTTTCAAATTTTTCACTATATTACATACCATCGGATTCACTTCCATTTTTCTCATCACACACCCACCCACCCACACACACACACACACATATATATATATATATATATACCTTTGTTCATGTCGATCCATACCGATATGCGTATGGCGTACCGAGTTGAGTTCCAAAAGAACACCAGTAATGGCAGATTCTCCATATACACAGAACTACCTACGTAATTCATATGCAACTAAATTCATATGCAACTAAATGTTGGTTTTGTTTTCAACAATGTCACTCCTATTTGAAACTATACTACAAATACCTATCTGGTATGTGAAGGCCATGTGTCAGAAGAAGATAGAAGAATATCGTCTAACAAAGAGACTCTCGTTTGGTGACCTGATATCTGGCTGGCGCAGTGTTAGGCGAAGTGCCTTTGAAAAAATATAAGGGCTACTTACATATACAGCATATCTCTCCTGGAAACAAAAACAAATATTTAGCGCCTGTATGCTCGTAAAATGTAGAGCGACATAATGTCCTTCCTATGATACTCTCATTTTCAAAGGAAGCCAGCAAAAAAAGAGGTGACGAAGGAATATTAGAACCCCTCTAGTCTGAGGGCCTTCTGAAGCCGCTACAATAAAAGTTGTTCCGCATCACTCTCATTAGTTATTGTAGTATTTCTGAAGTGCGTAGTGTAATGGTTAAAGTCATGGGAAATGGACTCGTCGCCCCGAGTTCAAATCCTGGACGTGGTAATAGGCATTTCACATAGCGCTAATACCCTTGGGAAAGTTATGAATTCTACTCTCCCTCCAGATATGGGTAAATAGTAGGGCAGGCTGGGCTATTTAACCTTGGTTAGGCAATCGGTCTAGGAGAAGGAAAACTCTGAATTCAAACCTGTTAAACTCCGCTTAAGAAATTGACCTTGTGTCGCATCCTGGTCGTGCGGAGGGATTGG
>CM042146.1:100661876-100697624 GCA_023376005.1 Doryteuthis pealeii
TTACATTTTAGCATTTCATCTTGGACGATTTGGACGTTCTGATTTTTTACCAGAGGTTGTTGCAAGATAATAACTGTCGTACTTTTAAGGAACACGAGTATTAGTATATAGATTTTGAACCTTATAGATACTTTTAGGACACAACTCAGATGTAATAATGCACATTTGTAGGTACACCCGTTTCTTTCAAAATGATTCACGTATATCATGACGTACGAGACTATCTTTTATACGAGTATATATTTCTGAAGACCCCATACTCCATTAGCGAACACACAGTCCAGCAGATATCTAGATAAACCCGCCTAGCTTTAGTAGCAATGAATATACATTATTTTCGGACGGAAGAGACTAAAACAAAGTCGATAAAAATTGTCTTTCTACCACCAAATCATCATTATAAAAATATCTATATCTTTTCTCTGTGGCGACAATAAAATTGAAAGAGTGGCCCTGGTGAAAAATGGTTTTGCAAAATGGCGTGGTATGAATCGGAAATTAGTCATTTTCGACTGCATTAGATTTTTTTTGGTTGTTTATTTCATATTGTTTTTATTTTTATTTATTTATTTTTTTACTAATTTTTAATATATATTTTTTCGGTTTACTTATATGTGGTATAGTTTTCTTTTTGATATTGGTTTTTTCTTCTTCATTTTTAGGTGAATGAAAAGATAAATTAGGAAATAAGGGTGAAAAATTTTTGCAGGGAAAAAGTAGAAGTGAAAAAACAATGAAAAGGGGTAAAGAAATCATTTTACGGGTGCGTCAAGTATTTGAGAATACACTTTTAGCCGGCCATAAATGGAAGGGGACATAAAGTAAATTTAGCAGGCAGGCGCCAAAATTGTTTTTCTTTTTCTTTTTCTTTTTAATGTATACAATGAGAGAAGTGGCCATGAAAAGAAAAAAATGCACTTTGAATGAATAAAGGAAGATGAGAAATAGCGTAATTCGGGTTGCGCCAGATATTTGAGAACACACTGTTAGCTGGCCATAAATGGAAGTCGTACTAAAGTAATGTGGGCAGGCAGGCGCCAATTTTTTTTTTCTATTTTAGGTAAAGGAGAAGACAAATTAGGAAATAAAGGGGAAAAATTTCCCAGGGAAATTGGAAGTGAAAAAAGAAAATGTCCAAGGGAAGTTATTAGAGGTGCGTCAACTATTTGAGAATACACTTTTAGCGGGCCATAAATGGAAGGCGACTTATCGTAAATTTAGCAGGCAGTTGCCAAAAATCTTTTTAATGTGTGCGGGTAATAAAGTGCTTGTGAAAAAGAAAAATTGCAGTTTGAAAGAATACAGGAGGATGAAGAAATGAAAGATGTGTCATTAGAGGCTCGCCAAGTATTTGAGAAGACACTTTTAGCTGTCCTTAAATGGAAGAAGACCTTGCGTAATGTTAGCAGGCAGGCGCCACTTTATTTCTATCGTAGGTAGAGGAAATGATAAATTAGGAAAATAAAGGGGAGCAATTTATGAAGAAGAGAATTGAAAGTGAAACAAAATAATTTCAATTAGAAAGAATTGAGTAGGGTTCAGAACGGAGAAACAGAATCATTTGTTTTGTTTGTTTTTTTGTTTTTTTTTTTTTTTTTTTTACGGCATATCAACCACAGTGGGTCATTTAATGCCGGCAAAATTATGAAAGATTCGTAGTGATAGTTTGGAAGATTTTTTTTAAACTCAATTTTTTTTAAATAATTTAAAAAATTTAACCCATAGATGGGACCCTAACAGGTACTACCGCTCTAGGCCAGAGTGGACCAGGGAGCAATGGGAATGAAGGGGTGGTCCACATTCTCCAGACCTCCAGAAATTGAACCTCACCATCAGAGTTTAACATTATACCCAGGACATGAAGACCCTCAGTCACCGCCTTCTAGCGCCCATATGATGTAAAGGGTTGGGGTTTGACATAAAGGAATAGGGTTGGGACAATCTTATAGGTGCTAAGGCTTGACATAGCCAGCCGATTGAACAGGTGCACCAGGTATTCGAGAAGACTCATTTAGCAGGCCATAAATGGAAAGCGATCTAGCATAATGTTAACAAACAGACGCCAACCTGTTCTTATTCTTTTTTGTTGAAGGATGTTGGTTGGTTGGTTGGTTGGTTGGATTTTATGACATGTCAACCCTTGTTCAGTTATTTTATGCCGAAAAAATGTTGTCCTTTTTATTTTTGTTTGGTATTCAATTTTTTTTTCAAACTCAATTTTTAAAGATATTTTTAATACTCATTTTTTGTCTATTTAACTCTTAGATGGAACCCAAACAGGTACTACTACTCCGTGTCAGGGTGGACCTGTGAGTACTGGCGATAAAGAAGTGCTTCATATTTGCCAGATTTCCAGAATTGGAACTTCACCACTAGATGCAGTTTAACGTCATACCCAGGACTCAGACCCTCAACCAACGAATTCTAGCACATATATAATAAAAAGGATTGGAGGTGCCATAATGGACAATGGCTGCACCTCTGCAGAGGGGCAAAATCCCCAATGGAGCAACATGTCGGCCATGGGTGGCGACCCGTGGTGTTTAAGGCAGAATCCTGTGGGCTGAGCAGTCAATGACATGCAACACTCCACTTAGGCACTTACTTAGGCTAGACGGGCAGTCGGCGGGGTACCCTCCGATCAATCGACTGGTCACGTCAAGCCCTAGCTCCTATATGATTGCCCCAACCCTAATCCTTTTTATCATATATGTGCTAGAAGGCGGTGGCTAAAGGTCTTCATATCCTGTATATGAATATTACTTAGGCTAGAAGGGCCATCGGAGAGTCCCCTCCGATCAATCGACTGGTCACTTCAAGCCCTAGCACCGATATGATTGTCCCAAACTTATTACGCTTATGGCATGCACAAGCCCTTTTTAACATAAATGTGCTAGAAGGCGGTGGCTACGGGTCTTAATGCCTTGGGTATGACGTTAAACTCTATCTGATGATGAAGTTTCAATTCTGGAGCTCTAGGGAATGTGGAGTAAGCCTTCATCGTCATTACAACTAGGTTTACCCTAACCAGGAATGGTAGTACCTGTTAAGGTCACATCCATGGGTTGAATAAAAAGAATGAGTTTGAAAATAATGTGTTTACAAAAATTGTGTTTAAAATAATTTTATACCCATCAAGAATGAACAAAACAAAATGTCTTCGGTATAAAATAACTAAACAGGGGTTGGCATGCCGTAAAACCCAACCAACCAACCAAGCAATCAATCAGCCTGTTGTAGGTCATATGCAAGCTATAGCCCTTGGCGCAGAGGGTTCAACTGAGGTTAAAATAAATTATTTTTTCTGACCGATTAGTCGTAGGCCAGGGAATCATCAATTATAATCTAGAAGAAGTTAGTGGAAGAAAGGCAGAATCCATTGTCAGATGTCAGGTACATTAGGACATCAGTTAAAAGTCTCTTCTCTCTGTAAAGTGACTAACGTGATCCACTTACTTGTCGAAAATTTAAACGATTTAAAAATATATACATTGGACTTCATTTCATATCAGTGATATGAAATGATATGATGTCACACTAACATCTGTCCAATAGACTATGGCAAATATTTACGCCCTGAATTCCCAGACTACCGATATATAATTGAAATTCGAGGACAGGGCTCATCCAACCCGGTGATTAGTTGCTGAATGTTTTGTTTTTTTTTCATTTTTCCTCGTATAGCGGACAGAAAAATAAAACCCGAAAAAAAAAATACCCTGCTATTTTTATTGAAATCTTATGGAGAGTTGTTGAATCCCAGTCCAAATGCCAGGTTGTGACTGTTAAGTGAACTAACAAACTCACTGACATTGAATTTCTAACTCCCACCCCTCAGGAAATATGTTTCAAAAAACTATTTTTACATCGTCCGGAGGGTGTTTTTATTTTGTACCAGTATTAATAATAGAGATTGTTTGTATTTCTGTCTGTAACAAAAACTGCGTCATAGCTCTACCTCACAGCCTACGTCACAATATTATTATGCTATATACACCCAACATTTGAGTAAGCAATTTAACAAATTGTTTTTTACTCTCGTACTTTTTTTTTTATAGTAACAAGAGGTTAACTAAAAAGTTTACAAATAAATAAATACCTACGATTTTGTGTAAAATTGATGTGGAAAATATTCAAAATAATTGTTTGATTATTCCATGCATGTAACATTTTATTTGAGAGGGACGGGGCTCAGTTTTCATTTCAAATTGTTTTTTTTGTTTTTTTACTCCTTTAATAAATATGAGGATTTGTCTTACTTGTGATACAAACCCTCTGACATTGAATTTTTAACTCCCACCCCCTCAGGCAATGTCTTTCAAAAATTAATTTTTACGACGCCCGGAGGGTGTATTCTGTTGCTAGTTATTATAATAGCGAATTTGTTTTTGTCTGTCTGTAGCCGAAACTATATCACTATTTGTCAAATACTTTGTTTACAGTAATTCCATCTTTGATTCTCTTTGAAATGGTCACTTTAGCTGTGATTTCTATTCTATTTTCTTCAATACTTCTTTCTGTCCTCACACCTCTCTCTTTCTCTTTCTTTCCCTCCCTCCACTTTAAATATCTAGTAGGTTAGAACTCTTACCCTCTATAACACATATACACACTAAAAACTTGTACCATCCACCATCTTCCCCCTCTTCTCATTTGACATCTGCACATCATTCCCAACTCACTCTGTCACTCCTCCATCTTTCTTTCTACCACCATCATCGTTAGTATAAATATGTATTAGACCGCCGATTAAAAGAAAAAAAGACAGTGATTGGTTTCTTTTCTATCTTTACCGCCAAATTCAAATTTTATACCTTTCCTTTTTTTCCCTTACCCCCGTTCCGTTTTTAAAAAAAAGGTCCGCGGTTTTCCCTTCTTCAACAAAGAACTGTTATCTCTCTCGTTCAATGTCTGTTGCTTAGTTCTGATGATTTAAACTTCTAGGCTAAAACGTACGGAAGCGGCACACCAAGCAGTAGAGTCACAATAACAAGGATTTCGTTGGAGTCTGCTATTTTAGATGTGATAGGATACTTGAATCAGAATCACTTGAACAATGAATGAAATCACTTCCGAGGCCATATTGGTGTAGTTATGTTGAATAATATTTGAATGCAAGCATAACTAGTTTACTTTGATGGGTCGGCTTAGCTCAGTTGGTATAGCGTTCGGCTATGAATCACAAGGTTCCTGGTTCGATACTGGCCCTTGCCAACTCAGCGTATGAATAGCGCATGGATCTGTGCGGTAAAGTGAGGAGCTGATGGTAAGTGTGGGACACCGCCTCAAACGCTAAGATAATCTCATTGGTCTAGCGCTATTGAAAAGAGGGGAGACTCCCTCGCTGTCTGGCTGATACCGACATTAGGCCACCCTGATGACTTTACTTTTTTCTTATATGCATCATCAGGATACAGGTATTTAAGTTTTAATGCAATAAATATGTGTTTAATGTTGCATGTTCAAATTTTGAGTGTATTTATTCTGTTATGACGATTTGGGGTAATGTGACGTAAGCAGTGACGTAATTTTTGTTACAGACAAAAAACGGATGCGAATCTCCATTATTAATACTAGCAAATATATGCACCCTCCGGGTGCAAGTATTTAAGTTTTAATGTAATAAAATGTTATATTAAATTAGAAAGGCTAATGAAACTAAATAAGAATGCAGATAAAAAGATTTTAGACAGGGGGGGGGGATAATCGAAAAATAGAACACCTGAAGCTTACTCTTTCATCTCGTCTTTCATTGCTGAATTTTCCTAATTTAACTATTCAGTTAAAATAGGAAGTAAGGAATAAAATTACAATTATGTCTTCTTGTCAATGAATTTCTTTTAAGATGTATCCACAAGACTTTTGCTCATATTCATTAAGTTAAAACTAAATAATTAGAAATCAATAATACTAAACACATATTTATTAAAATCAAAATTTTAATATCAATATGCAAATAAACCTTCCCGTTCACACTGTAAACCACTACTTTGTTGTATATATAAATACAATTGCATGTTATTCGAATGTAGATATGACCAATAGTAATAATAATGCAAAACAATTTTATTCATAATTGGGGTTTAGATAAAAATAAAATCACGGTGAATGTGACGTAAATGACTAAGGAAATTGTGACTTGAGTAGTAATATAGTTTCGCTTACAGACAGAAAAACACTCAATCTCCATTATAATAATTAGCAAATATATGCACCCTCTGGGTGCAAGTATTTAAGTTTTAATGTAATGAAATATCGTATTAAATTAGAAAGTCTAATAAGAAGGCAGATACATAGATATGTAACAGAGTGGGGGTATAATAGAAAAATATAAATGAAACTTACTCTTTCATCACTCCCGTCTTTCATTGCTGAATTTTACTTATTTAACTATTTAGTTAAATTAGGAAATAAAGAATAAAATGACAGTTATTTTTTCTTGTTAATGGATTTCATTTAAGATTCATTGAAGAGATTTTTGCTTATATTCATTAAAATAAAACCAAACAGTTAGAAATCAATAATACTCAGCACATATTTAATAAAATCACATTTTTAATATCAATATGCAAATTAGCCTTCCCATTCACACTGCAAACCGCTATTTTTTGTATATATAAATACAGTTGCATGTTATTTGTATGTAGATATGGACAACACTAATAAAAAGGTGAAGCAATTTTATTAATAATTGAGGTTTAAATATAAATAAAATCATGAAGAATGTGATGTAAATAACTAAGTGAATTGTGACTCGATTAGAAATATAGTTTCGGTTACAGACAGAAAAATACACAATCTCCATTATAATAAGATAATATATATATATATATATATATATATATATATGTGTGTGTGCGTGTGTGTCTGTTATTCTTTTTAATAAATCAATTTCTTGAAGGTCTTTTTAAAATAATACTTTTTTAAATATGGCAAAATCTTATCTAACCATGATAATTCAGAATGAGTGAATCAGTCAAAGATTAAGAATACAATTCTAAGGCTCCAAAATAATTTTTGAATTGCATCTTTTCTTGATCTACTTACTATGGTAGGAGTGAAAAGAACCTTGGAGAAATCTATAAACAATAGTGTTGCCTCAAGATTTTCGCTGAATATTTCTAGCAGAGTATGTTGAAAACATGCCCGACTTTTCAATGTCAGCAAATATATCACTTTCTCAAAGTGCGCACTGTACTATGATGAGGAGAATAATCAGTAAAATAGCGGTTTCAAAAAAAAAAAAAAAGAAAAGAAAGAAAGAAAAGGGAGATAAGCGATGAACTTCAACTTATGCTGTATAATTTATTCATATATTTATTTAATTTGTGGCAGACGCCTTCCATTATATTTAATGAATTGTAACTGAACACTTTCCAAGAGGGCGTGACAGCTCAAGTGAAACTTGGCAGGGTACCGATAAAAGAAATTAACGAGAATGGGTAAATCTATCTTCCTTTTCTTTACATTTGGGACGAAAAGCGGAAGGAAGAGAGAGAGAGAGTGGAAAGATGGGAGTCGATAATAGCAGATCGGCTACACCCTTGCATGTCAAGCTCTCTGTTAGCGGCGTAGGGAAATCAATACTGGATAGAAACGTCTATATTATCACTTTGTGTCTGCGCCCATTTCGTCCTATTTGAGTCTCTTTTGAGGAAAACTGTTTAGGCTGGGTTTGATTTATTTGGCATTGGAGAGTCGAGAGGAAATTTATTTCTATGAAATACGAACTGATCCAACAACACGGCGAGATCCATTAGCAAAAGCAGACTTTTAAACTGTTTAAAAAGTATCATATCTTTTGACAACTCTCCCTCATGATTTCAAGCATCTATATTCAATAATGTTGGGATTATCTCCCCTTACTTGCAAAGGTTTGCCGTTATTGTTGGTATTATATTTCTTTACTTGTTATGACTGGCCGTTAGGTGGCGTTGCGACCGGAATGTTTAAAGGCTGTGCCGCCCAAAAATCACTGTTTTTTCCCCAAGAATCTCCAGCCGTCAGAACCAGACACAAGTTGAGTCCATTTGGACTAGAGGGGTATTTCTCCCCGGCCCAGACAATATGTGTGCCCGTACGTAGGCCTTTTATACTCTACTAGAAGCGGCTACCCGATGTAGCCTGGGTAGAGGGAGTGGAGCAACAAAAAATAGTCTCGCAGATCCGTTATTACTGAATCACGTGTTAGATCCTCGCAGGATACCCCATTAAAAACCCTATGTAAAAAAGACTTTGCGTTGATCTCGCCTGGTGGGGCGTCAGAAAAAAAGTGCACACACACTCTGAAAAAAAAAAATAATGTCTTCTATTCAAAATATTAAATATATTTAAAAAATGCTATGCTTTTACTATTTAAATTGTATTTTTTAATTATCTCCCCGAATAAAAATCAATTCTTTATTATTTTCCTCAAAGAGCAAGATCTGATGATAGAGACTGTGTATACATGTTTATTTTGTCGTTAATCGTTTGATTTTCGTAGTTTTCTCCAGACAAACATACATACGCACATACACATCAACTTTATACAGGATGGACTATAATGATAAGACCCATTTTAAAAGCTATTTTCTCAGATTAACAAAGCAATACGGAGTAGTAAGAATATTTATTACATAACTGATACACAGGAGTTTTACAAGTAGTCTACGATTTGAATATTATGTCCTTGAGATGATCATCATCATGACGAAAACATTCGAGAGCTCGATTTCTTATTTCACGTAAAGTGTGGTTTAGCATATCAACTAGAATAGCTGTTTTCTCTTCCTGGGCTTGCCTGTCTTTCGGAAATTTGTAACAGCACGAAGGGTCACCTTTTGGGATGGTGCCTCTCGCTTTTCAAAATTCTGTCGGAATTTTCATTGGCTGCAACGATGGATCTTTGACTGGCAAAGTATTCGTCGACTACATATGCAATTTCTTTCGAACTCCACGGCATTATGAGGATCACCAAAATCAATACCTAAAAGTAATAAGAACTTAATTTAATATTCAAATCTTATATAACATGAAAAACTCCTGTGTATCAGTTATGTAATGAATATATTTAGTGTCCTTTTTATAATCTGAGAAAATAGCATTTAAAATATATCCCATCATTATGGTATACCCTGTATATGTATAGATGGTTTATTTTATAGTATGGTTTCATAGCAGCTTAGCCTCCATCTGCAGGCATTTCCGTGTACAGTACACGTGCCTTTCCGAGAAGCTCAACACAGCAGTTGCGCGCTTTTTCTGCGTATCTGTTACATGGTGGTTTTCTACGCTGTAAGTGACAACCTTTATTCTTTATTTTATAGCTTTAAATTATCTAGAAATATTTTTCCTTAGAACTTTCATCTATCCTGTTTTGTATTGATTTTGCTAGAATTTGCTTAAACAATAAATTCTATTTGTCATATCACTTTGTCGGGATTGGTATATATATATATATATATATATATATATATATATATATATATATATATATATGTGTGTGTGTGTGTGTGTGTGTGTGTGTGTGTGTATACATGTAGAATTAAACAAAAGGCACATCCCCTGTTTAACAATTTTATTTTTGAGTTTTTTTCGAGTTTTCTGGCCAACTTTTTAATGTTTGGGTGGAATTCGTGGATAAGTCCACCAAAGTTCAGGTCCCGAGTACTTTCGGCACTTCGAAGTGCCATCATCAGGGGTGATGTGTACGAGTATTTTTTTTAATTATATTTATGTGGAGGCTGGAAGGAGAAGAATTGGCGAGAAAGGTGCTATAGGCATTTTAAAATGTGTGTACTGCATTGGAAATTAATTTTGTTTAAGGATGGTTTGTATTGTTTTATGTATAAAGCTTCTAGTATTTGGAGTTTTTGTTCATTTTTTAAAAACTGGAACACATCACCCCTGATGATGGTACTTCGAAGTGCCGAAAGTACACGGGACCTGAACTTTGGTGGACTTATCCACGAATTCCACCCAAACATTAAAAAGTTGGCCAGAAAACTCGAAAAGATCAAAAATAAAATTGTTAAACAGGAGATGTGTCTCTTGTGTTTAATTCTACATGTATAAATGAAAGAATGCTGCCCAAATACACACACACACACACACACACACACACATATATATATATATATATATATATATATGATAAAGTAAGCCTAATGAGTCAGAGAATATCTTCCTAGGTTCCTCCTAACGGATCATCAGGATAATCCTGACTCTTTTCAGCGTGTAGATTAATAAACCCAACCAAAACTCAAATGAATAAAATTAATAAAATTATTTTGCAGGAAATTAGTGCTACACCCCAAATAAATCTTAATATAAACCAATGGAGAAGTACTAAAGATTGTATAGAATAGTTTAACAAAACGATAAATGCTCCTTTATAAAAAGTAGTCGGGTGGCTTAATGTCGGTATCAACAAAGGAGTCTATCCCCTTTTCACTAGCGCTAGACCAAGGAGATTGACTTAGCGTCTGAGGTGGAGCACCACACCTACCATCAGCTGCTCACTTTACCGCACAGGTCCCTGTGCTACTCATGCGCTGAGTTGGCGAGCGACGGCAACGAACCAGGAACCTTGCGATTCCTAGGCAGGTACTCTACCGACTGAGCTAAAACGAAAATGATATTGATGATTTCTAGCCTTCCATTACGGAAAATAAAAATAGGAGTTTAGGAATAGAAATAGGAGTTTAGAAATAAAAATAAATAAATATATATATATATATATCTTATTATAATGGAGATTGTGTGTTTTTCTGTCTGTAACCGAAACTATATTCCTACTCAAGTCAGAATTCCCTTAGTTATTTACATCACATTCTCCATGATTTTATTTTTATCTAAATTTCAATTATTAATAAAATTGTCTTACATTATTAATAGTGTTAACTATGTCTACGTACTGATAACATGCAATTATATTTATATATACAACAAAATAGCGGTTTACAGTGTGAACGGGAAGGCTAATTTGCATATTAATATTAAAAAGTCGAATTTAATAAATATGTGCTTAGTATTATTGATTTCTATCTGTTTGGTTTTATTTTAATGAATATAAGCAAAAATCTCTTCAATGAATCTTAAATGAAATCCATTAACAAGATAAAATAACTGTCATTTTATTCTTTACTTCCTCTTATAACTAAATACTTAAATTAGAAAAAATAACAATGAAAGACGAGAGTGATGGAAGAGTAAGTTTCAGTTGTTCCATTTTTTATGATACTTCCTCTGTTTCAAATCTTTTATTATACTCCCTCTGTTTCAAATCTTTTTATCTGTATTCTTATTTAGTTTCATTAGCCTTTCTAATTTAATACAATATTTTATTACATTAAAACTTAAATACTTGCACCCGGAGGGTGCATATATTTGCTAGTATATATATATATATATATGTGCACAAGCATAGAAACTCTCATCATAACGGCCCAAATGCGATGTGCTGGTCATGTTGTGCTTATGAGTGATGTTAGAATGTCGAAGTGACTCCGTTACGGTCAGTTGCATAATGGCAAAAGGCCACAGCCTAATCCTTGGAAGAGGTATAAGGATTGCTTAAAAAGCAACCTTGTAAAAATAAAACTAGATCCTGACAACTGGCATTGAAAAGAATTGACTGGAGAATTTATGTGGATGGTGGTTGTACCAGTTTTGAGAGTGAAAGAATTGAGCATAAAAACCTTAAGCGTCAACTTCGAAAGGGATACCCCTGTCATATTGGAGAGAATATGGAGGGTTGGAAATGTCGGACTTGTGGTCAAATTCTGCTTTCTAAGGCTGGATATGTCAATCATAGGAAATCTCATCAGGGACAATTCATGCAAACTCCAGGAACAAGCAATGTGTCTTGTGCAATCTGTAACAAACTCTGTAAGTCAGATTCTGATCTTAAGAGACATATGGTGGTGCATAAGCATCGGATTTTATCATCTGCTCTATCTGATACAACGGGAAGGACGTCCTTCCTACGTCATATTGGCATCAAACGTGGATCTGCAACGGGTTTGATGAGTCATTTGAAGGCTCATGAGAGGAAAGGTTCTGGTGTTGGGGTTATAGGATTGTGAAGGACGGCAGTATAGCTTATGATATATATATATATATATATATATTATATATATATATATATATAGTGAAAAATTTGAAAAAACACAGGTTCAAATAAAATGAGTGATATTTATTTAGCCAACGCTGCAGTGTTTCAATCTGTTTAGTAGATCTTCTTCAGGTCTTTTGTTGATTTAAGGAAAAATAAAATTTATCACAGAATAATAAGGAGACTGTTCTTGGGGTGAAGAACAATGAACGTCAGACGAATGCGGTTACTGTGAGAGCAGTTTGCTGAACGAAAGGGATTACTGTTGTAAATTGAACGGACTCCACTTGAAATACTTAGAACACAATTTAGGGAAAATAATGATGATGATGATGGGGGTGATGATATCTCTAAATGAAAAAAAAATGTAGAAATTAAAATGTATTCTGTCATTTTTTGCTTGACAAGGAGAAGCGAACTCATAAAAAAGTTGATTTTGCCTTAGGAAATATCAAGGTTAATATCGCACATTCCAATATTAATATTGTGAGAAGAATTACTTTAATATCATCGGGAAAATGCTAAAATATTTCATATCACTTACATCTGAGAAAAAATAATAATCGCAACTGCAGAAAATTAATATAAAATTAGATGCATATAAAAAGAAACTATCCCTTCATTTTAGATACTTTATATTATTAACGATGGAGTGGAAGAATAAAGCCTCTTTCTGAAAGATCTCGTTTTAAAATCTCGTCTTGAAAGATCTCGTTTTCCAGCCTCGTTTTGAAAGCTTTCTGAAAATACAGTTTTGAGTGTTGGAAAACGTAACAGTTGATATTATTAGCGATGCAGTGGAAGAATAAAGCCTCGTTCTAAAAGATCTCGTTCTAAAGTCTCGTTTTGAAAGATCACGTTTTACTGCCTCCTTTAGAAAGCTTTCTGAAAATACGGTTTTGAGTGTTTGAAAACGGAACAGTTGTAAGGTAGCCATTAACAATATATTATTATTCGGCATTATTATTCTGCGTGCCAGGTTGATTAAAATGCCAGAGGCAAATTTCAATTTTTGTTGTTTTTGTTCTTTTCATTTGTTTGTTCTTTTTTTATTTCTTTGTTGTTTATTTATTTATTTTATTTATTTTTGCTTTAATTTATTTTTTTATAATATGGTGAACTCTTGAAAATAATTTGAAATATAAAAGAAGAAAAAATCAAAATGATGTAAATTTAAAAAGCAATAGTCTGAAAAATAAATTATGAAATGAATGAAAAATAAAATAAAAAAGGAAAGATGAGGCAAGAATTAAAGACAGAGGTACAAATGCAGAATAGGACCCAAGATATATCATAAGAATTGCATTTTACGTATACATTGCATTAGATTACGGAAGCCACCTAAGTAGCCTAACACTGACTATAACACTAACCCTAACACTGACCTTAACACTAACCCTAACATTAATCCTAACCCCAGAACTAAACCTAACTCTTAACCTAACCCTAATCCTAGCGTCTCAAAGGTTTCGGGTATTTCTGTGAAATGTAATGCTTTTCATACGTAATGTAATGATATTATTTCTTTCGCGCAATTATTATTAATTATATTAGTACCAAATCGTAACAAAATATTGTATGAAAATTTTAAAAAGCAACAAAGAAATAAATGAACGAATGAATAAAAAATGAATGATGAAAAAAAAAAAAAGAAATTAAATGAAGTCAGACCAAAAGTGCAGTGAATGAAACAATGAATAAAATAATAAGCCAAAAAGCCAGATAAAAATAAAATACAAGGAAGTACGTTTTACATTTTTAACGTACATCAAATATAAATGGTAGGATTTCACTTAGCGTTAATACCCGTGGGAAAGGTACACATCCAATGGTTATCGATTTACACATAGATGGCACTCTAACAGGTACTACCACTCTGGGTCAGAGTGGACCTGGAATAATGGCAATAAAGAGGTACTCCACATTCCCCAGAGTTCTAGAATTAGAACTTTACCACAAGATGCAGCTTAACATCATACCCAGGACACTAAGACCATCGGACACCAACCTTCTAGCACTTATATGATAAAGTGTTGGGGCTTGCCATAAAGACAATAGGATTGGGACAACTGTATTTTCAGAAAGCTTTCAAAAAGAGGCAGTAAAACGTGATCTTTCAAGACGAGATTTTAAAACGAGATCTTTCAGAAAGAGGCTTTATTCTTCCACTGCTTCGTTAATAATATCAAGTATCTAAAATGAAGAGATAGTTTCTTTTTATATGCATCTAATTTTATATTAAATTTCTGCAGTTGCGATTATTTTTTCAGATGGTAAGTAATATGAAATATTTTAGCATTTACCCGATGATATTAAAGTAATCATCAAACTTTCAAATCTAGAATTTAAACCATTCCAGTCGGTTGGTTGGTTGGTTGGTTGGTTGGTTGGTTTTGTGGTTTTATACCACCAACCAACCAATCGATTGGAAGGGTTTAAATTCTAGATTTGAAAGTTCAATCAATTGCAAATTGAAACTAAATTTTAAAAAAAATTAAATTTCAAAAAGCAAAAGAATTAGAATTGGAGAGTAAAACAAGGGTTGGCATTAAATAACCACAAGGGTTGATATGCCATTACCTCAAACAACGAAACAACCGATATTAAAATAGTTTTGTGTTTAGTTCTATAAATCTAGTAGCCACTAGACATCTATTAAAAATAATACATTATTTTTGAGAGGAGTGAAATAACATTTAACAACATCTTTCACTTTCTGAGCGCAATTTATTTAGAAGTTTCAGTTAAAATACGTTTTGTTGCGGCATTAATGGCTGTAGGTTGTAATTTATGAAGACTCTTCGGGCTTCTTTGATTAGCGAACGGATGAAAATAATTATGAAGACCCGAAGAAATAATAGAACGTTTCACTTGGAATGTTTGCTGTTAATTGTTGAATTTAACTCTATTTAATCAGTGGGAAAATATCGAATAAGGTAGAATTGAAGAGGTGAAAGAAAATGGAATGAAGAAAGGACAGAACGAAAAAGGGAAGATAAATTTTAAAACTCAGAGAAATTTGAGAAACTGAAAAAGTTGTAAAGTAAGGAAGAATAGGAAAGAATAAAAGATTATAAAAAAAGGTAAAATGAAAAAAAAGACAATTAAAGGAAGAATAAATTGAACTGGATAAAAAAAAGTGCCGAGAGAGTGAGACAGGGAGAGAGAGAGAGAAAGAGAGAGAGAGAGTAAGATAGAAAGAGATAAAGAGATAGATAGATAGATAGATAGATAGAGAGAGAGAGAGAGAGAGAGAGAAAGAGAGAGATAAAGAGATAGAGAGAGAGGGGGGAGAGAATTGAAATAGAAGAGAAATAAAAATTATGCCGGAGATATAAAAGGAAAAGGAAGAAAACAGAAAAAAAGAAAAAGAAAGAAAGAAAGGAAAATGAGTATATTGAAAAGAAAGAACGAAAGAAAGACAGAAAGAAAGAATAAAAGAAAGAGAGAGACAAAGAGACAGAGAAAAAATAGAAAGAAAGAAAGAAAGAAAGGAAAATGAGTATATTGAAAAGAAAGAACGAAAGAATGAATGAAAGAAAGAAAAAATAAAAGAAAGAGAGAGGGAAAGGAAGAAAGAAAGAAAAGAAAAGGAGTATATTGAAAGGAAAGAACGAAAAGAAAGAATGAAAGAAAGAAAGAAAGAAAGAAAGAATAAAAGAAAGAGAGAGAGGGGGAAGAAAGAAAGAAAGAAAGAAAGAAAGAAAGAAATGAAAATGAGTATATTGAAAAGAAAAAACGAAAGAAAGAATTAAAGAAAGAAAGAATAAAAGAAATAGAGAGAGAGGGGAAGAAAGAAAGAAAGTAAATTAGCATTCTGAAAAGAAAAAAAGAAAGAAAGAAGAAAGAAAGAAAGAAAGAAAGAAAGAACGAGAAAGAAAGCACTAATATTTTTTATTCAACAACTTAATTTTATCAAAAACACTTTCTCCAGAAATTTAGCATTAAAAACCTCATTACTTTATTAAATGAATGGTGTTCCATGATTGCTTACCCAACTCATAGTACTTTCTCAAGGGAGATAACCATTACATATATTCCGTCTCTTCGACTATTAATATTTGCCATTGATTATAATAAAAAAATCTATTGTAAATAATTTTTTCGAAATTTATTTAAAAGCCGCTTTCGGCCAACTGTATGTATGTTTTTGAATAAAGATTATTCGATTATTGTCCAGTTTTATAGAAACCCTGTCGGTTTAGGCTTTAAGATACACTGATTGCATCACTGCAGTGGGGTAAGGCTCCAATGGTGCCACATGTTGGCCGTGGGTGGCTACCAGTGATGCTTAAGATTTGAATCTATACTTTGACCCTTACTTAGTCTAGACGGGTGGTCGGAGAGGCCCCCTCTGATCAATCGGCTGGTCATGTCAAGCGCTAGAACGTACGGGATTGTCTAAACCCTATTGCTCTAATGGCAAGCCCCAACCATTTTATCATATGTATATTTACCAACCCCTCCGCATGAGCAGGATGTGACACAAGGTCAATTTCTTAAGCGGAGTTCAACAGGTTTGAATTCAGAGTTTTCCTTCTCCTAGACCGGTTGCCTAACCAAGGTTAAAGAGACCAGTCTGCCCTATTATTCATCCATAGCTGGAGGGAGAGTAGGATTCATACCTTTCCCAAGGGTATTAGCGCTAAGTGAAATGCAATTACCATATCCAGGATTTGAACTCGGGGCGACGAGTTCATTTCTCATGACTTTAACCATTACACCACGCGCTTCCTACCATTTTATCATATAGGTGCTAGAAGGTGGTGTCTGAGAATCTTAATGTCCTAGGTGTGATGTTAACACTCTATCTGACGGTGAAGATCAAATCCTGGGGCTCTGGGGAGTGTGAGGTACCCCTTCATTGCCATGACTACAAGGTACTCTCTGACCAGGAGTGGTAGTACATTAGGGTCCCATCTATAGGTTAAATAGAAAAAAAATTTTAAAAGTGTGTTTACCAAAACTGAGTAACCATAAAGAAGGAATAAAACAAAATGTCTTCGGCATAAATTAATCTATCGAGCTTTGAGATACTGTAAAATTCAATCTAACGACATTGTTGTCTTTCAGTTATCGTAATTTACAGAGCTCACCCAATGTGTGCTCTTATTTTCAGAGCCACAGAGCAAAACTATATTAGGACAAAATGACAAAGTATGTTAGAAATTCGAATATATTAATTTAACAGTGAACTCTACCTTCAAACATCGATAGATAATGGATAGTCCGCTAGCTAAGAATTTAATTTATGACCAGCTGTTAAATTACTGGAGTAACCAGTAAACATGACCCTGAAATACAAAAAAATAAAAAATAAAAACAACCCACCAACCAACCAAACAAACAAACAGATTTATTGATTAATTACATAAATACATTACCAAAACATCACCTAACTCAGATAATTAGTAATGCCCAAAGGGTTAATCCTGTTTAGCTATTGGTGAGTGAGATTGTGCACATTCGTTTTATATGTAGATTTAACGAGAATGGTAATGGTTAAATTAAGATGGCAGGAGTAGGGGTGTTTTTGAAGACTATGATATGAGTCATGATGATGCAAAGAATTTTAAAAAATAAAAAAGGAATCTCCCCCTCCTCCTGAGACTCGGTGTCACTCTGATGTCACTGACGTTTATTGGCCCAAATAATAATAACCTACTATTACAGACATGTCTCTTTCACCTCTCGTTACCACCATGAACACACATGGCTTGAAAATCAATAAAACGCATTAAAATTTCGCTTGCTACGTTGGCATTTAATAAATGTCTTACTTTGCGTCTCCGCTAGAAAATGTCTTCGGAACCAAAGTGATGGCTGACCTTTCGCCGACACCCCTGGTCTTTGTCGTTTGACAGAAAAAGAAAATGGGAATAGAATTTTAAAATAAACTTCAGTTTACAGGGGTCAACTACAAGATGTGAAAGTGAACTGAAAGGGTGTTTTTTTTTGGTTTTTTTTTTTTGGGGGGGGGCGGAGAAGAATAGGGCTGATTTTAGTGAATGTTTGTGATAACTCTGCTCAGATCGGTGCTTTTCCTATTGCCTAAAGAATAAATTATCTAATCTTTTGTATTACTTCAGGCAGTTTAAACATGGTGATACAGGTTGGTTGGTTGGTGGTTGGTCTTTACGGCATGTCAGTACTAGGGTTATTTTAAGCCGACGATGTTTTTATTTTAATAATGGTTATTTAATTGATTTTTAAACAATTTTTAAAAACTCATTTTTGATCTATTTGAATTATAGATGGAATTCTAATAGGTACTATCACTTTGAGTAAGAATAAATCCATGGCAATGGGGGGGGGGGGGTTACTCCAAACTCCCCAGAGTTCTAGGATTTGAACCTCACCACTAGAGGAATATCAACATTATACCCAGGACACTAAGACCCTCAGCCACTGCCTGTGATAAAAATATTTTTTTCATCTGGAGGGTATATGATTTGGTGTTAGTTCTGAACTAACACCAAATCATATACCCCCCTGATGACGACTGTCGAAAAGCAGTCGAAAGCGCTCGGGAAGATAGTATGGGAAGAATCCTATTCCCACTGGATCCTAACATTTGAAAAATCGCCAGAAGACTGGAAAAAATACAAATACAAATAATGAAAAAGAAATGTTCCGTGTTGTTCGATAACACTTGCCTACAAAATAACTTGCTGCCAAAATATACAACATATATATATATATATATATATATATATATATATATATATATATATACATTACAAAACATCACCTAACTCCTGCTGATGAGGCCTAATAGGCCGAAATGTACATACAGAGATTGATTTTTCTCGATTTGTTTAGCCTTACATTTAAATAGGTAACCCCGCCTAATTAATTATTAATTAATTAACTTTCAAAAATTAGGTTCGACTTCAATTAAGCCCATATTCTCCCAAATAATATATATATATATATATATATATATATATATATATATATATATATATATATATATGAGGAAAGAGGATTGGGAATAAATCCGACAGAGTGTTGGTCACACTTAGTGACCAACTCCACCTATACCCACCGCTACCTAACCTCTCACCTTTTATTACTCCCTTTACTGCTTCTTTGGATCAAATTTATCTTCAAGAAGGCTAATCCACTTTCGCTACAAACCTGTCTCTTTCACAATGTATTTTTCCACAACCAGTCTGCATATCATCTCTCTTCTCTTTCGATTTCCTTCCCTTCCTTTCCAATGATTCCCGCCTGACCAATCAAAATCTTTCTCACAAACACTAACCCACACACTTGACCTCTTCTCCCATTCACCCCCTTCCGTCCACTTCCCCCTCTATAAAACACGTGTATAATCAATAAAGCGACTGATGATGCCGAGCTCAAAGCTCTAGCGAAATATATCCTACATACTTTTGTCTGAGTTGTGTCCTTGCGTTCCTCATATTTCTACCATATTTATATATTATATATATATATATATATATATATATAGAGAGAGAGAGAGAGAGAGAGAGAGAGATAGATAGATAGATATAGATATAGATATATAAGAATGAAAGAAGGGTGGAACGAAAAAACTGATAGGCACAAAGATAAAAGGGGTTAAGAAAATTGTGTTAAAAATTGAGTTTTAAAAAATCGTTCAATACCCATCAAGAATGAATAAAACCAAATGTCTCCGGCATAAAATAACCCAACAAGGATTGACATGCCGTAAAACCAACCAATCAACCTAGATAAACCAGCCAACCACTCGTAGCTAATTTGAAACTCACCTCTAGCATGTTCCCAGTTGTCAAGGACTCATTTGCTAGGTGTCCTGGCAACAGATATACAAAAGTCAGTTGAAGGCATTTGGATACCAGAAAATAATTTTCCTTCAATAAAAAAGGCCGGTTTAGCTCAGTCGGTAGAGCGTCCACCTGGGAACCACATGGTTCATGGTTCGATACCGGCTCTTGCAAACTCAGCGAATGAGTAACACGGGTATCTGTGCGGTAATGTGAGGAGCTGATGGTAGATGTGGCGCTCCACCACAGGTGCTAAAAACAAGCTCCTTGATCTAGGGCTAGTGAAAAGGGAATAGACTCCCTCGCTGTCTGGCTGATACGGACATTAGGCTATCTCGACGACTTACTTACTACTTACTTAAATGTAATATTATGAAAAAATTGAAAAAACAATAGTTCATAAACGAGTAATGTTTATTTCGCCTACGCAGCAGTGTTTCGATCTGTTTCAATAGATCTTCATCAGGGTTTTCGTTAGTTTGAGGAAAAAATGTATCACAGAAAATAAGAAATCTTCGAGACTCTTTTGTTTTATGGTCGGTCAGTCTATTTAAAATTGTTGATGAAAATGCGACGGAAATTGCAACATTTTCGTCACTTATCTCATAAAATATCAACTATATAAAAAAAAACATTTTAAATTATTTTTTTTTTTCGTCAAAAGAATATCCCCTGACGATGACCACCGGCCGAAACTACTTGAGTGCAAACAAAGATTACATAAGACAAAATGGATGTTCCTATTTGGCTTGTCACTTTCTTTTTTGACATGCCGTTAAATCCAACCAAACAACACACACGCGCGCGCGCACGCATGAAATACTGTTGGAGGTGCGTGACTAGAGTCATTGGAAATGGACCCGTCGACCTGAGTTCAAGTCCTAGACGAGGCTGTTGACATTTCACATAGCGCTAATATATTTGGGAAAGGTATGCATCCACCAGCTCTCCTACCAGCTATGGGTAAATAGCAGGGCAGACTGGGCTCTTTAATCTTAGTTAGGCAACCAGTCTAGGAGAAGGAAAACTCTGAATTCAAGCCTGTTAAACTCCGCTTAAGAAATTGACCTTGTGTCACATCCTACTCGTGCGGAGGGGTTGGTAAATATATATAATTGATAAAAGTAGAATCTTATTTTGAAATCCAGGTCATCCGGAGACGTCGAAAGGGCACCGATGCCATATAGATAAATAACTCAGCTCGTCACTCGAAACAATCGAATGCTACAGGACTCGTAAGTCAAGGTACCATTATACTTGTGTCTCATAAATTGCTGTTGCATTTAGTGTATAGATAGAGTATATTTTTGGAGGAATGGATTTCTGAAAATGCAATTGTCTGAAAACTCTTGACCTTGTGTCACATCCTGCTAGGTAATTATGCGCCCGCACTGAATACAACCATAAAACTGCACTTGATAACCTTTAAAAGTACACATGTATTTTCAAACTGTAATTCTCAAATCTTGTTGTGTCTATGGAGCGACTCGGGATCACCTTTCTGCTGATGCTCTAGTTTTCCCATTTTCAAAAGCGCGCATATTCAGAAAGCCTATTTATAATCTTTTTTCTCAGGCAATGGCTTAAATAGGACCTCAATTTAAATAGTATCAAAGACAGTTCACCTTTTAAAAGCTATTATCATTTTCTGTTTTGCGTCTCTCGATTTCCAATACAAATGCATGTCGCACCCGCCCCCTCTCTCTCTCTCTCTCTCTCTCTCTCTCTCTCTCTCTCTCTCTCTCTCTCTCTCTCGTCACCTGCCTCCACGCTCTCCTTCGCTGTTTACATCTCATTTCCTATACAACTACACCCCCTCTCTTCATATCTCTATCCCCTCTCTCTCTCTCTCACTCTTTCTCTCTCTCTCTCTTTCTCCCCTCTCTCTCTCTCTCGTCACCTGCCTCCACGCTCTCCTTCACTGTTTACATCTCATTTCCTATACAACTACACCCCCTCTCTTTATATCTCTATCTCACTCTCTCTCTCTCTCTCAAACACACACACACACACTCTCTCTCTCTCTCTCTCTCTCTCTCTCCTCTCTCTCTCTCTCTCTTCTCTCGTCACCTGCCTCCACGCTCTCCTTCGCTGTTTACATCTCATTTCCTATACAACTACACCCCCTCTCTTCATATCTCTATCCCCCTCTCTCTCTCTCTCTCACTCTTTCTCTCTCTCTCTCTCTTTCTCCCCCTCTCTCTCTCTCTCGTCACCTGCCTCCACGCTCTCCTTCACTGTTTACATCTCATTTCCTATACAACTACACCCCCTCTCTTCATATCTCTATCTCACTCTCTCTCTCTCTCTCAAACACACACACAACACACACCACACTCTCTCTCTCTCTCTCCTCTCTCTCTCTCTCTCTCTCTCTCTCTCTCTCAATCATTCTTCACCCTCTTCTCGTCTGTTCACCTCTCTTGATTTCATATACAACTGCACCCCTCTCTCTCTCACACACACTAACACTTCACCCTCTCCTGAGCTGTTTACGTATATATCTATTTCCTTTATAACTCTCTCTCTCTCTCTCTCTCTCTCTCCGTGTCTCTTTCTCTTTCTTTATATCTGACGCTCCATCCTCTCTTCAACTGTTTACGTATCTCTATTTTCTTTACAACTGCCCTCTCTCTCTATCTCTTGCTTTCTCTCTCTCTTCTCTCTCTCTCTCTCTCTCTCTCTCTCTCTCTCTCTCTCTCTCTCTCTTTTAACCCTCTCCTCAGTTGTTTACTTATCTCTATTTCTTGACAACTGCATCTCCCCCCCCTCTCTCTCTCTCTCTCTCTTCTCTCTCTCTCTCTCTCTCTCTTCACCGTTTCCTCATCTGTTTACGTATATATTTTCTTTACAACTGCATCTCTCTCTCCCCCTTCTCTCTCCCTCTCTCTCTCTCTTTCAATTCACCTTCTCCTCAGCTGCTTACGTATCGCCATTTCCTTTACAACTGCATCTGTCGCTCTTTCCCCCCTCTCTCTATTTCTGTCTCTCTTCACCCTCCCCTCCCGTATCTTTACAAATGTATCTCCCCTCTCTCTCTCTCTCTTCAACTTCTCCTCATCTATTTACGTATCTATATTTCCTTGGCAACTGCATATCTCTCTCTCTCTCTCTCTCTCTCTCTCTCTCTCTCTCTCTCTCTCTCTCTCTCTCTCTCTTTCAATTCACCTTCTCAGTTGCTTACGTATCTCCATTTCTTTTACAACTGCAAACTGTCTCTCTTCACACACCCCCTCCTCTCTCTCTCTCTCTCTCTCTCTCTCTCTCCTCCTCTCTCTCTCTCTCTCTCAGCTGTTTATTTATCTCTATTTCCTTTTCAAAAGCACGCCTCTACCCCACCCTATCCCCATCATTTGTTCGTCGCTTTTCCCATTTCTATTTCCAGACGAATTTCTTTTAATAAATCCGGGTCGCGTTGTGGCATTTTTGTTAGAACTTTAACGTCTTTCATTTTGCATGATATTTTCAGACTTTTTTGGTATCTATTTTCTTCATTACATTCAAGCCATTATGATATATTTTCTACTTGTATGTACTACAAGTTATATGCGGTGTCTTTCATTAGAGATCAGGTGGTAGCCAGAACGGCCAATGCTTCAGTATTTGCCTCAGTGCGGTAACTTAATTTAGCAACGTTTTAATCATCCCATTTTCTAAATTG
Organism: Doryteuthis pealeii; assembly: GCA_023376005.1. Taxonomy (NCBI): domain Eukaryota; kingdom Metazoa; phylum Mollusca; class Cephalopoda; order Myopsida; family Loliginidae; genus Doryteuthis; species Doryteuthis pealeii. The sequence goes on from CM042146.1 coordinate 100,685,410, forward strand.
GGGCTTCAAATGTGCTGATTCAGTCCTCTGCACAGGGTTAAGACCGACCAAAGAACTATATATTTACTAATCCCTTCACACACCCATTTTTCTTTACTACCTTCTATCAGATTTACTCCAATCCTCCTATATATATATATACATATATATATATATATATAGATAGATAGATATATAGATAGATAGATAGATAGATAGATAATAAATAAGTAATCCACAGAGGTATCACCTCTCATCAGTGCGGTTATACCATAACAGCTACCCCTGGCCGGGTTTGAGACCCGAATAAACTTTCGTTTGCCAAGCCTCTTACCCGTGCGGCCAGAGGCAGCTGTCAAATATAGGAGAATATTTAATTGCTACATTTCTAAGCGGAAATGAATTCACTAGAGTCATCAAACTTTTTTGTAAACAAAGCGAGGGTTAGCTACACGCCAGAACGGTGAACTTTTCAATTAAATCCCTATTTAGAGAACTCTACCAAAGTGGGAGTATATACATAATAAATAAGTAATCCACAGACACGGATTTCGAGATATCACCTCTTATCAGAGCGGTTATACCTTAACAGCTACTCATGGCCGGGTTTGAGCCCTGAGTGAACTTTCGTTCGCCATATATATGTTGTCCGCAACAAATCCTCTCCCCAGACAAGTCGGCTTAATGAGACGAATGTGGTATACAAATTAAAATGTTCCATTGGAGATTGCAGTCTCCCAAAAAATGAAAATGCCTACATCGGTTTTACATTGTCACGCCGTCTAACTCTTCATATAACAGATAATAGTTCCATTTCACAACATCTAAAATTACATGCATGCCCCAACTCGTAAAGTCGGTATAAGCCAGACCGCGAGGGAGTCTATCCTCTTTTCACTAGTGCTAGACCTAGGAGATTGTTTTGGCGTCTGAGGTGGAGAGCCACACATACCATTAGGTCTTTACTTTACCGCACAGATCCCCGTGCTACTCATTCGCTGATTTGGCCGGTATCGAACGAGAAATCTTGTCGTTCTTAGCGACGGTCTACCGAGTGAGCTAAACCGGCCCATCTCTCTCTCTCTCTCTCTCTCTCTCTCTCTCTCTCTCTCTCTTTATATTACATATATATAATAAATAATGAATATATATATATTCCACCATATATATATATATATATATATATATTATATAATATTATATATATATATAGTGGATATATATATTATATATATATATATATATATATAGTGAATATATATATATATAATATATATATATATATATATATATATATATATATATATATATATATATATATATATATATATATATATATATATATATATATATATATATAGTGGAATATATATATATATATAATAATATATATATATATATAGTGGATATATATATATATATATATATATATATATATATATATATATATATTATATATATATATATATATATATATATATATATATATATATAGTGGAATATATATATATATATATATATATATATATATATAGTGGAATATATATATATATTATATATATATATATATATATATGTGCTATATTATATAGTGGTGGAATATATATATATATATATATATATATATATATATATATATATATATATATACATATATATAGGTTGCTCTTTGTAGATCTGTCTATCATTTGGCTTGTGGCTTTAGCTGGGTCTTCCGTTATTCTGGATCTGACTGTCTTTGGATCTGGTAGATGTTTCTTACCAAAAACGGGCTCTTCTATATTTGTGTTGTTGTAAGGACCGGTTTAGCTGAGAAGGGCCGATTTAGCTCAGTCGGTAGAGCGCTCGGTTAGGAATCACAAGGTTCTTGGTTCGATACCGGCCCCTCGCCTACTGAGCGTATGAGTAGCACAGGGATCTGTGCGGTAAATTGAGGAGTTGATGATGGGTGTGGCGCCCCGCCTCAGACGCTAAACAATAATCTCCTCGGTCTAGCGCTAGTGAAAAGGGGATAGACTCCCTCGCTTTCTGGCTAATACCGACACTAGGCCGATCCGACAACTTTACTTACTTTACTTGCTCTTAGTAACGATACAATACCTGATTTGTTTTTGAGTTCATATTTTATTCAATATCCAAGACGTCAAACGTGTGTAAGAATTTGTCTAATTGAATGGAACCAGCCATGGCCCGTTTCGCTCAATGGTAAGCCAAAAAACTGATTTTCTCTAGCTATTTCCCACGTTTGCGCTGACGAACCGGAAGCTTAGATCAAAACACGGTTTCATCGTGCCACTCAAAAATGCGTGTATCTCTCCATTAACCGTTGTTTTAGAATCTACGCTATTGCACATAATTAACAGACTACCCATCAATTATGTAACACATGAGGGTGACAGTGGTAGAAATTATAAATGGTTCCTTCGAAACGGATCTCAAGGGTTTAAGAAAAACTGGAGGAATTGGAAATCAGAAGAATTTCCAAAAAACTCCGGACAATAGCATCGTAAATTTCAGCTACAATACTTAAACGCGTCCTGGAGGCCCAAGGTATTTTGCTCGTAGTCAAACCCCAGTTAAAGACCTTCAGCTAAGGCTGGAGTAAAAAAGGAAAAAAAAATCAACTCGCAAGGAATTATATACAGAGGGATCGAAAAGTATATCCCTATTTTAAACAATTTATAATTTTTTGTTAATATGCAGTTACATTTTTTCTTGGAAGAATATTAAAGATTTGATTTTATGCAAGATGGTGCTGCTCCAAATGTTGCTATTGTTGTTCGTGAATGGCTTGAATCAAAATTTTCCTGGGAGATGGATGGGTAAACGTGGTCTGCATAAGTGATCTACCAGAAGCTCTGATTTAACACCTTGTAACTTTTTACCTTGGATTTGGTTGAAGGAGCAAATTCACTATACAAAACCACCGACATTAGAAGATCTTGAAGGAAAAATAGGATAAATATTTTGCACCATTCCTCAAGAGTTGCTGGAAAGATCAGATAATATGATTCCCGAGTGACTTGAGAGGCTGGGGCAAATGATCGTCCCCATAGAGAATGTTAAAAAAACTCCATGTTGTGAGTTGTCAATTTTAATTTTTGTAAAAATAATGATTCAGTAAATAAATTATAAGATTTTCTTTTAAATAGAAAAGGGAGTTTCTTTACAATCACTCTGTAGATATAGATTTCCTTAATACCATTGATACGACATACCGACTTTCCTTCTGAATCGAGTGGTATGAGTGATAGTTAGACTAAGGCAAATAAAACCGCTTCTTCCATACGTACTTACATGGACATACATTTGTTAAAAATGCAAATCTATTTACGGAATTGATTTTTAGGTCAACAACTCTCTTCTAGACAAATTCTCTTTGACCTCTCCTTGCCCAAATAAACATGTCATCTCTCCTTCCCCAAATATCAACATGAATCAGTTACAAGTTGAGTAGACCATTGATATATATTTATGCCATTTCATTTTTGGTTACCGAGTATCAATTACGAAGATTTTAGCAATTACGCGTACTTGGTAATATCAATGTTCAACTAGTAGTAAAGTAGAGACAACGTAGTAACCTATTGTTGGTATCAACCAGATGGCGAGTGAGTTTATCCTCTTTACATTAGCGCTACTCAGACGCCACTGAGTTGGCGAGGGCCTGTGTCGAACGCGGGACCTTGCGATTCCTAAGTCGGACGCGCTACCAATTGAGCAAAACCGGCTCCTTTGAAAATTCAGCTGTCCTCAAGATGCACTACAGCATCAGTCCTAATTAGATGTTTTTTTCCCGTTTTGCAATAAACCCAAAGAAAAAATATAAGTTTAGTAAGTATATAATCAAAATGTTGGCCTACGCACCCCTAAATATAATTAAAGAACAATATTGATTTAATCCTCAATATAAGATTCGCTTGTAGAAAACGCAACAATACCCAATGTTTGAAAAGTATCTCACTTGCTCCATGACTTGATTGCTCATATAGGCGCAATTCATGTAGTTTGTTTTGAGTAGAAATAGACTGGTGGAGCCAATCCACCCAAGTATTAAGCTGGTTTGATATTAAGAATTTTCTTTCTCTTAGATGCTTGCTTGGTTGGGTTTTATGGAATGTCAACCCATCGGATTATTTCATGTAAGTCATCTTTTTTTAATTATTTAAGCCATATATGGGACCCTATCGTGTACTGCCACACAGGGTCAGAGGAGACCTTGGGGTAATGATGATGAAGGGTTACTTCACATTCCCCAGAGCTCCAGATTTGGAATTTTACCATTAGATAGAGTTTAACGTCATACCCGGGACATTAAGGCCCTCAGCCAGTGCCTTCCGGCACTCATGTGATAAAAAGGGTCGGGGTTGCCTTAAGGGCACTAGGATTGGGACAATCATATAAGTTCCTGGGCTTGACGTGACCAGCCGATTGATCGGTGGGGGCCTCTCCGACCACCCGTCTAGCCAAGGTTAAAGAGTCCAGTATACCCTACTATTTGCCTATAGCAGGAGGGAGAGTAGTGGGACGTATATCTTTTCTAAGGGTATTAGTGCTATGTGAAAATGCAAACGGCCTCGTCCAGGATTTGAACTCACGTCGACGAGTCCATTCCTTACGACTCTAACCATTCTACCACGCGCCTCTAAACAAACTATTTAACCTACGGGTAGGATTTGACATAAGATCACAAGTAAGAGGCATCCAGCAAGGATCGAACTCTCTTTTCAGTAATAACGTATCTGCGAGACTAGCTTGCTAACTATTATATAATGAGGGGACGGATGTATTTATCCAAACCCTTCTGCCAAGCAGAGTATGACACAAGGTCATTTTTAAGCGGAGTATAGTTGGCTTTAATATAGACTTATCCTTCTCCTAGACTGGTTGCCTACACCGGATAGGTGAGTCAGCTTCCGAGGAAGAAAAGCGTTGTGCTCCAGCGCATCCATGTTAAATGTATTTCGAGTACAATAAATTAAAAAAATATATAAAGGTATATAACATTAGGCATTTAGTTTGGCATACTTTTTCACGTCAAACTTATTGTGCATCTAACGAGGATCGAACTCGCTATTCAGAAGTAACAAATCAGCGAGATTAGATTGCTAACCACTAAACCACGATGGGACATCTTAACTTTTCTCTCGTTTAATAGCGCTTTGGTAAATGGAAAATAAAAGAGTTGTTCAGGATATGAACCCAGATAGCTGAGTCAGCTTCCGAGGTAGAAACCGTTACGCCACTAGCGCATTCATGTTAAACGTATTTCGAGTACAAATAAAAGGAAGCTATATTACATTAGATAATTAATTTGGCACACTTTTTCATGTTGCAAATATGGGACATCTAACGAGGGTCGAAATCGCTATTCAGTAGGAATGGATCAGGCGAGGGCCTGTATCGAACGCGGAACCTGGTCATTCCTAAGTCGGACGCTCTACCAACTGAGATAAACCGGCCCTTTTGAAAATGCATCTGTCCTCAAGATGCACTGCAGCATCAGATCTAATTACATGTTTTTTCCGTATTGCAAATACTCCAAAGGAAAAAAATATAAGTTTAGTAAGTATATAATCAAAATGTTGGCCTACGCACCCCTAAATATAATTAAAGAACAATATTGATTTAATCCTCAATATAAGATTCGCTCGTAGAAAACGAAACAATAGCCAATGTTTGAAAAGTATCTCACTTGCTCCATGACTTGATTGCTCGTATAGGCCAATTCATGTAGTTTGTTGAGTAGAAATAGACTGGTGGAGCCAATCCACCCAAGTTATTAAGCTGGTTTGTATTAACAATTTTCCTTCTCTTAGTTGTTGGTTGGTTGGTTGGGTTTTATGAATGTCAACCCATCGGGTTATTTTATGCTGAATACGTAAGCCATCTTTGTTTATTTAAGCTATAGATGGGACCCTATTCGTGTACTGCCACACCGGGTCAGAGGGACTTTGGTGGTAATGGTGATGAAGGGGTACTTTCCCTAGAGCCCCAGGATTGGAATTTACCATTAGATAGAGTTTAACGTCATACCCGGGACATTAAGGCCCTCAGCGACTGCCTTCGGGCACCCATGGTTGGTTTGGTTGTGTTTTATGGAATGTCAACCTTTTCCCTCGGTGTAATAGCGCTATGGAAAATGAAAACAAGATTCGTTCAGGATATGACCCCGGATAGCTGAATCAGCTTCTGGGGAAAATAATACGCGTTAAGCCACAGTGCATTCATGTTAAATGGATTGTAGAGTACAAAAAAAAAAAAAAGAAGGTATATCCCATTAGATAATTAGTTTGGTATATTTTTTCTTCCTTTTGTTATGATTTGAAACCTTTTTTCCCCCTTTTTTCCTTTCTTTGTTAGGCATGATACTGTTACCATTGTAATCGAACTTGCCATTCAGCAGTAATGGATCTGCGAGACTAGATTGCTAAGTCCTACACTACGATATCACGTCTTAACTTTTCCTTCGTGTAATAGCGTTAAAAGAAATAAAAAAATAAAAGATTCGTTCTGGATATGAACCCAGATAGCTGAGTCAGCTTCCGAGGAAGAAAAGCCGTTACGCCACTAGCGCATTCATGTTAGATGTATTTGGAGTACCAAAAGAAATGAAGGTGTATTACATTGGGTAATTAATTTAGCACACTTTTTCATGTTGCAAATATGGGTTATCTAACGAGGGTCGAAATCGCTATTCAGTAGAAATGGATCAGTGAGTTTTAACCTTTCCCTCGTTTAATAGCGCTATGGAAAAAAAAAAGAGATTCGTTCAGGATATGAACCCGGATAGCTCAGTCAGCTTCCGAGGAAGAAAACCATTAGGCCACTAGCGAATTCATGTTAAATGTACTAGCAAATATATGCACCCTCCGGGTGCAAGTATTTAAGTTTTAATGTAATGAAATATCGTATTAAATTAGAAACGCTAATGAAACTAAATAATAATGCAGATAAAAAGATTTGAAACAGAGGGGCATATAATCGAAAAATAGAACAACTGAAACTTACTCTTCCATTACTCTCGTCTTTCATTGTTATTTTTTTCTAATTTAAGTATTTAGTTAAAAGAGGAAGTAAAGAATAAAATGACAGTTATTTTTTCTTGTTAAGGATTTCATTTAAGATTAATTGAAGAGATTTTTGCTATATTCATTAAAATAAAACCAAACAGTTAGAAACCAATAATACTAAGCATATATTTATTAAAATTACATTTCTAATATTCAATATGCAAATTAGCCTTTCACGTTCACACTGTAAACCGCTATTTTGTTGTATATATAAATACAATTGCATGTTGTTAGTATGTAGATATGGTTAACAGTATTAATAAGGTAAAACAATTTTATTAGTAATTGAGGTTAAAATAAGGATAAAATTCATGGTGAATGTGACGTCAATACTAAGGGAATTGTGACTTGAGTAGTGATTTAGTTTCGGTTACAGACAGAAAACACACAATCTCCATTATAATAAGATTTCGAGTACCCCAAAAAAGAAAAAAAAGAAAGGAAGGTATATTACATTACGTAATTAGTTTGCCTTACTTTTTCATGTCGCAAGTATAGAACATCTAACGAGGGTCGAACTCACTATTCATTAGTAATTAGACTAGATTGATAACCACTACCGAACGATGAGACGTGTTGACCTTTCCCTCGTTTAATAGCTTTATGGGAAATGAAAAATAAGACTTGTTTAACAAATGAATTCTGATAGCCGAGTCAGTTTCCGAGAAAAATAACCGTTACGCGAACAGCGGATCAATGTTAAATGTATGTAGATTACAAAGAAGAAAGGAAGATAAATTACATGAGGTAATTAGTTTGGGATATTTTTTAAATTTTTTTTTTCCTTCGTGTAATTGCGCTATGGGGGATAAGATAAAAAATTCGTTCAGGATATGAACCCGGATAGCTGAGTCAGCTTTCAACTAAGATCACCGTTACGCTACCAGCGCATTCATGTTAAATGTATTTCGAGTACAAAAAAGAAAAAAAAGAAAGGAAGGTATATAACATTAGGTAATTAGTTTGGTATATTTTTCTTCCTTTTTATGCTTTTAAAATCTTTTTATTGTTTTTTTTTATTTATTTTTTTTTCATTTCTTTGTTAGGCATGACACTGAACCTGGCAGAAAATGCAAGAGTCACCATGGTAATTGTCGGTGACGTTCGTGATTTGTGTCACCCGGCGGTAAAACGTCGTTTTTAAAGAAAGCGACACTTGATTGACGACATGATACGAAAGAATCCCAGGGGTCATTAGGCTGTCACCGTTATTATCTTCATTATTATCATGAACGGTCTCCCGGAGACGCTAAAAGAAACCATAGATTTTCTCGTACTAAATTTCCAAACCGTTCAGCTTTTATTCACACCGGAAAGAAAGAAGGTATTATCAAGAAGTAAATATGCATCCACAAAGAAAAGTAGTCCATTCTAATTTAAAATACTACGCATACCTTTTATCATTCTTTTAACCTTTCGCCTACCAAGTTTTCCCGATGGCTGTACTAAATTTTATTGGTATTTTATTTTATCTGCATCATGGGACCGGTTTAGCTCAGTCGGTAGAGCATCTACTTTGATTCTGGGGTCGATACCGGTCCCCGCCACCTCATCCCCTGAGATGCACTGATTGCCAAATCTGATCTGTGCGGTAAAGCGTTGACGTAATGGTTAGCAAGCTATTCTCGCAGATCCATTCACAACTGAATAACTTACTTATATGTATAAATAATACTAAAAACTAAATGAAAACTTTGAAAAGAAATTGTACTAGCACCTATGACCGTTGGAATTGAAGCATCCGAAAATAAATGTATAACTTTGCAATATTTTGAGGAAACTATCCTCTTCGACCGGGGATAAAAAGGGAAACGTGCGTGCTTTCTTCAACAGGAAGTAATTGTGAGTTCGATTTAAAAAAAAACTGTATTCGTTTCTGTCTGCTCTATATTTGATGAGGCACGTGGTGTAATGGACAGAGTCGTAGGAAATAGACTCGCCGACCCGAGTTTATTTTCTGGACGAGGCTTTATGCATTTCACTTAGCGCTAATCCCCTTGGGAAAGTTATGAATCCAACTACTCTCCGTCCAGCTATAGCTAAATAGTAGGGCAGACTGGGCTCTTTAACCTGGGCTAGGTAACCAGTCTAGGATAAGGAAAACTCTGAATCCAAGCTCGGTAAACTCCGCTTAAGAAATTGACCTTGTGTCACATCCTAAATGGTAAATATATATAATTGATAAGTGGCATCTAATTTTGAAATCCAGGTCACCCTGAGACGTGCAAAGGGCACCGATACCATATAGATAAATAACTCAGCTCGTCACTCGAAACAATCGAATGCTACAGGACTCGTAAGTCAAGGTACCATTATACTTGCGTATCATAAATTGCTGTTGCATTTAGTGGTATAGATAGAGTATATATTTTGGAGGAATGGATTTCTGAAAATGCAATTGTCTCAAAACTCTTGAGCACACACTGTGATTCCTGACGCTTAAAATTAGTGAAAAGTTTGCAAGTCGTGTATGCAATCTTCACGAGGTTATTTGCACGTAAAACAAAACTCAATAAAAAATCCATAGAACCAACCCGTGATTAAGTCTGTCTTTCGTTTCTATTTCTTTTTTTATATTTCATTTTCACAAATTGATTTTCGGGTAGTCATTAAATTATGTCAGAAACAGATACAAACGTGACAAACTCTTTTTTCATTAGGTCAATGTGTGAGTTTAGATGTGTTTGTATGTGTATGTGAGTGTTAGTGTGTTAGTGTGTTAGCACATTTGTAAAAAGTTATTCGTATCTAAAAGATATGTGTTGGACATGTACTTGTGTGCGGGGGTGTCTGTGTTTCCACATGTGTACGAGGGCCTTCGTAGGTAAGACATGTATTTGATGCGTGCGTCGGTCTGTGTTTTTAGGTGTAAGTGTGTATATAAGTGTGTGTGTGTGTGTGTGTGTGTTTGCCTATTTGTAAAAGGTTCTTCGTAGCTAAAAGATATGTATTGGACATGTAAATGTGCGCGGTATGTGTGCATATATATGTTGAAACATGTGTAATGAGGTCTTCGTAGGTAAGAGATATGTATTTGATGTATGCATGTGTTTGTGTTTGTAGGGTGTGTGTGTGTGTGTGTGTGTGTGTGTGTGTATGTGTGTGTTTTCAAATTTGTAAAAAGGTTTTTCGTAGTTTGAAAAGATATGTATTGAATTGTGCGTGTGCACGGGCATGCGTGTGTTATGTGCTTGCACATGTGTAGGAGGGCCTTTGTAGGTAAGACATATATTTAACTAGCAGCGGATACCCAGCGTCGCCCGGGTAGAAGGGGATTTTTAAGTTAGTCCCGCAGATCCATTATCGTGAGTTAAATCCTCGTGGGATGCCCCATTTAAATCTATATGGAAAAAATAGACCTTGCATTGATCCAGCTACTCTGAAAAGAAATGTTAATGTCTACTATCTAAAATATCAAATGAAAATAAATCCATGCTGTTATCATTTGAATTTTATTTTTTGATTATCTTCGCGTATGTAAATCAAATCACTATTATTTTTGCTCAAAAACCAAGTCCTGGTAAATATTCAATGTGTATATATATATATTTTAGGGCCGGGTTAGCTCGGTCGGTAGAGCGTTCGGCTAGAACCATAAGGTTCCTAGTTCGATAACGGCCCTTACCAACTCAGCGTATGAGTAGCACAGAATCGGTGCGGGGTAAAGTAAGGAGCTGATTGTAGGTGTGGCGCTCCACTTCAGACGCAAAAAACAATCTCCTTGGTCTAGCGCTAGTGAAATGGGGATAAGACTCCCTCGCTGATTGCTGATACCGACTTTAAGCCACCCGGACGACTTTACTTTTTATATATATTTACTTTGTCCTTAATTGTTTTATTTTCGAAGTCCTCCGGAATACAGATTTAAGCACCACTGGCCCTTTATATATGTATAGATGTGTGCGTGTGTTTTGGATTGTACTGTAAGTGTGTATGTAATGTGTGTGTGTGTGTGTGTGGTGTGTGTGTGTGTTTGCAAATTGTAAAAGGTTCTTCGTAGCTAAGGGATATACATTAGACATGTGCGTAGGCGCGCACGTGTCTATGTGCTCGCACATATGTATGGTGTTCTTCGTTAATTAGTAATTTGATATGTGCCTGTGTTTGTGTTTGTGTGTAAGTGTGTAATGTAAGTGTATGCGTGTGTGTATTTGGCACTTGTGCATAAGGTCTTTCGTAGATAAGAGATGTGTATTTGATGTGGGTGTGTGCTCGGTGTGTAAGTATTTTGATTGAAAGATTTAAAGTATCAAAACACATATTTAAAAATAAACATTTACTAGCAGGACATGTGGATATACCACAGTATGATAATTTTATTATTACATTTGATATGTTTACTTAAGAGCTTTATTGATAAAAAGTAATAATATCTTGATTTAAACTTTCTCTCACTTTTCATTTCTTTCTTTCCTTCTTTTTATCTTTCATTGTGTTGACTGAAATAGATTAGCGTTTTCATTCTGCACACTGCGCCCTCACCCCTCTCTCTATCTTTCCCCTACTTCATTTTCTTTCTTTTCTCATTATTATTTTCTGTGTAGCATGTCCTTTTCTCCCTTTGTTTTCTTCAAATGAAAAACATGAACGGTTCATTAATTTAGCTGGGGTAACGACACTCTAAGAAATAAGATTCAGTAGTAAGCAGTGGATAAGCAACACCAGATAATCAGGATTGTACATTTTTAATTTTTTATCAATCTTGGTGAGTTTGGAAACGGTCTCATTTTTAAGTAATGGGGAGTTGCAAGATGATACGGCCGTACTTTTAATAACCCAAGTATTAATAATTATTAAGATGCGTATGTTATATAATGTGTGCGTTTGATTTTTCCACGTGTGGTATGAAGTTTTTTCGTAAGGATAAGATAAATGGATTCGATGTGTGTGTAATTGTGTTGTGTATGTATGTGTGTGTGTGGTGTGTACGTGTGTGTTTTGCACATGTGCATAATTCTTAGGCTAAGAGATATGTATTATTGACAATAAAACATGTGCGTGCATGTTCCCACACAGTGTGTGTATGTGTTGCAGCACGTGTATTAAAGGTTCTTCCTTGGTAAGAGATGTATATTATATATATATAATATATGTGTGTATGTAATGTGTGTGAATCTAGTGTGTGAGTGCGGGTGTCGAAGTCTGTGTGTCTCTTCCGTGTAA
>CM042146.1:100697724-100712724 GCA_023376005.1 Doryteuthis pealeii
AACTACACCCCCTCTCTTCATAATCTCTATATCTCTTCTCCTCTCTCTCTTCTCTCTCTCTCTCTTCTCTGTCGTCACCTGCCTCCCACGCTCTCCTTCGCTGTTTACATCCCATTTCCTATACAACTACACCCCCTCTCACACACTCACACACACTCTCTCTCTCTCTCCCTCTCTCTCTCTCTCTCTCTCAATCATTCTTCACCCTCTCCTCGTCTGTTCACCTCTCTTGATTTCATATACAAACTGCACCCCTCACTCTCTCTCACACACTAACACTTCACCCTCTCCTGAGCTGTTTACGTATATCTATTTCTTTATAACTCTCTCTCTCTCTCTCTCTCTCTCTCTCTCTCTCTCTCTCTCTCTCTCCGTGTCTCTTTCTCTTTCTCTTTATATCTGACGCTCCATCCTCTCTTCAACTGTTTACGTATCTCTATTTCTCTCTCTATCTCTTGCTTTCTCTCTCTCTCTCTCTCTCTCTCTCTCTCTCTCTCTCTCTCTCTCTTTAACCCTCTCCTCAGTTGTTTACTTATCTCTATTTCCTTGACAACTGCATCTCTCCTCTCTCTCTCCTCTCTCTCTCTCTCTTCTCTCTTCACCGTTTCCTCATCTGTTTACGTATATATTTTCTTTACAACTGCATCTCTCTCCCCCTCTCTCCCCCTCTCTCTCCCTCTCTCTCTCTCTCTCTTTTCAATTCACCTTCTCCTCAGCTGCTTACGTTTCGCCATTTCCTTTACAACTGCATCTGTCTCTCTTTTCCCCCTCTCTATCGTTCTGTCTCTCTTCACCCTCCCCCTCCCGTATCTTTACAAATATATCTCCCCCTCTCTCTCTCTCTGTCTTCAACTTCTCCTCATCTATTTACGTATCTATATTTCCTTGGCAACTGCATCTCTCTCTCTCTCTCTCTCTCTCTCTCTCTCTCTTCTCTCTCTCTCTCTCTCTATCTCTATCTCTCTCTCTCTCCTTTCAATTCACCTTCTCAGTTGCTTACATATCTCCATTTCCTTTACAACTGCAAACTGTCTCTCTTCACCCCCTCTCTCTCTCTTTCTCTCTCTCTCTTCTCAGCTGTTTATTTATCTCTATTTCCTTTTCAAAGCACGCCTCTACCCCACCCTATCCCCATCATTTGTTCGTCGCTTTTCCCATTTCTATTTCCAGACGAATTTCTTTTAATTAAATCCGGGGTCGCGTTGTGGCATTTTGTTAGAACTTTAACGTCTTTCATTTTGCATGATATTTTCAGACTTTTTGGTATCTATTTTTCTTCATTACATTCAAGCCATTATGATACATTTTCTACTTGTATGTACTACAAGTTATATGCGGTGTCTTTCATTAGAGATCAGGTGGTAGCCAGAACGGTCAATGCTTCAGTATTTGCCTCAGTGCGGTAACTTAATTTAGCAACGTTTTAATCATCCCATTTTCTAAGTTGGGGCTTCAAATGTGCTGATTCAGTCCTCTGCACAGGGTTAAGACCGACCAAAGAAGTATATATTTACTAATCCCTTCACACACCCATTTTTCTTTTACTACATTCTGTCGGATTTACTCCAATCCTACTATAATATAATATATATATATATATATATATATATATATATATATATATATGTTAGTGTGTGGTATATTATATATATATATATATATATATATATATATATATATAAGAAGTAAATGCACAAGTGATGTGTTTTGATATGGCTTTTTTTAACCGACAGTTTTTGGGAGAGTATGTGCTTAATTGAAGTCATACCTAATTTTGAAAGTTAATTAATAAATAATTAAGTAATTAGGCGGGCATACCTATTAAATGTAAGGCTAAACATATCGAGAAAAATCAATCTCTGTATGTACATTTCGGCCTATCTATAGCTCTGCTGATGAGGCCTAATAGGCTGAAATGTACATACAGATGGATTTTTCTCGATTTGTTTAGCCTTACATTTATTTAGCATGCCCACCTAATTATTCATGCCCTAATTAGCATGCCCACCTAATTATTCAATTATTTATTAATTAACTTTCAAAATAAGTACGACTTCAATTAAGCATATATTCTCCCGAATATATATATATATATATATATATATATATATATATATATAATATATATATTTAAAATAAATAAGTAATCCACAGACACGTGTTTCGAGGTATCATCTCTCATCAGTGCGCTTATACATTAACAGCTACCCCTGGCCGGGTTTAAGACCCGAATGAACTTTCGTTCACCAATCCTCTTAACCGTGCGGCCAGAGGCAGTTGTCAAATATAGGAGAATATTTAATTGCTACATTTCTAAGCGGAAATGAATTCACTAGAGTCATCAAACTTTTTTGTAAACAAAGCGAGGGTTAGCTACACGCCAGAACGGTGAACTTTTCAATTAAATCCCTATTTAGAGAACTCTACCAAAGTGGGAGTATATATATAAAAAATAAGTAATCCACAGACACGTGTTTCGAGGTATCACCTCTCATCAGTGCAGTTATACCTTAACAGCTACCTCTGGCCGGGTTTGAGACCCGAATGAACTTTCGTTCGCCATATATATGTTGTCCGCAACAAATCCTCTCCCCAGACAAGTCGGCTTAATGAGACCAATGTGGTATACAAATTTAAACGTCCATTAGGAGATTGTTGTCTCCCCAAAAATGAAAATACCTACATCGGTTTTACATTGTCACGCCGTCTAACTCTTCATGTGACAGATAATATCTCCATTTCACAACATCTAAAATTACATGCATGCCTCCACTCGTAAAGTCGGTATAAGCCAGACAACGAGGGAGTCTATCCTCTTTTTACTAGTGCTAGACTTGGAGATTGTTTTGGCGTCTGAGGTGGAGAGCCACACATACCATTAGGTCTTTACTTTACCGCACAGATCCCCGTGCTAATCATTCGCTGATTTGGCCGGTATCGAACGAGAAATCTTGTCGTTTTTCGTCAACCGGTCTACCGAGTGAGCTAAAACCGGCCATCTCTCTCTTCTCTCTCCTCTCTCTCTCTCTCTCTCTCTCTCTCTCTCTCTCTATCTCTCTCTCTCTCTTTATATTTACATATATATATATATAAATAAATGAATATATATATATTCCACCAATAATATAATATATATATATATATATTATTATATATATATATTAAGTTAAAAGAAAGGAAATGAATCCGACAATATGAGTAAGAAAAGGTGGAATGAAAACATCACACAATGCTGTTAAAGAAGAAAACAATTTATAATATAATCATAGCTGATACTGATCAATATTTCGATTTTACAAAAATCATCATCAGAGCTCATTCACTCCCGTAGTTGTTTGGGTCGGAGAGGAAAGTCAAATGAGTTTTCAAAACAAAAAACCTTAATACTGCAAAATACGAAAGACGTTACAATATTCACCAACGTGGGCATTCGCGCCATATATATGTCGGTCATGTCTCATATGTATATCTTTTGACAACCAAATGTAGCGAATTTTTGAGATGTTGGCAACAAGACGAAACAATTTAAACGGAAGGGGATGGGTATTAAGAAAAATGACGGTTGGAATTCAAAAGATTTTTAGTAAAGGAATTTTTTACGATTAATTGTTTTTATTATTTAAATTTTATTTTTAAGTTCTGTAATTCATAAATGATTAGATATTTACTGTATTTAGTTTTTATATATAAAGTGAAAAAGTTATGGGCGGAATATATTAATATTTTAGAAAAGGAATTTTTATATATTTTTTATTTTACGATTAATTATTTTTAATTTTTAATTATTATTTTTAAGTTCTGTATTTAATAAATGATTAAATATTTATTGTGTTTTGTTTTTATATATAAAGTAAAAAAGGTTATGGGCGGAATTGGTTATTATTTTAACGTAACGTTAACGGAATTGGTTATTATTTTAACGTAACGTTAAATTTTGTAACGTCTTTCGTATTTTGCAGTATTAAGGTTTTTTGTTTTGAAAACTCATTTGACTTTCCTCTCCGACCCAAACAACTACGGGAGTGAATGAGCTCTGATGATGATTTTTGTAAAATCGAAATATTGATCAGTATCACCTATGATTATATTATAAATTGTTTTCTTCTTTAACAGCATTGTGTGATGTTTTCATTCCACCTTTTCTTACTCATATATATATATATATATATATATATATAATATATGGTATATTATTATATATATGTATATTCCACCATATATATATATATGGTGGAATATATATATATATATAATATATATATATATATATATATATATATATATTATATATATATATATATAATATATATATATATATATAATATATATATATATATATATATATATATATATATATATATATAGGTTGTTCTTTGCAGATCTGTCTATCATTTGGCTTGTGGCTTTAGCTGGATCTTCCGTTATTCTGGATCTGACTGTCTTTGGATCTATTGCAAATAATCAACAGGCTACCCATCAATTATGTAACACATGAGGGTGACAGTGGTAGGAATTATAGATGGCTCCTTCGAAACGGATCTCAAGGGGTTAAGAAAGACTGGAGGAATTGGAAATCAGAAGAATTTCCAAAAAAATCCAGACAATAGCATCGTAAATTTCAGCTACAATACTTAAACGCGTCCTGGAGGCCCAAGGTATTTTGCTCGTAGTCAAACCCCAGTTAAAGACCTTCAGCTAAGGCTGGAGTAAAAAAGGAAAAAAAAATCAACTCGCAAGGAATTATATACAGAGGGATCGAAAAGTATATCCCTATTTTAAACAATTTATAATTTTTTGTTAATATGCAGTTACATTTTTTCTTGGAAGAATATTAAAGATTTGATTTTATGCAAGATGGTGCTGCTCCAAATGTTGCTATTGTTGTTCGTGAATGGCTGAATCAAAATTTTCCTGGGAGATGGATGGGTAAACGTGGTCTGCATAAGTGATCTACCAGAAGCTCTGATTTAACACCTTGTAACTTTTTACCTTGGATTTGGTTGAAGGAGCAAATTCACTATACAAAACCACCGACATTAGAAGATCTTGAAGGAAGAATAGGATAATATATTTGCACCATTCCTCAAGAGTTGCTGGAAAGATCAGATAATATGATTCCCGAGTGACTTGAGAGGCTGGGGGCAAATGATCGTCCCCATAGAGAATGTTAAAAAAAACTCCATGTTGTGAGTTGTCAATTTTAATTTTTGTAAAAATAATGATTCAGTAAATAAATTATAAGATTTTCTTTTAAATAGAAAAGGGAGTTTCTTTACAATCACTCTGTAGATATAGATTTCCTTAATACCATTGATACGACATACCGACTTTCCTTCTGAATCGAGTGGTATGAGTGATAGTTAGACTAAGGCAAATAAAACCGCTTCTTCCATACGTACTTACATGGACATACATTTGTTAAAAATGCAAATCTATTTACGGAATTGATTTTTAGGTCAACAACTCTCTTCTAGACAAATTCTCTTTGACCTCTCCTTGCCCAAATAAACATGTCATCTCTCCTTCCCCAAATATCAACATGAATCAGTTACAAGTTGAGTAGACCATTGATATATATTTATGCCATTTCATTTTTGGTTACCGAGTATCAATTACGAAGATTTTAGCAATTACGCGTACTTGGTAATATCAATGTTCAACTAGTAGTGAAGTAGAGACAACGTAGTAACCTATTGTTGGTATCAGCCAGTTGGCGAGTGAGTTTATCCTCTTTACATTAGCGCTACTCAGACGCCACTGAGTTGGCGAGGGCCTGTGTCGAACGCGGGACCTTGCGATTCCTAAGTCGGACGCGCTACCAATTGAGCAAAACCGACCCCTTTGAAAATGCATCTGTCCTCAAGATGCACTACAGCATCAGACCTAATTAGATGTTTTTTTTTCCGTTTTGCAAATAACCCCAAAGGAAAAAAATATAAGTTTAGTAAGTATATAATCAAAATGTTGGCCTACGCACCCCTAAATATAATTAAAGAACAATATTGATTTAATCCTCAATATAAGATTCGCTTGTGGAAAACGCAACAATAGCCAATGTTTGAAAAGTATCTCACTTGCTCCATGACTTGATTGCTCGTATAGGCGCAATTCATGTAGTTTGTTTTGAGTAGAAATAGACTGGTGGAGCCAATCCATCCAAGTATTAAATTGGTTTGATATTAACAATTTTCTTTCTCTTAGTTGCTTGCTTGGTTGGATTTTATGGAATGTCAACTTATCGGGTTATTTTATGCCGAATACGTAAGTCATCTTTTTTATTATTATTTAAGCCATATATGGGACCCTATTGTGTACTGCCACACAGGGTCAGAGGAGACCTTGGGGTAATGATGATGAAGGGTTACTTCACATTCCCCAGAGCTCCAGATTTGGAATTTTACCATTAGATGGAGTTTAACGTCATACCCGGGACATTAAGGCCCTCAGCCAGTGCCTTCCGGCACTCATGTGATAAAAAGGGTCGGGGTTGCCTTAAGGGCACTAGGATTGGGACAATCATATAAGTTCCTGGGCTTGACGTGACCAGCCGATTGATCGATGGGGGCCTCTCCGACCACCCGTCTAGCCAAGGTTAAAGAGTTCAGTATACCCTACTATTTGCCCATAGCAGGAGGGAGAGTAGTGGGATGTATACCTTTTCTAAGGGTATTAGCG
Organism: Doryteuthis pealeii; assembly: GCA_023376005.1. Classification (NCBI taxonomy): domain Eukaryota; kingdom Metazoa; phylum Mollusca; class Cephalopoda; order Myopsida; family Loliginidae; genus Doryteuthis; species Doryteuthis pealeii. Next base: position 100,704,400 of record CM042146.1, read on the forward strand.
CTATGTGAAAATGCAAACGGCCTCGTCCAGGATTTGAACTCACGTCGTCGAGTCCATTTCTTACGACTCTAACCATTATACCACGCGCCTCTAAACAAACTATTTAACCTACGGGTAGGATTTGACATAAGATCACAAGAGGCATCCAGCAAGGATCGAACTCTCTTTTCAGTAATAACGTATCTGCGAGACTAGCTTGCTAACTATTATATAATGAGGGGACGGATGTATTTATCCAAACCCTTCTGAAAAGCAGAGTATGACACAAGGTCAGTTTTTTAAGCGGGGTATAGTCGAAGTAAAGTAAGGTCGCCGGGGCGGCCTAAAGTCGGTATCAGCCAGTCAGCGAGGGAGTCTATCCCCTTTTCAATATCGCTAGACCAAGGAGATTGTTTTTAGCGTCTGAGGTGGAGCGCCACACCTACCATCAGCTCCTTACTTTACCGCACAGATCCCTGTGCTACTCATAGCGCTGAGTTGGCGAGAACCGGTATCGAACTAGGAACCTTGTGGTTTCTAGCCGAACGCTCTACCGACTGAATTCAGACTTATACTTCTCCTAGACTGGTTGCCGTACCAACGTTAAAGAACCTAGTTTTATGTACTTTTGCCCATAACTGGGTGGAGAATAGTTGGATTCATAACTTTCCCGAGTGTGTGTATTTACCAAAAACAATTTCCATGTGGAGAATACAAGTTTACAAGTATGGGACATGTAACGAGGACCGAAATCGTCATTCGGCATTAATCGATCTGTGAGACTATGTTTCTGACCTCTGCACCACGATGTGACCTCTTAACCATTCACTAATGTAATAAATATATGGATAATGGAAAACGTCTCGTTTAGGATATGAACCCGTATAGCTGAGTCAGTTTCCGACAAATATAACCGATACGCAACCAGCGCATCCACCATAAATGTATCTATGTACATATGTTAAATGTATAAAAAAAGAAAAGAAGGTATATAACGTTAGGTTATTAGTTTAGCATACTTTTTCATATCGCAAGTACGGGGCATCTAACGAGGATCGAAATCAGTATCCAGTAGAAATGGATCTGCGATACTAGATTGCTAACCACTACAACTTGATGAGGCGCCTAAAAATTTCCCACGTGTAATAGCACTATGGGAAATAAAAAAATAATAAAAGATTTGTTCAGGATTTGAACCCGAATAGGTGAGTCAGCTTCCGAGGAAGAAAACCGTGACGCGACTAGCGCATCCATGTTAAATGTATTTCGAGTACAAAAATTAAATAAATAAATAAAGGTATATAACATCAAGTAATTAGTTTGGCATGGTTTTTCATGTCAAATGTATTGTGCATCTAATGAGGATCGAACACGATATTCAGAAGTAACAGATCAGCGAGATTTGATTGCTAACCACTACACCACGATGGGGCATCTCAACCTTTCCTTCGTTTAATACCGTTTTGGTAAATGAAAAAAAATAAAAGAGTTGTTCAGGATATGAACCCAGATAGCTGAGTCAGCTACCGAGGAAGAAACCGTTACGCCACTAGCGCATTCATGTTGAACGTATTTCGAGTACAAATAAAAGAAAAAAAAAGGAAGGTATATTACATTAGATAATTAATTTGGCACACTTTTTCATTTTGCAAATATGGGACATCTAACGAGGGTCGAAATCGCTATTCAGTAGGAATGGATTAGGTGAGGGCCTGTATCGAACACGGAACCTTGCGATTCCAAAGTTGGACGCTCTACCAACTGAGCTAAACCGGCCCCTTTGAAAATTCAGCTGTCCTCAAGATGCACTACAGCATCAGATCTAAGTACATGTTGTTTTTTTTTCGTATTGCAAATAATCCAAAGGAAAAATATATAAGTTTAGTAAGTATATAATCAAAATTTTGGCCAACGCACCCCTAAATATAATTAAAGAACAATATTGATTTAATCCTCAATATAAGATTCGCTCGTAGAAAATGCAACAATACCCAATGTTTGAAAAGTATCTCACTTGCTCCATGACTTGATTGCTCGTATAGGCGCAATTCATGTAGTTTGTTTTGAGTAGAAATAGACTGGTGGAGCCAATCCACCCAAGTATTAAGCTGGTTTGATATTACCAATTTTCTTTCTCTTAGTTGGTTGGTTGGTTGGTTGGGTTTTATGGAATGTCAGCCCATCGGGTTATTTTATGCTGAATACGTAAGTCATCTTTGTTTATTTAAGCTATAGATGGGACCCTATCGTGTACTGCCACACCGGGTCAGAGGGGACCTTGGGGTAATGGTGATGAAGGGGTACTTTCCCTAGAGCCCCAGGATTGAAATTTTACCATTAGATAGAGTTTAACGTCATACCCGGGACATTAAGGCCCTCAGCCACTGCCTTCTGGCACCCATGGTTGGTTGGTTGTGTTTTATGGAATGTCAACCTTTCCCTCGTGTAATAGCGCTATGGAAAATGAAAACAAGATTCGTTCAGGATATGACCCCGGATAGCTGAATCAGCTTCTGGGGAAAATAGCCGTTAAGCCACCAGTGCATTCATGTTAAATGGATGTAGAGCACCAAAAAAAAAAAAAAAAAAAAAAAGGGAAGGTATATCACATTAGATAATTAGTTTGGTATATTTGTTCTTCCTTTTTTATGATTTGAAACCTTTTTCCCCCTTTTTTCCTTTCTTTGTTAGGCATGATACTGTTACCATTGTAATCGAACTTGCCATTCAGCAGTAATGGATCTGCGAGACTAGATTGCTAAGTCCTACGCTACGATATCACGTCTTAACTTTTCCTTCGTGTAATAGCGTTAAAGCAAATAAAAATAATAAAAGATTCGTTCTGGATATGAATCCAGATAGCTGAGTCAGCTTCCGAGGAAGAAAAATCGTTACGCCACCAGCGCATTCATGTTAGATGTATTTGGAGTACCCAAAAAAATGAAGGTGTATTACATTAGATAATTAATTTAGCACACTTTTTCATGTTTCAAATATGGGTCATCTAACGAGGGTCGAAATCGCTATTCAGTAGAAATGGATCAGTGAGTTTTAACCTTTCCCTCGTGTAATAGCGCTATGGAAAATTTTAAAAAAGAGATTCGTTCAGGATATGAACCCGGATAGCTCAGTCAGCTTCCGAGAAAGAAAACCGTTAGGCCACTAGCGAATTCATGTTAAATGTACTAGCAAATATATGCACCCTCCGGGTGCAAGTATTTAAGTTTTAATGTAATGAAATATCGTATTAAATTAGAAACGCTAATGAAACTAAATAAGAATGCAGATAAAAAGATTTGAAACAGAGGGGGATATAAACGAAAAATAGAACAACTGAAATTTACTCTTCCATCACTCTCGTCTTTCATTGTTATTTTTTTCTAAGTATTTAGTTAAAAGAGGAAGTAAAGAATAAAATGACAGTTATTTTTTCTTGTTAATGGATTTCATTTAAGATTCATTGAAGAGATTTTTGCTTATATTCATTAAAATAAAACCAAACAGTTAGAAACCAATAATACTAAGCATATATTTATTAAAATTACATTTTTAATATCAATATGCAAGTTAGCCTTCACGTTCACACTGTAAACCGCTATTTTGTTGTATATATAAATACAATTGCATATTGTTAGTATGTAGATATGGTTAATAGTATTAATAATGTAAAACAATTTTATTAGTAATTGAGGTTAAAATAAGGATAAATTCATGGTGAATGTGACGTCAATAACTAAGGGAATTGTGACTTGAGTAGTGATTTAGTTTCGGTTACAGACAGAAAAACACACAATCTCCATTATAATAAGATTTCGAGTACCAAAAAAAAATGAAAAAAAAGAAAGGAAGGTATATTACATTACGTAATTAGTTTGCCTTACTTTTTCATGTCGGAAGTATAGAACATTTAACGAGGGTCGAACTCACTATTCATTAGTAATTAGACTAGATTGATAACCACTACCGAACGATGAGACGTGTTAACCTTTCCCTCGTTTAATAGCTTTATGGGAAATGAAAAATAAGACTTGTTTAACAAATGAATTCTGATAGCCGAGTCAGTTTCCGAGAAAAATAACCGTTACGCAAACAGCGGATCAATGTTAAATGTATGTAGATTACAAAGAAGAAAGGAAGATAAATTACATGAGGTAATTAGTTTGGGACATTTTTTTAATTTTTTTTTTCCTTCGTGTAATTGCGCTATGGGGGATAAGATAAAAAATTCGTTCAGGATATGAACCCGGATAGCTGAGTCAGCTTTGAACTAAGATCACCGTTACGCTACCAGCGCATTCATGTTAAATGTATTTCGAGTACAAAAAAGAAAAAAAGAAAGGAAGGTATATAACATTAGGTAATTAGTTTGGTATATTTTTCTTCCTTTTTATGCTTTTAAAATCTTTTTATTTTTATTTTTATTTTTTTTCATTTCTTTGTTAGGCATGACACTGAAACCTGGCAGAAATGCAAGAGTCACCATGGTAATTGTCGGTGACGTTCGTGATTTGTGTCACCCGGCGGTAAAACGTCGTTTTAAAGAAAGCGACACTTGATTGACGACATGATACGAAAGAATCCCAGGGGTCATTAGGCTGTCACCGTTATTATCTTCATTATTATCATGAACGGTCTCCCGGAGACGCTAAAAGAAACCATAGATTTTCTCGTACTAAATTTCCAAACCGTTCAGCTTTTATTCACACCGGAAAGAAAGAAGGTATTATCAAGAAGTAAATATGCATCCACAAAGAAAAGTAGTCCATCTAATTTAAAATACTACGCATACCTTTTATCATTCTTTTAACCTTTCGCCTACCAAGTTTTCCCGATGGATGTACTAAATTTTATTGGTATTTTATTTTATCTGCATCATGGGACCGGTTTAGCTCAGTCGGTAGAGCATCTACTTTGATTCTGGGGTCGATACCGGTCCCCGCCACCTCATCGCCTGCGATGCACTGATTGCCTAATCTGATCTGTGCGGTAAAGCGTTGACGTAATGGTTAGCAAGCTATTCTCGCAGATCCATTCACAACTGAATAACTTACTTATATGTATAAATAATACTAAAAACTAAATGAAAACTTTGAAAAGAAATTGTACTAGCACCTATGACCGTTGGAATTGAAGCATCCGAAAATAAATGTATAACTTTGCAATATTTTGAGGAAACTATCCTCTTCGACCGGGGATAAAAAGTGAAACGTGCGTGCTTTCTTCAACAGGAAGTAATTGTGAGTTCGATTTTAAAAAAACTGTATTCGTTTCTGTCTGCTCTATATTTGATGAGGCACATGGTGTAATGGTCAGAGTTGTAGGAAATAGACTCGCCGACCCGAGTTTATTTTCTGGACGAGGCTTTATGCATTTCACTTAGCGCTAAACCCCTTAGGAAAGTTATGAATCCAACTACTCTCCGTCCTATTATAGCTAAATAGTAGGGCAGACTGGGCTCTTTAACCTGGGCTAGGTAACCAGTCTAGGATAAGGAAAACTCTGAATCCAAGCTCGGTAAACTCCGCTTAAGAAATTGACCTTGTGTCACATCCTAAATGGTAAATATATATAATTGATAAGTGGCATCTTATTTTGAAATCCAGGTCACCCGGAGACGTGCAAAGGGCACCGATACCATATAGATAAATAACTCAGCTCGTCACTCGAAACAATCGAATGCTACAGGACTCGTAAGTCAAGGTACCATTATACTTGCGTATCATAAATTGCTGTTGCATTTAATGTATAGATAGAGTATATTTTGGAGGAATGGATTTCTGAAAATGCAATTGTCTCAAAACTCTTGAGCACACACTGTGATTCCTGACGCTTAAAATTAGTGAAAAGTGTGCAAGTCGTGTATGCAATCTTCACGAGGTTATTTGCACGTAAACAAAACTCAATAAAAATCCATAGAACCAACCCGTGATTAAGTCTGTCTTTCGTTTCTATTTCTTTTTTTATATTTCATTTTCACAAATTGATTTTCGGGTAGTCATTAAATTATGTCAGAAACAGATACAACGTGACAAACTCTTTTTTCATTAGGTCATGTGTGAGTTTAGATGTGTTTGTATGTGTATGTGAGTGTTAGTGTGTTAGTGTGTTACCACATTTGTAAAAAGCTATTCGTATCTAAAAGATATGTATTGGACATGTACTTGTGTGCGGGGGTGTCTGTGTTTCCACATGTGTACGAGGGCCTTCGTAGGTAAGACATGTATTTGATGCGTGCGTCGGTCTGTGTTTTTAGGTGTAAGTGTGTATATAAGTGTTGTGTGTGTGTGTGTGTGTGTGTGTGTGTGTGTTTGCCTATTTGTAAAAGGTTCTTCGTAGCTAAAAGATATGTATTGGACATGTAAATGTGCGCGGGTATGTGTGCATATATATGTTGAAACATGTGTATGAGGTTCTTCGTAAGTAAGAGATATGTATTTGATGTATGCATGTGTTTGTGTTTGTAGGTGTGTGTGTGTGTGTGTGTGTGTGTGTTTTCAAATTTGTAAAAGGTTTTTCGTAGTTGAAAGATATGTATTGAATATGTGCGTGTGCACGGGCATGTGTGTGTATGTGTTTGCACATGTGTGGGAGGGCCTTTGTAGGTAAGACATATATTTAACTAGTAGCAGCTACCCAGCATCGCCTGGGTAGAGGGGGATTTTTAAGTTAGTCCCGCAGATCCATTATCGTGAGTTAAATGCCCCATTTAAATCCATATGGAAAAAATAGACCTTGCACTGATCCAGCTACTCTGAAAAGAAATGTTAATGTCTACTATCTAAAATATCAAATGAAAATAAATCCATGCTGTTATCATTTAAATTTTATTTTTTGATTATCTTCGCGTATGTAAATCAAATCACTATTATTTTTGCTCAAAAACCAAGTCCTGGTAATATTCAATGTGTATATATATATATATTTTAGGGGCCGGGTTAGCTCGGTCGGTAGAGCGTTCGGCTAGAAACCACAAGGTTCCTAGTTCGATAACGGCCCTTACCAACTCAGCGTATGAGTAGCACAGGAATCGGTGCGGTAAAGTAAGGAGCTGATTGTAGGTGTGGCGCTCCACCTCAGACGCAAAAACAATCTCCTTGGTCTAGCGCTAGTGAAATGGGGATAGACTCCCTCGCTGATTGGCTGATAGCGACTTTAAGCCACCCCGACGACTTTACTTTTTATATATATTTACTTTGTCCTTAATTGTTTTATTTTCGAAGTTTCCTCCGGACATACAGATTCACACAACTGCCCTTTATATATGTATAGATGTTGCGTGTGTTTTGGATTGTACATGTAAGTGTGTATGTAAGTGTGTGTGTGTGTGTGTGTGTGTGTGTGTATGTGTTTGCAAATTTGTAAAAGGTTCTTCGTAGCTAAGGGATATACATTAGACATGTGCGTAGGCGCGCACGTGTCTATGTGCTCGCACATATGTATGGTGTTCTTCGTAGATAGTATTTGATATGTGCCTGTGTTTGTGTTTGTGTGTAAGTGTGTATGTAAGTGTATGCGTGTGTGTATTTGCAAATGTGCATAAGGTCTTTCGTAGCTAAGAGATGTGTATTTGATGTGGGTGTGTGCTCGCGTGTGTAAGCATTTTGATTGAAGATTTAAAGTATCAAACACATATTTAAAATAAAAATTTACTAGCAGGACATGTGGATATACCACAGTATGATAATTTAATTATTACATTTGATATGTTTACTTAAGAGCTATTGATAAAAAGTATAATAATCTTGATTTAACTTTCTCTCACTTTTCATTTCTTTCTTTCCTTCTTTTTATCTTTTCATTGTGTTTGACTGAAATAGATTAGCGTTTTCACTTCTGCACGCTCACCCCCTCTCTCTATCTTTCCCCTACTCATTTTCTTTCTTTCTCATTATATTTTTCTGTGTAGCATGTCCTTTTCTTCCCTTTCTTTTTCATAATGAAAAACGGAACGGTTCATTATTTAGCTGGGTAACGACACTCTTAAGAAATAAGAATTCAGTAGTAAGCAGTGGATAAGCAACACCAGAAAATCAGGATTTACATTTTTGCATTCTATCATCTTGGATGAGTTGGACGGTCTCATTTTTAAGCATGGGGAGTTGCAAGATGATAACGGCCGTACTTTTAAGGAACCCAAGTATTAATAATTATTAGATGCGTATGTTATATATGTGTGCGTTTGATTTTTTCCACATGTGTATGAAATTTTTCGTAGGTAAGATATATAGATTTGGTGTGTGTGTTTGTGTGTGTGTGTGTGTGTGTGTGTGTGTGTGTGTGTGTGTTTGCATATGTGCATATGTCCTTCTTAGCTAAGAGATATGTATTTGACATAAACGTGTGCGT
>CM042146.1:100717724-100732724 GCA_023376005.1 Doryteuthis pealeii
TAGTTGGATTCATAACTTTCCCAAGGATATCAGCGCTATCTGAAATGCATACAGCCTCGTCCAGTATTTAAACTCGGGTCGACGAGTCTATTTCCTACGACTCTAACCATTACACTATGTGCCTCACGCGCTGTTGGTGGAGTCAGCATCGAACCAGGAACCTTGCGATTCCTGGCCGGATACTCTACCTACTGAGCTAATGAACCCCAAAATGTGGATTTAAAACTTACTGCATCAAAACTGTCCGATTCTTTCTCTCAATTCATTATTCCTCCGTAAATCCAATACTTTCCGACAATATCAGGTCATAGGAAATTTCTGTTTCTACACTTTTGCATTAATGTCTCCAAGGGAACCATATATTTACTCTTGCCTGGAAGATCGTTTTCTTTGGATTGCGATGTTTCTTAAGAGTGCATTAGTTCAGCATCTCTATCAACGGAATCTGATGCGCAAACCTGGTAAATGAATAGCTTTTTCACCGCTACGATCGTTATCACTCTCCGAATTTAGGTCGAAGGCTGACATGTTAATAGAGATTTATTTCAACAAGATCAAACCTCACCCTTTTTTTCACTGATTTGGACGTCTGTATCAGGACATAGCCACTCGATTCGAATGCCTCGGATATTTATTTCACCCAACGCGTTTCTGAAACATCCAATACGTCCATTAATTTTGGCAGTACTGTGATTAAATTCCTATTCATTTAACACCTCCACCATGGTTCCACTACGGACAGGAAGTGACACAATGCCAATTAATTAAAGTGGAGTACAGCTGGTTTGTATTTAAAGTAATATTTCTCTTAGTCTAGTTGATGAACCAAAGCTTAAGAGCCCAGTCTATCTTTCAATTTATCAATAGCTGGTATTTATTTATTTATTTATTTAACAGCATTTCTAGAATTAATTTATGCCTAGATGTTAGGGAATTGTGTACATAGTATGTTTTCATTCACATTTTTCTGTTTAGTTATTTCTGTGGGATATCAGTATTATGTTTTGCGTAATTTAGAACACACACACATATAGGGGCCGGGTTAGCTCAGTCGGTAGAGCGTTCGGCTAGAAACCACAAGGTTCCTAGTTCGATACCGGCCCTCGCCAACTCAGCGTATGAGTAGCACAGAGATCCATGCGGTAAAGTAAGGAGCTGATGGTAGGTGTGGCGCCCCACCTCAGACGCCAAAACAATCTCCTTGGTCTAGCGCTATTGAAAAGGGGATAGACTCCCTCGCTGACTGGCTGATACCGACTTTAGGCCGCCCCGATGACTTTACTTACTTTATATATATATATATATATATATATATATATAGAGAGAGAGAGAGAGAGAGAGAACAGAGAGAGGGGGAACAGACAGACAGACAGACTGGCATAGAGAAGGAACAGATCGAGAGTGATGTAAATGAATTATGGACATATATAATCGACAGACTGATATATATATATATATATATATATATATATATATATATATATGATGTGTGTGTGTGTGTGTGTGTGTGTCATCCACAGACACCGTGTTTCGATGTATCACATCTCCTCAATGTTGCTAGATTTATCAGGCTACCTCCGGCCAGAGTAGACACCCGATTTTTCATCTGTACGGCGTCTTAGCCCCTTGGTCATCAGCCACATGCAGGGAAAAGGTAGATTTTAACTGATAAATATATATATAGGTATATATGTTACAGCCGTGAGAGAATTCCCTTCTTTTTATCGATCCTTGCCAATTTGCGACAGACATTCAAATTTTACCCCAGAGACGTCAACTAACAGGTAGTTGGAAGCATAGCTCAGTCGGTAGAGCGTTCGGCTAGAAACCATAAGGTCCCTAATTCGATACTGACCCTCGCCAACTCAGCGTATGAGGAGCACAGGGATCTCTGCGGTAAAGTAAGGAGCTGATGGTAGGTGTGGCGCTCCATCTCAAACGCAAAAACAATCTCCTTGGTGTAGCGCTAGTGAAAAGGGGATATACTCCCTCACTGATAGGCTGATATCGACATTAGGCCACCCCGACGACTTTATTATATATATATATATATGTGTGTGTGTGTGTATAGTGAGAGAGATAATAACATACTAATATGTATATATATTGTGTGTGTATGTGTGTGTGTGTGTGTGTGTGTAAGACCTGTGAGAGTAAGTCTTTGGACCGTGAGCAGTGGAGAAGAGCTGTGCAGGAGGGCACGAAAAAGTTTGAGACCGGCCGTGTACAGCATGAGCAGTTGAAAAGAGACATTCGCAAGAATAAAAAAGTAGACAATCAAGGGCTTCAAATCGGTCTACTATGTGACCAGTGTGGAAGGCTATGTATGAGCAAATCTGGCCTGATCAATCACCAATCTGTGCATCGGCGGGATGGGCTAATAAAATACCCTGTGCTCCCTGGAAATACCTGTAATTGTGGGAAGGTGTGCAAGACTTTGGCAGGACTAAAGAGCCACTTTCGTGCAGCTCATTGTTGAACTTTTTTGAAGTTCACCATTATATTGTTTGAAGTGTTGAGCTTTTTTTTTTCATTATTGTTACTATATCAAGCAATGGCAATACTTGAACACGAGTTTGTTGCCATCATATGTATATATATAGATGTGTATATATATATATATATATATATATATATATATATATATATATATATATATATATATATCTGTGTGTGTGTGTGTGTGTGTGTAGAAAGATAGATAGAGAGAGAGAGAGAGAGAGGGGGGAGAGAGAGAAGTAATTTGCACTGGTGTGTAAATGAAGGGTTAACTTTCTGATATCTGTTCGCTAAAACTTTTGAGAAGATAACTTTATGACTTGCACTTTTTTTATATGCGTTCAAAAGTTTATACGTTCTGATTTATATGTGTATAGGAAATGTATAAACAGTTTTGGTGGAATGTTTTTTTCTTTCTTTCTTTTTTTTGTTTGTTTATTTTTTCGATTTAAAAAAAAAACAACAAGAAGCACATGTGCCTTCCCTCTTTGTCAACCCATCATTCCGACTTGAATCTTAATAGTCCTTTACGTTTATTCATAAGAAAAACATGTAAGCAAATTTTTAAGATGAATCGAAATCGTTTTAATATTCTTCCGTCTGCGTTTTGCAGGTGTTTTTACAGGTTCGTGTATTTATTGAGAACCTAGCGACGCAGAAGAAGGAGGAGGAGGGAAATGTGGAGTAGAAGGAGGAGGAGGAGAAAGAAGCGCGTCTTCAGGAAATAACGTTATTTCTAAAAGGGAAATAGAACGGACAGGTGAATTATCCTTCTGGAATAAAACGATTCGCATTTTTAGAAAAAGGAAGAAAGAAAAGAAAAAAATTACAAGAAAACGAATAAAGGCAACGATCAAAAATAGCAGATATTAAATTATGGGAGGCATTTATTAAACCATGAAAAATGTAATCGTGAAAGAAAGAAAGAAAGAAATGATGGTAACGAAATATTTTCAAATGAAATATGTTTTTAAATCGAAAAAAAAAATTCAAATTTATTTTTCTACGACTTGTCCATAACAAGGTTCACAATGGGTGTAGCAGCTATTTACGCTCACAGATATGTAGAAGGGGTTAAAGCGTGTAGCTCAGTTGGTTAAGTGTCCGGCTAGAAACCACAAGGTTCCTGGTTCGATACCGGCCCACGCCAACTCGGTGTATGAGTAGTACATGGATCTGTGCGGAAAAGTAAGGAACTGATGGTAGGTCAACATACGCCAAGACACTATCCTTGGTCGAGTGCTAGTGAAAAGGCGATAGACTTCCTCGCTGTCCGGCTGATACTGACTTTAGACCACCCTGACGACTTTATGTTTTTATGTGGTGTAACTGTTAAGAAGCTAAAGTGGCATACCATTTTAAAAGAAATATGTTTTGAAATAGAAAAAAACCTCAAATTTTCCTTTCTACGTATTGAACTTAACAAGTTTCACAAAGAGTGTATTTACGCTTACAGATATTTTGAAGGTATGAAGCGTGTATACTATGTTCAAATTTAAGGCGTTAAGCCAGTTCGTGTCTAACTGGGTGTCTCGTACTTAACAAGGTTCACAAGGGATGTAACAGCTATTTATGCTTACAGATATGTTGAAGTAGAAGTTTTCATACTAAGTTTAAATTTAAGGCATCTTGTTTTGCCAGGTATACAAGCATGACATGACAATTTAGTTCGTGTCAAATAAGGTGTCTCGCACTTAACAAGGTTCACAAGGGGTGCAGCAGCTATTTCTGCTTACGGATAAGTCGGAGCTGTTGGAGCGTGGGTATTAAGTTCAAATGTAAGGCGTCTTGGTTAGCCAGATAGATTGGCAGAGCATGACTAGTGAGGTTAAGTCTAACAGGGTGCCTCGACTTTAGTTTACTTACTTATTTATACGGTATCTAAAATCGTTACTAATGCACAATAGTGCGCAAGAGATAATATTATAAGATTGTGTATAAAAAGCTTTACATTTCACGGCAATACACGAAAAATATAAGACGCTAGGGTTAGAGTTAGAGTAAGCATTAGGGTTAGTGTTTAGGTTCGTGTTAGGCTACTTCGGGAGTTTCCGTAATCTAATGCTATTCATACGTAAAATCCGATTCTAATGATAATATCTATTGCGCGCTATTGTGCATTTGTACCCTAAAATTATCTATAAAGATTTCAAGCAGCAAAAGACATCCAGAGTAGTAAGACTGGAAATATTTTAAACTACGTATCTTATTCCAAATAGTGTTTAGGTTCGTGTTAGGCTACTTCGGGAGTTTCCGTAATCTAATGCTATTCATACGTAAAATCCGATTCTAATGATAATATCTATTGCGCGCTATTGTGCATTTGTACCCTAAAATTATCTATAAAGATTTCAAGCAGCAAAAGACATCCAGAGTAGTAAGACTGGAAATATTTTAAACTACGTATCTTATTCCAAATAGTGTTTAGGTTCGTGTTAGGCTACTTCGGGAGTTTCCGTAATCTAATGCTATTCATACGTAAAATCCGATTCTAATGATAATATCTATTGCGCGCTATTGTGCATTTGTACCCTAAAATTATCTATAAAGATTTCAAGCAGCAAAAGACATCCAGAGTAGTAAGACTGGAAATATTTTAAACTACGTATCTTATTACAAATAGTGTTTAGGTTCGTGTTAGGCTACTTCGGGAGTTTCCGTAATCTAATGCTATTCATACGTAAAATCCGATTCTAATGATAATATCTATTGCGCGCTATTGTGCATTTGTACCCTAAAATTATCTATAAAGATTTCAAGCAGCAAAGACATCCAGAGTAGTAAGACTGGAAATATTTTAAACTACGTATCTTATTACAAATAGTGTTTAGGTTCGTGTTAGGCTACTTCGGGAATTTCCGTAATCTAATGCTATTCATACGTAAAATCCGATTCTAATGATAATATCTATTGCGCGCTATTGTGCATTTGTACCCTAAAATTATCTATAGAGATTTCAAGCAGCAAAAGACATCCAGAGTAGTAAGACTGGAAATATTTTAAACTACGTATCTTATTACAAATACATGTTGCAGGCCTTCCAGGGGGAAATAAACGGAACAAAGAAAGGATACAGAAAAGAAAATTGCTATATAGAAATTCCTGTAGATTTTCCTCGTCGTATCGTATCGCTTGAGTCCGTCTTGTTGAAATCCTTTTGTACAAATATTCCAAGAGATATATAAATGCATAGCACAATGACACAATAATAATGAAAAAAAAAACTGTTGTCGACTGTCTCATAGGTTATGTAGTTATGTATTTCTCAACAGGGCGAAGGAAAAACGAAGATGGCGGTTGCTGAGTTTTTTTATTCTTTGTCAGGCATTCCTTTCTCAGTTGGAAAAATGGACACGAAACACAAAGGCTCCACATTCAAACTTCTGTCTGGAATAAGTTAAGTTATAGTGTACAATACATTTAAGGTGAAATTGTTACCATTGGTTTTCAAACAGCATGTTAGCCACTTTTCTCCAAGACAACGCGTCTGTTAAGAAAATGCAGTGAATTTCAATTTATTTATATATGTTTATATATATTTACATATATAGATGAATTGTACACTATAATAAAAAAAAATACAGCTCGTACACCCGTAATCAAGCACGTGATTTTCAATTCTCCAATAATAAAAAAGACTATATATATATATATATATATATATATATATATATATATATATATATATATGGGAGTAAATATGAAAATAAATCCGACAATATGAAGAAATTTGAAAAACGAAATGTTCTAAGAATAAGATGAATTTATTTATCGACGATTAAACGTTTCAGTTTATTTGAATCTTCATCAGGATTGATTATGGGATGAAGAAATTGATGGATGTTTTGTAAATGACAGGGTGTTAGAAAAATATTTATAAAAGTTTGTAACCATATTTTTCAGCGTTATATTTTTGAAAGACGAGCCGTGATACGCACACGCGAAAATGTCATGACGCGTGACGTAACTCGAAGAAATGCATTCAACAAAAGATGAGAAAAAGTATTAATGGACTGATTTTGTGAGAACAATGGGAACAAAGTGGGGAAAGATAATTAAATAATTAGATAAAACCTGGTATTTTGTAGCTATCTAAAAGTATTTTAGGTAAAAACGGTGATATGTTTAAAAATCCAGGTCGATTATTAAGGGAGGGTAAAAGCGAAATTGCACAGGCTTCAAAAATCTTTCTTACTATTTTGTTGTGAATATGAGCTAATATTGTGGCATCATTGAAACTGAAGTTATGATCAGTTTCAGACATATGTTGGACGAGAGTGTTCTGAAAATTGCCCAATTTAATATACCGCTTGTGCTCATATAAACGCTTCTTGGGAGTTCTGGCAGTTTCCCCAATGTATTTTTTGTCGTAATCTTTACATGAAATTGCGTAAACAGCAGCATCAGATTTTATAGGATGGTGAGACCCTGCATTGAGTAAGCTTCTAATTGATTTCGGTGTGGTCGTGCCTATTAGGGTTCCATGTAAAGTAATTGTTTTTTTTAAATTCCATAACTATCAAGAATGGATGAAACAAAATGTATTTGGCATAAAATAACCCAACAAGGGTAAAAAAGCAACCAGCCACTAAAAGCTAATTCGATTACAATATACTTACAATACAGTTTCCAAATTAGGAGCTCATTTGCTAGATTGTTTGTTCTGTTTTGTTTTAGGGCATATCAACCTCAGTGGGTCATTTAATGCCGATAAAGTTTTGAAATAAATCAATTCTTAATGGATAATACAATTTTTTTATAAATACATTTTTCTATTTAACCCATAGATGGGACTCTAACAGGTACTACCACTCCGGGTCAGAGTGGACCAGGGGGCAATGGTGATGAAGGGGTGCTCCACATTCCCCAAACCTCCAAAACTGGAACCTCACCATCAAATAGAGTTTAATGTCATTCCCAGGACATGTAGACCCGCAGCCACTGCCTTCTAGCACCCATATGATAAAAAGGGATTGGAGCTTGCCATAAGAGCAATAGGGTTGGGAAAATCATATAGATTCTAGGGCTTGACGTGACCAGCCGATTGATTGGAGGGGGCCTCTCCGACCGCCCGTCTAGCCCAAGATAGGGCCAAAGTGGAGTATTGCAGGTCATGAACTGCTCATCCACCTGGGCTCTATCCTTAAGCATCACGGGTCGTCACCAACAGGTGACCCCATTGGGGGAGTATTAACCCTCTGCAGAGGTGCAGTCGGTGATTTTCTAACGCCCCAGCCGACAGGGCGGCATTTGCTAGATTGGTTGGTTAGATATTACGTCATGTCAACCCTTGGTGGGTTATTTTGTGCCATTTTGTTCCTTTCATGCTTGATGGATATTCAATTTTTTGGAAACTCAATTTTTTAAAACTCCTCTTTTCCATTTAAACTACGAGAACAAAATTAAAAAAAACACCCTCCGGGCGATGTAAAAGTAGTTTTTTGAAACATATTGCCTGAGGGGTGGGAGTAAAAAATTCAATGTCAGCGAGTTTGTACCCTCAGTAAGTAAAATCATCAAATTCATTAAAGGATTAAAAAATAAAAAAATTTGAAATGTAAACTTTAAATATGTATTAAAATAAAACAAACTATATATAGATATATAATACCAGTCATGTATTTATTAAAACAATGAGGACTGTCTAATGCTGTATGTTCAAATTTTGAGTGTATTTATTCTATGTTATGACGATTTTGGGTAATGTGACGTAAACAGTGACGTAATTTTTGTTACAGACAAAAACCGGAAGTGAATCTCTATTATTAATAGATATATGAGACCCTGACCGGTACTACTACTCCCGATCTCAGTGGACCTTGGAGTAATGTCTATTAATAAGTATTCTACACTCTTCAGAGATCCAAAATTATAACAATAGTAAGGTCATAACTGTTGGATTTTTTGCTGTATATAAGGTGTGTGCTAGTTCCTGGCCTATATGTATAGACTACGCGAGATCATGTGGTCTATTCCTTAGCCAATCTCTGGCCATACTGCGTGGCTGATATATTACATAAGGAAAAAAAAGATTTTGTTGTTAAAAAGTTGATGGCAGTTTTCCAAAGTCAACCCATTCAAAACATTTATCCATTGTCTACATTTTTCCACAAACTGTCGGATTGATTTCCTCATTTTACTCCCCCATATATATATATATATATATATATATATATATATATATTGTTTGTGTGTGTGTATGTGTTTATGTGTGTAAGATTGGGAAAATGTATGCGTGATGTGTCGGTGCGTCTGCATCTGTTAGTGTATCTAAGTCTGTGTCTGTTTTCTACCACAAGTTTCAGTGTATATATATATATATATATATATATATATATATATATGATGTTAGGTCTAATTTCATCTGTTTATTTGAGCCAAGTTTTGATTATTTTGTTAAGCGAAGTTTTCCAGCGTTGACACGGCTTCACCATGACAACTCTCTCACATTACATAATTCTCTTTGAGTGTGATTGACTGTAGGCGGATATTTTTTATGAATGAATGTGCTTTTGTATGTTATCGTTTGTAAGAATGATCCAGTGTGCGTGTGTGTGTGCGTGTGTGGGGGGTCTGTGTGTGTGTATGTGTGTGTGATTCTATTCATGTGTGTGCGTGTGTATGTTTGTATGAATAAATGGTTCTGCTCTTATATCCAGAAGACCTTAAGTTGTGTGAATGAGAATGTGTGAGTGTGTGTGTGTGTGTGTGTGTGTGTGTGTGTGTGGTGTGTGTGTGTGTGAGAGAGAGAGAGAGAGAGAGAGAGAGAGAGAGAGAGAGAGAGAGAGAGAGAGATGAATTGTTACCAGCATGTATGTGTATGTGTAAATATGTGTGAATTACAGCTCTCTTGCGTATATTCTAATGTGCCTCACGTTATCGGCTTTCTGTGAAAATATCTTTTTTCTCTAACATCTCACGAAATTCACATAGAAATTAAAAGGACAAATCTCTATATATTAATACACGTATTCTTAATTATAAGACCGTTATCATTTTGCAACCCCCTTTGGGTCAGAATGAGACTGTCCCAATCGTCCAAGATGAAATGTAAACATTTAATGGTGTTGCCTATCGGCCATATTCTTATTTCTTATTAGTGTCCTCACCTTAGCTAAACAATGGACCATTCCGTTTTTTTTTTATAAAAAAAGAAATGGAAGAAAAATGTACACTTACACAGAAAAATATAAGGAAAAAAGAGAGTAAGAGAAAGATATAGAGAGGGGTTCAGCGCACAGAAGCAATAACGCTAATCTGTTCCAATCGAACACAATGCAAAAATGAAAAGAAGGAAAGAAAGAAAAAAAATGTATATATATATATATATATATATATATATATATATATATATATAGAGAGAGAGAGAGAGAGAGAGAGAGACAGAGACAGAGACAGAGACAGAGAGTGTATTAAATGAAGATTTTTATACTTTTTGCATTCTGAACTATTTGGCAATAGGTCCTAAGTAAACATATCACACGGTGTAATAATTAGATGTTCATACTGTGGTATATCTACAGGTCCTGCATTTATCTTAATAAAACCAGTATTACCATTTCAACTAGGTAAAACTGGGAGACAGATCTGGATGTCAAAACTCGAAGATATTTTCTGAAATTGAGACTCTTACAAGGGATCTTCTGCATTGGGTCAACAATCATCATCATCATCATCATCATCATCAAATCGTACTCTTATTGGATTCTCTAGATTCTCTCTCACTACCCGCCCCTATCGATCATCGCTCTTTGCATCGCTCTATATCCAGTGTCTACAAAAGATGAAATATTCTTAGAATGTTATATTCATAATGTCCTTCAACCTTCTGGTCGCAGGGAATGGGAAGGTATATCGATTAAAACAAGAGGCGCTTGTCATCCAATGGTTATAGTCATAAAAAAGGCTGGTTTGTTGGTTGGTTGGTCCTTACGGCATGTCGGGCCTATTTCTCTGAACTTTTGTGATGAGGCTTGATGATTTGTATAATTTGGATTATTTGGATTATTCAGACTATTATCAGAATAGCCGAAAAGGGCTGGAGGGCACATCGGCTGTAACTTTGTACAGATGACAATATGTTACATAATCTATGCGGCTGCATTAGATTATTGTCAATCCCCTGTATTTCCAAAGGGATGGCAATTTTCATATCACGGGCGGAACATTCCTTGGAATAATACAGAAAGCCTGCAAAATAGGTGAAGTCACGTGGGATCTGGTTGGGTCCTCAGTTTCAGTTTGGACGTCGGACAGAGATGTACTGCCTTAACTGGAACTCACTGCATACGCGCGCTATGTTAGTCTATGTTTAGTTACATGAAATGTTTAGTTAAGTAAATAAAAACTTAAGAAAATAACACGGTCTTGTTATTAATGAATGTCTTGGTAACAAGACTGATCTAGAAGAAGAAATGAGTTAAGTGCGACCGACCACCAAGAGAAGTCCAGACGCTAGAAGAGACGCTAGAAGAACTTAAGATGTCAAAGACGCCAGATGAAGAATAGAAGTAAGTAAGGAAAAAGGGTATACAACAAATAAAGATGAGCACAATAGTCCAAATAATACAACATGTCAAGCCTTGTTCGGTTATATATTGCCTTATTCATTCTTGATGGGTACTGAAAACATCATTTTAACACATTTTTTAAACCCATTTTTTCTCTATTTAACCCATACCTAGGACCTAATAGGTACTGCTACTCCGACCAATCTCTCTATTATGTTTACTCTTGGATAAATACCAGTAGGAACCCCATCGACGGGTTAAATAGTACCACTATTTTTCTTCTACAAGGAAAGCTTTGACATTAAATAACCCACTAGGTTTGATATGTCATTAAACAAAGAAACAAGCCAAACAAAGAAAATACATTAACAACTCTGTGTGGTCACTGGTCATATCTAACAATGTGCGTGCGTTTGAAAGAGTTAGTGAGTGAGTGCGTGAGTGAGAGAGACAGAGGGAGAGAGAGAGAGAGGGGGAGAGGGAGGGAGAAAGAGCGTAAAAACAATGTGCGCAGTAAGCACGCTTTGATGATGATGATGATGATGATGATGATGATGAAGATGATGATGATGATGATGAAGATGATGATGATGATGATGAGATGATGATGACTCGAGTAAAAAGCATTACTTGGAAATTGTAATCAACTTTCAAATGTTATACAGTAGATTCTGACAAACGCACGCAAAAACACAAGGTTATATATATATATATTAGCTCAGTCCGTAGAGCGTGCGGCTAGAACCCACAAGGTTCCTAGTTCGATACCGGTCCTTGCCAACTTAGCATATGAGTAGCACAGGGATCTGTGCGGTAAAGTAAGGAGCTGGCGGAAGGTGTGGCGCTCCACCCCAGACGCTAAAATAACCTCCTTTGTCTAGCACAAGTGAAAAGGGGATAGACTCCCTAGCTGATTGGCTGATTGGCTGATACCGACTTTAGGCCGCCCCGACGACATTACTTACTTATGTATATATATATATATATATATATATATATATATATTGAAAGGAAGGAAAATAGTGTTGTTTTTTGTTGATAATAATTCACAATAAACAACATTAGCTATCTCTCCTTCTGGGAAAACAATGTATAGTTTGTTTTCGTTTCTGTTTAATGTTTTATTTTTCAACTTTTTGGGTTTTATGTTTACTTTTTGCATTTAACCCTATTTTCCGAACAACCCATTCCATGATAAACTAATTATTTCTTTACATTTGGTCGTGAAAACCTATTTTGCCGCTCGTTGAACTCCGAAGACCTCTTTATTTTGAATAGCAGTGCCATTCCACGTGTTTATCCTGCAATTGAGTTTATCTTGGATATAGTAAATTACACACACACACACACACACATATATATATATATATATATATAACGCTCTATCACAGATGTTGAGCACTCTTCTAATAACACTGTACATTGGATTACTACCGCTTTTTCAAGTTTGATAGTACCAACCATACACATTGATATATATATATATATATATATATATATATATATATATATATATATATACTAGCAGGAGCGAAACCAGACTGACTTTTCATCAGTCCGATTTCTTAATCAGCAGCTGCCAGTAAGTTGCAGAGTTTTAACTGCTAAATACATACATTGGTATATATTTATGACCATTATAGAGCTCAAATACGTAAATAACAGAGAGGTGAAAGTTAAAGTTTCTTTCAGAGAGCTCTAGTGGGTTTTAGGAGCATATATATATATATATATATATATATATATATATATATATATATATATATATATATATTTCACAGTTACTTTCAAATCCACGAAGCAATCAAATATATATCTACTTCTGGATTTGATTAAAACCGATTTAAGAGGGCTAAATAAAAAGAGCTAAATATACGTTTTAAAAACGAATGGCTTAAAATATTCCGACTGCAGTTTCATGCAATTGCGAATCTTCAGGGAATTCTATTGATTCGCTATTGCGTGAAACTGCAGTCAGAATACTTTAAGCCATTCGTTTTTAAAACGTATATATATATATATATATATATATATATATATATATATATATATATGTGTGTGTGTGTGTGGGTGGGTGGGTGTGTGGGTGGGTGGGTGTGTGTGGGTGTGGGTGAGGACAATTCATTTTTATTGCTTTTAACTTACAAATTAATATTATAGTAAAAGTTTTCTTCCAATAAGATGAAATAAAATAATAT
Organism: Doryteuthis pealeii; assembly: GCA_023376005.1. Classification (NCBI taxonomy): domain Eukaryota; kingdom Metazoa; phylum Mollusca; class Cephalopoda; order Myopsida; family Loliginidae; genus Doryteuthis; species Doryteuthis pealeii. Next base: position 100,730,932 of record CM042146.1, read on the forward strand.
AATGCCTTAAAAATTATTCGGTGTTTTTATTTTTATTTTCAGGTTAAGAAATGCCAATCCTTGAAACTCTTTTCGGGTCATATGACCTTTAGGCACCCCTTTTGCGATCTCGGTTCATAAGGACATTTTTTTCATTTATACCGTGTTCCTTTATACCGTCAAAATCCGGTTGTTTGTTGGGGGTGGGGTTAGAGGTTCGGGTTAGAGTTAGGGTTAGAGTTAGGGTTATGGGGATAGGGTTAGGGGCTAGTTTTATAATTAAATATTCTAAAAATTATCTGTTAACAAACAACCGGATTCTGACGGTGTAAATGAAAAAAATGTCCTTATGAAACGAGATCGCAAAAGGGGTGCCTAAAGGTCCTATGGTCCCACTTCTCAAATTATATCAAATGTTTTGATATCCGTTACATATACAATCTAAATGATGGAATGGCAACATAAATGTCTGAAAACCTTGAAATATGTTGTTTTTTGTTTTTTTAATACAGAAGACTTATTTCCTACTCGTGCAGACCCCTCATCCTGAGACTATCAGATAAATTACAACTATTCAAGATAAGTAAATAATCTACATTACATCCTCCCTGATAGTGGAAGTGTTGGAACATGCAGCCACAAACAGATGTTGGAAGACTTTTGTAAAGCTTGCACGATGTAATTTGAGATAACTATCAGATATCCACTACCAACTCTTTTAATCAGAATGGCATTTTATAAAGTGGAACGTATCACACAGATTGCATTCCATCAGAGTATCAAATGAAATGATGTTTAATGGTGCCGTAAGTCAACATGTCTCTGTAATTCAAAACAATGTGCCACACTTCCGAATGTAATCACTTAAATAACGAGTTTCATGATAGGAGGCGCTAATCGCGTAATGGTTATCGTCGTAGAAACTGGAGTCGGCTACTTGAGTTCAAATGGAGGTACTCCCAGTAGAAATGTGCTGGATTTTGATATCTTAGCTACAAAGTTCGAACTCCAGTTGAGCTATTATGTTCACATTCAGAGTAATATCTATGGGAAAGTTATGAAACACGCTCATTCCTCCATTAATGGGTTAAATAGTACCACAACTGTTATTTTACAAGGTTGGCTTTGGCATTAAATAACCCAGGACGGTTGACATTCTATTAATAAAAACAGGCAACAGGGTGGTAAATTCAGATAGTAACTTATTTAGCAATGAATTCCTATATCTGGTTTGGTTTGGTTTTACGGCATATCAACCTCAGTGAGTTATTTAATGCCGATAAAGTTTTGAAATAAATCAATTCTTAATGGATAATACAATTTTTTTATGAATACATTTTTCTATTTAACCCATAGATGGGACCCCAACAGGTACTACCACTCCGAGTCAGAGTGAACCACGGAGCAACGGTGATGATGGGGTCCTCCACATTCCCCAAATTTCCAAAACTGGAACCTCACCATCAGATAGAGTTTAACGTCATTCCCGGGACATGTAGACCCTCAGACACTGCATTCTAGCACCCATATGATAAAAAGTGTTGGGGCTTGCTATAAGAGCAATAGGGTTGGGGCAATCATATAGGTGCTAGGGCTTGACGTGACCAGCCGATAGATCGGAGGGGTCCTCTCTGACCGCCCGTCTAACCTAAGTAAGTTTCTAAGTGGAGTGTTGCAGATCATGGACTGCTCATCCACCAAGACTCCATCCTTAAGCATCACGGGTCGCCACCCACGGCCAACAGGTGGCACCATTTGGGGGAGTCTTACCCCTCTGCAGAGGTGCAGTCGGTGCATTCTAACGCCAAAAAAAA
>CM042146.1:100737724-100747724 GCA_023376005.1 Doryteuthis pealeii
ATATATATATATATAGTGTGAGAGGGTCACTGTTTCAGCTTTTGCTGGAATGGCGTACCAAAGGCAGTATTATTGGTAGAGTGCTCAATAAATAGTTATGTCAAACCTTTATATATTTATTATATTATATTATATTATATTATATATTCATAATATGCCTAGACTACGTACTCAAAACATCATTAGATACCATAAAAGAAAAAAGCAAGGAGCAGGCGATATCCCGCACAAACAGTCACAGATGCAGACTATGCTGACGACCTTGCACTCCTTGCAGATACACCGACACAAGCTGAGTCACTGCTACACAGCTTGGAGGAGGCGGCAGAAAATATCGGCCTCTATGTGAACTCCAGTAAAACAGAGTTCATGAGTTTCAAAAAGAAAGGAAACATCTCAACACTCAACGGCACACCTCTCAAGCCTGTAGAACAATTCACGTACCTAGGTAGTAATATCTCATCCACAGAGAGAGATGTTAACACACGAATAGCAAAGGCATGGTCGGCCACAAACAAATTGTCAGTCATATGGAGGTCTGATCTCCCTGACAAGCTGAAGCGACAGTTCTTCCAGGCTGTGGTTATATCGGTGCTGCTATATGGCTGCACCACTTGGACCCTAACGAAGCGTCTTGAAAATAAGCTAGATGGAAGCTGCACAAGAATGCTACGTGCAGTCTTGAACAAATCGTGGAAGCAGCACCCCACGAAGAGACAGCTGTACGGTCACCTGCCCCCCCTCTCTCAAACTATCCGAGTGAGACGGACAAGGCATGCAGGACACTGCTGGAGAAGCAAGGACGAACTCATAAGCGACGTTCTCCTGTGGAAGCCAACACATGGACATGCAAGTGTGGGGCGCCCAGCAAGAACCTACATTGACCAGCTATGCGAAGATGCTATATGCTCAGCAGAGGACCTCCCAGGTGCAATGAATGATAGGGAGGGTTGGCGAGAGATTGTCATGGATATCCGTGCTGCAAGCGCGACATGATGATGATGATGATGATGATATATATATATATATATATTAAGAAATTTGAAAAAACAAGTGTTCCAAAAATGAGGTGAATTTATTTATCGACGTTAAAAAGTTTCGGTTTCTTTAAACCTTCATCAGGATGTAATAAGGGGTGAAGAAATAGATGGATGTTTTATAGATGACAGGAGATAAAAATCTTTTATAAATTTTGTTTTTGTTTTTATGTAACTGTATTTGTTCAGCGTTATATTTTTGAAAGAAGAGTCGCGATCCGCACACGCGAAGATGTCATGACGCGTGACGTAACTCGAAGAAAAACATTCAACAAATGACAACTCGTCTTTCAAAAATATAACGCTGAACAAATACAGTTACACAAAAAAAAAACTCCTGTCATCTATAAAACATCCATCAATTTCTTCACCCCTTATTACATCCTGATTAAGGTTTAAAGGAACCGAAACGTTTAAACATCGATAAATAAATTCACCTCATTTTTGGAACACTTGTTTATTCAAATTTCTTAATATTGTCGGATTTATTTCCATATTTACTCCCATATATATATATATATATATATATATATATATATATATATATATATATATAAAATTTAATATACCAAGCGTGTTGATAGATCCTTGCGGAGAGAAAAAACCCAGCAGAGAGTTTGATTGTAAAAATATACTACCAAACATCAACCAGGAAGAAAAAAATCTTTGAAAAAAAGAAAAGACCAAGATATTCGTACCAACAAAAAATAATCTATTGGTATAGTATTTGGCCAAAAGAAAAAACAATTTATATGTATATATATGTATATAAGATATATATATATATATATTCATATAACCGCTAGGAGAAGCTAATCTGTAAAAAGTGCTCGATACCTAAGTAGAGCCAAGTAATAAATGATTACTGTGGTTAGTAGTATTTATTGGTCTTGCTCCTTTTTCTTCTTCAGTCAGATTTTATCCCTGAAGAGCTTTATGCGAAACTAATAGTAGGTTCGTCTGACTCAGTAGATTATATATATATATATATGTGTGTGTGTGTGTGTGTGTGTGTATGTGTAGTCGGCGTATTCTCTATGGCAAATCAGTATAATTAATATTAAAAGTGTTACAAAATATTTGCTCAAAATAATGTATATACATATATATATACACCCCCCCCACACACACATATATATATATATATATATATATATATATTATATATATATATATATACTCAACGATTAAATTATTCATACACCCCCCAATTTTGAATAGTTTGTCCATTTCTTAGAATCTAACGCCTGTATGATGCCAGGTCTTTTATATGTTAATACACGCAAATATATAAATATTAAATTCAATACTTAGAACAATATGTAAATTACAACAAATTTGACAGACGGATTATACAAAATTGCAAACGAGAAAATTATTCGTCCAGTAGAAAATATCGTTTTAAATTTATTGGTTTGTATAAGTATTAGTAATTTGCATAATTATTTATCAGTGAAGTCTTCCAGCTTATTTATTCAGTAGTATATTTGTGTGAATTTCTGCAAAGAACATCACCTGGTGCATTGAGTATCACCATTGTGTTACGATTTTTGTGGCCATTTTTAGGCTGCATGTGTGAGCACCTTACAGTGGAGATCCCTTGTGTTCCTTAGTCTTAGGTAGAATCCTTATGTTCCTTAGTGAAGAATCCTTGTGTTAAGCAGAGTCCTTGGTTGTTGCTCGGTGTTAGGTAGAATCCTTGTGTTAAGCACAACCCTTGGTTGCTGATTCATTCGTCCGTGTCGAATACGTGTAAATGAACGGCTTTCAAGATCGGCGATTAAATAGTTAACTAACCACGTATTCGAGCGTGTTGATTGGCTGGCTTTAATCCACGCGCCCGCGTAGAGTCTATAAGTTCAAGGGATGGATCTCAGCACACCTTATATTACAAAAAAAAACTGGGCACCTCGCGTGGTGTAATGGTTAGCAAGCTAGATTTTGGGCATTTTAAGGCTTCAAGTGGGAGCACTTTACAGTGGAGATCCCTGGTATTAAGCACAGTTTGATCTTCAGTGAAGAATCCTTTGGTTGTTCCTCGGTGTCCCTTAGTGTTAGGTAGAATCCTTGGTTCTTCTTTGGTGTCCCTTAGTGTTAGGTAGAATCCTTGGTTGCAGTTCCGTTCGTCAATGTCGAATACGTGTAAATGAACAGCTTTCATCCACGCGCCCACGCAAAGTCTATAAGTTTAAGTGGTGGCCTACAGCACGCATTATATCCCAAAATAATCCAATACATTGTTATACGATGTGGTGTAACGTATTGCATCTTCGTTCTTATATATGGCTCGTGTCTTCGTTTGTGAAAAATGTCCCTTTAATTAAGTTCCGTGGTAACCTGTACTGATTTTTAAAAAAAGACTTGCGTAACTACTGTCAACAAACATTTATTATGGCCGTGATAATCTAGCAGTCGTTAATGCGAAGAGAGATAGAGAGATTGTTTACAATAACAGACTCGGCATTATTAGATACAATAAGCATATGACTCTCGCCCTGTCAACTGTCAGCTTTGAGAGAGGAAAGAAAGAAAGAAAGAATGAAAGGTGCTTATCTCGGATAGGCCAAATCAGACCAGCGTCGTGTGTCGTCTCCAGACCTTTACTGGTCTGCCTTTCATGCTCTCCTCTCTATTCACCCCTTCTTTTATGATTACCGTTAATCAGCTCCGAAATGAATTCTTACATGCGTGTATATAGACGCATGTAATAATTCATTTTCATATTATCAATCAAAGCTTGAAGAAGATACCAGAAGATCTCAAACACGTGTTGAATATGTAAGATAAAAAGAATTAAACATTTTTTTCTGAAAACATAATACATTTTGCGGACCTTCTTTTTTTATAAAATATTGAATTTTCCCCCACTGGAACCAGAACAACATATATATATATATATATATATATATATATATATATATATATAGAGAGAGAGAGAGAGAGAGAGAGAGAGAGAGAGAGAGAGAGATACCAACAGACTGAGATGTATAGGTAGATTGGAATAGAGATAGATACAAAAATAGATATGATGATACTGAGATAGAAAGATAGACAGATGTGAGCAGACTGAGATAGACAGACAGACAGATAGACAGATAGACAGATAGATGTGAATATACTGCAACCCCCGCTGAGCCTCCAATTCTGTAGACCATTGGGTCACTCTGCCCCGAACTGTTAGGATCTGCTATGGTCCCATCTGTGGATCATATTGATCTCTTTAAGATAATGTTCAAAACCATTTAAAACAAAATTTGTTCTTTAATTACTGCAATTATATATGAAGTGCTTGCCTGCTACATTACTACATTGACTCTTTAAGCATTGATAGTTCAATTAAGTTTAAAGTGTTTACCCGTTTAAAATTGATTAAAAGGAATAATTGCACAGAACCATATAATTGTCTCTTAAAACAAAAAAAAATCCTCTTTAGCGTCAAATAAACCAACAAGTGTGAACATATGGTAAAGTCAACCAACCACACCTTACCTTGAAAATACGGCTCATAAGTACAAGGATGAGTAAAAAAGTATTGCCATTTTAATTAGGACTGATATAATTACCAACACAGGAACATGTATCATACATCAAAATGAAGCTGGTCCTCTGTGGATCACATCCCTACTTCTCCACATAGGTGAGTCAAAAAGTAATGCTATTTTGTTTAGGACAGGTATAATTACCAACACAGAAACATGTATCATACAGCAAAATGAAGCTGGTCCTCTGTGGATCACATCCAACTTCTCCACATAGGTGATTCAAAAACTAAAGCCATTTTTTAAGGGCAGGTATAATTACCAACACAGGAACATGTATCATACATCAAAATGAAGCTGGTCCTCTGTGGATCACATCCCTGCTTCTCCACATAGGTGAGTCAAAAAGTAATGCTATTTTGTTTAGGACATGTATAATTACCAACACAGGAACATGTATGTTACATCAAAATGAAGCTGGTTCTCTGTGGATCACATCCATACTTCTCCACATAGTTGAGTCAAAAACTAAAGCCATTTTGTTTAGGGCAGGTATAATTACCAACACAGGAACATGTATGTTACAACAAAATGAAGCTGGTCCTCTGTGGATCACATCCCTACTTCTCCACATAAGTGAGTCAAAAACTAATGCCATTTTGTTTAGGACAGGTATAATTACCAACACAGGAACATGTATCATACATTAAAATGAAGCTGGACCTCAGTGGATCACATTATGTTGAATGTTTTTTGTGTCACTTCTTCACTACAGATTTCACTTCCTCGTCACTGAAATAACTTTGGTCTCTCTTCGGCCCCATGAAAGAGGGGTTGCGAAGCAGACATTATTCCTGGGACGCCATGGTGGATGGATAAGTAAGTATGTTGTGTTATCTTTGTAAAATATGTACGCCAAATCACCAGTTCTATTCATGAACTTTCCCAACCTCAACAGCTGGCACTTCCGGTAATGAGAAAGAAACACAGAACACATTGAAGATCGTCGTCAGTTGTCCTCGATTCAATTGCTAATTTGACTTTTGGTCAGAAGATCTACTGACACTACATCCTTTTCTGCCAAGGAACACTATGAACTACGATTCCAAGGAGTATCTACTGAGACTACACTTTTTTCTTGTAAGGATTTAAAGAAACACTACAAGACCAGGATTACAAGGATTAAGCAACTGAAACCAAACGCAATACCGACTTGTATTTAAGCCCAACCTGAATATATATATATATATAATATATATATATATATATATATATATATATATATATGGGAGTAAATATGGAAATTAAATCCGACAATATAAAGAAAATTTGAAAAAACAAGTGCAATTTCGCATTTGCCCTCTCTTAATAATCGACATGGTTTTTTCAATATATCTCCGTTTTTAGCTAAAATAGTGTTAAACAATTACAAAATACCAGGCTTCATTTAATTATTTATTTAGTTATCATTCCCACTTTGTTCCCTTAATAACCGACATGTATTATTTATTATATCTCCGTTTCTAGTTAAATAGTGTTAAATAATTACTAAATACCAGGCTTCATTTAATTATTTATTTAGTTATCATTCCCACTTTGTTTCCCTATGTTCTCTTAAAAATAATCAGTCCATTAATACTTTTTCTCGTCTTTTGCATTTCTTCGAGTGGCGTCACGTGTCATGACACCTTCGCGTGAGTAGATCGCGACTTGCCTTTCAAAATTAAAACGCTGATCAAATACAGTTACATAACTAAAAAGATTTTCATCTCCTGTCACATACAAAAACACCCATCATTTTCTTCACCCCAAGAGACATCCTGATGAAGGTTCAATGTAACCGAAATGTTTTAAACATCGATTATTAAATTCATCCCAATTTCGGAATACTTGTTTTTTCAAATTTTCTTTATATATATATATATATATATATATATATATATATATATATCAGTCATCCACAGACACGTGTTTAGAAGTTTATTTCTCATCAGTGCGGCTCGACTTTTTAACAGCTACCTCTAGCCGGGATAGAAACCCGACAGAGTTTTCGTTTGTCAAGTCTCTTACCCTTGCGGCTAATAGCGGCTGTCAGTCTGAAGTGAACAATTAACTGATACATACCTACGCAGAATGTTTTTACACTCACCAGAGAACTCAAGATACATACAGAGGAGACATGTGTTTCGAAGTTTACTTCTCATCAGTGCGACTTGACTTATATATATATATATATATATATATATATATATATATATATATATGTGTGTGTGTGTGTGTGTGTGTGCGTGTGTATGTATATATTTTGGTGGGGTACCGAATAATTTGGTATTAGGATGATTCTAAGCTGGTCCTTTCTTCCAACGGTACAGTGTTTAAAAGTCCAGGTCCAATTTGAGAGCTCAATGCTCAATGCCCAGAAAAAAAAAGTGTTGCTACAAGATCAAAGCACTGCCATCTTGGAAAAGATAAGATGAAGTGAAAACCGATGCCATCACTGGGATCAGGAGAGAATGTTTAAAGAAAAGCTGAATTTATTGGTATAACATTTTCCATAAAGAACTTGATCTGATGAAACACTGAGGGTGTGAAATGGACCATAATCACTTGATACAGGAGTTTTAAGTTTTTTGTCTTTACTAATATATATATATATATAATATATAATATATTTTTTTTTTTTTTTTTTTTTTTTTTTTTAAATGCTAAAAGATTTTTATCATTTTAAAAAAATTTTCGCTGCGAAAAATTTTGAAGTGTAATTGAGCCAATCATACACAAGACCACATTATTTAAATGTCAAATTGTTTGCTTACGCGTTTTTTCTTAATTAATTAATTAATTTCATTGATTCATTTCAGTTAGACCTGAAGATCCGCTTGGGGAAAACTGAGTAGGCTATCTGTCAATAACACTATTAAATACGCTAAAATAACGTATTTAGCATTCTTATATTCGTTATACCCCGACTTATTCGGTTAAATATTTTATCGACGGTCGATAAAACTAACTCGATATTATATTCCCCAATATGTCACCCACTCTTTCTTTCTCTCTCTCTCTCTTTCTCTCTCTCTCTCTCTCTCTCTCTCTCTGTATATATATATATATATATATATATATATATATATATAGAGAGAGAGAGAGAGAGAGAGAGACGACAAAATAATCTCCTTGATATAGCGCTATTGAAAAGGGGATAGACTCTCAGGCTGATACCGACTTTAGGCAACCCCGACGACTTTACTTATATATATATATATATATATATATATATATATATATATATATATATTAGCAAAATTATCCGGTCCATGACCGGACTAATTTTTTTTTAATACACCAGGGAGTGAATGGGTAAAAGAGGGAATTAGAGGGAAAATAATTTATAGAATTAAAAACATTACCGAGCATTTGTACATTACAATATTTATTTTGAGAGTTATTTGTTTTTAACATTTAGAATATCATTTTTAAAATGTTATCCTTAACTTTTGAATGTTTTGGAACGTAGATATATTTTTCTAAAAATTGTTTTGTACATATGACAAAAACTCAAATTCATTTTTTAATTGCTTATTGCGTTCAAGTGATAAAAAAGTATTAATTTATTTTCTTTTTTACTCCTAAAAAGTAACCATTAAAAAGAGCTAAGTATTAAACTTGTGTTCTTATTTAACTCTATCGACTGAGGGTCATAACAACCCCACCCAACCCCTACTGTATAAAAAAGAAAGACGATTTTTTATTTCTAAAATAATTTAGAAATAAAAAATCGTCTTTCTTGGTAGGGGTTGGGTGGGACTGTTTTAACGGCAAGTTTACAACCTGTGGCATAGGTTGGGGTCGAAGTGTCTTTTAACGGTAGTGTTGTTTATTTCACTATTTTTTTATTTATTTTTTTTTAGCGATGCCTACAGAAGGCGTTGGTTTGGGTCGGCTGATGCCACTTCAAAGGTGTAGACGGTGGCTGGGGGTTAAGATTATGTTAACGGTAGTTTTTGATTTTTCTGTCTTGAAAGTTAAAAACTCGACTCCTATCGACGGTAGTGGAGTGGGGGTGAAAGTGTCTGTATACGGTATTTTTTAATTTTTTCTTAATTATTGAATTATATCGCCTAATTATTAAAAATCAAAAAACTAAATTTTGTGTGTTTCTTAGTTATAAGCATATTGAGTGGTATGCAAGATTTCAAATTTGAATGACCTCTCCTTTGTGAGTTATAAATCCACACGTACATTCCAAATTTCCTTATAATATAGATAGATATATATAAGGTGTTTCAAAAAAGTATCGAAATTTCTTGTACTATGAAAAAAATAACGTTCCATTCATTCTTCATTTCTATCTCGGTAAATACAGCTTTAAAATTGGTACTTTTTGTTACACCTTGTATTCTGAAAAAAAAAAAAGAAGGTTTTATTCAGTCTTCATTTCTATCTTGGTAAACACAGCTTCAATCTCGATACTTTTTGACACATCTTGTATATATGTGTGTGTATGTGTCTGTGTGTGTGTATATATATATATATATATATATATATATATATATCAAATTAAATTCAAAATGTCACTGATATGCCTAAAATGGTGACCATAGTTTTAATAAAATGCGTAAATAATATGGAGAGAATTTTTATGGAGCACCCGATGAGGACCTAAATACCGAGCATTGGCTTTCGAGTGTGAGTCGCTAATCTATTTACACAGCAGAGGCCGTAAAATCGATATTTCTCTAAACCATTTCTTTCAATCATTTGCCATTGTCAGTCTATCACAATATCCACAGGATCAAATTACTTTAGAAAATGATTTATTGTTCGGCACTAAGACGATTACTATTTCTCCTTCCATCTGTTTTTCACCTAATTCGTCCTATAATTCTCCTCTGTCCACTGTTTAGCTGTTTGTGTTGTTATATCCACATTTTCCTCTATTCTGTCCTCTGAGACTGTTTGACTCAATGATATTATTTTAATATTCATACATTTTCAAACCTCTTGTTACTGAGCATCCTTAAATTGTTCTCCCAATGGGCCCACCTGTTGGCCGTGAGTGGCAACCCGTGATGCTTAAGGATAGAATCCTGGTGGATGAGCAGTCCATGACATGCAACACTTCATTTTGTCCGTTACTTGAGCTAGCCGCGCTGTCGGAGAGGCCCCCAATCAGCTGGTCACGTCAAGCCCTAACACCTATATGATTGCCCCAACCCTATTGCCCTTATGGCTAGCCTTAACCCTTTTTATCATATGTGTGCTAGAAGGCTGTGGCGGAAGGTCTTCATGTCCTTCATGGATGACTTCAGAGTCTATCTGATAGTGAGGTTCCAGTTCTGTAGGTTTAGGGAATGTGCAGCATCTCTTCATCACCATTGTTCCTAGATCCACCCTGACCCGGAGTGGTAGTACCTGTTAGGGTTCCATCTATGGATTAAATAGAAAAATGTGTTTACAAAAAAATTGAATATCCATTAAGAATGA
>CM042146.1:100750224-100802724 GCA_023376005.1 Doryteuthis pealeii
GTCTATCTTTTTGTTTTCATTCATCTTCACCTGCAAAATTCTACCAGTTCACAAGTTTTATTTTTCTCGTTAATTGATACTAGGCCTGGTCTTCTAGCTGGTATAGGGGGATCCATCTTTATCTCAATGTCCCTGAGTATTTCATGTGTTTCATTCTCATTAACACATTCTGGTTTCTGCTTATTCCATTTTGTTGTCAAAATTGAGATTTTTTATTAATTCCCTGCTTATCCAGTCGTCCCTTGTATTCTCGTTGCGCTAGTTAGATGCATTCACTTAACACATCGCCGATTGTCGCATTTCTGTCTCTACACATCCTACATCTGCCGTTCTGTTGTGTCGTATTATTATGCGTTTTTCACATCAGCATCAGCTGATGGCCTTTCACTGGAGTCTGAGTGACAACATGTCTCCTCAGTTCTCCAGGTCTCTTCTAAGTATTCTGGCAGACAGCAGCAATGCAATATTCTGGATGGTCTCGATTCTCCTTCTGATTCCCAGATTTTCCAAACTTTTTTCCAATCTTTTTGGGACCGTTCTAAGTGAACCAACTACAATTGGTATAACTTTGACTTTCATATTCCATAATTTTTTCAGTTCTCTGGCAAGGTCCAGATATTTGTCCATTTTTTCATTTTCCTTTAGCTTCACCCTCTGATCTGCTGGCACTGCAAAATCCACCAGTTGACAAGTTCTTTCTTTTTTGTTAATCAACACTAGTTTGGTCTTTTTGCTGGGATAAGGTGATCTGTGTTTTTCTAAAAGTCCCAGAGAATTTTTTTTAATTATTATTTATTATTATTATTATTATTATTATTATTTAATTAATTAATTAATTGATTAATTGAAATGATATAACTGTGTGAAGAGAAACGATTATTACTATATACAAATAATTACTTGATACAATATAAGTGTGTATGAAATATTAGTATTAGACCGGAATACTTGCAAACATACAACTGTGTGCAAATTATTTGTATTACTATCTAATAAAAAACATACAACTGTGTGCAAATTATTTGTATTACTAATAATCTGCACCCAGTTGTATCATCATCAAATCATGCTGACAGCACAGTGAATAACAATGGCTATTAAAATGATAGACAAAATCAATCAAAATGTAATTTTCATGGAGATGAGAGGAGGGAATTCACATGGCGTAGTGGTTAACGTGGTGGACTGTAAACGAGTTCGAACTCCCGTTGGGCTATTACGTTCTCTTTCGGATTAATACTCTTGGGAAAGGTATGAACCTCTAATCTACCCTATCTAATACGAATAATTTTCACATAAATCTATTACAAATACTAGCAAATATATGAACTCTCTGGGTGAAAGTTTTTATGTAATAACATATTATATTAAATCAAAAAGGCTAATGTAACTAAATAAAAATGCAGATAAAAAGATTTGGAACATAGAGGGGGTTATAATAAATAAAAAAAGAACAACTGAAACTTACTCTTCCATCACTACTGTTTCATTGCTAAATCTTCCTAATTTAATTATTTAGTTAAAATAAGAAGTAAAGAATAAAATGACAGATATTTCCTTTGGTAATGGGTTTCTTTTAAGATTTATCCTCGAAATGTTATTCATATTTATTAAGATGAAACCAAACAATTAGAAATCAATAATACGAAGCACATATTCATTAAAATCTAATTTTTAATATCAATATGCAAATTAGCCTTCCCACTCAAACGATAAAACGATATTTTGATGTATATATAAATATAATTGCATGTTATTAATATGTAGATATGATCAATATTATTAATAATGTAAAACAATTTTATTAATAATTGAGGTTTAAATAAAAATAAAATCATGTAGAATGTGACGTAAATAATTAGGGGGATTGTGACTTGAATAGTGATATAGTTTCGGTTACAGACATACAAACACACAATATCTATTATAATAAGACTTGATATCACACAACTGTACAAAAGATGTAGATATAAACGTACAATGGATATGATTCTCTAATCTTATGACATACGAAAATAATTATACAAGGGTTAACACGCCGTTAAAATCAATCAATTAAGCGTGATGGTTGTCTGAAGGAGATAAACCTGGTTAGTATGGAGGGTGCGGTAAAGTTGTCCACTCGAATGAGGCGATTTTCTCTCTTGTCTTGATTCTTTTGTGTGGTCGAAGGAGGACAATGTCGATTGGTAAGTGGGGTTTTGCTCTGAGCCTCCTTATGATCTCAATGTAGGCCTTAGTTTTATTATTTTTTTAAAATCTTCACGTAAAATAAAGAAAATAACATTACTTTTTGACTCACCCTCGTATATGATTCTCTAATTCTATAGCATAGAATAACACTACAAGGGTTAACGCCGTTAAAAATCATTCAATTAAGCGAGCAAGCAAGTAACAATAGCTCTCTTCCCTCATTAGCTGGAGAAATATATATGCGATTGTCGGGATAACACCCTACTTAAAAACACCTGTGTAATTTCCACAAAACCATTCACTTATCATTATTCCTCATATTTTTGTCTGACTCATTTTATAGATCGTAGATTGTCCTCAATTTAGGAGGCGCGTTTAGAGTCGCAGGAAATGGACTCGGCGACACGAGTTCAATTCCTGGACGAGGCTTATCGCTTTTAAGAATAGCGTTAATGCCCTTAGGAAAGGTATGAATCCAACTATTCTCTTTCCTGATATGGGTAAATGGTAGGCCAGTCTGGGTTCTTTAACCTTGGTTAGAGCAACCAGTCTAGGAGAAAGAAAACTCTAGATTCAAAACCTGTTAAACTCCACTAGATAGATTGACATTTTGTCACATACTGCTTGTGTGTGTTTGTGTGTGTGTGTGTGTGGCGGTGGGGGGTAAGTATATATATATATATATATATATATATATATATATATATATATAAATAAAGTTTGTTTCTTTATAGTATCATTGAAGCATTGTGTGTATGTGTAATATAAAGATTTTGAAGGCAATTTACAATGCAATATGTGTTGAATTTATTTAACTTTTTTTTTTTTTTTTTTCAAAACTAAATATTTTCGGAAGTAAAATTCCATCTTCAGAGTTATTGAAAGTTGAAAGTATTGAAAGTACTAGGTGATTTTTTTATAGTACTTATCCCACACATATATTACACATACACACAATTATATTACACATACACACAATGCTTCAATGATACTATAAAGAAACAAACTTTATTTCAATATGCCGAGCAAGGCTTATATTTATAGTAAAAATTAAAAGAATTTCGAACATTTACCACGCGCGGGAAGCCGAGTCGAGTTAACATCACGGAATTAGCCGATTTAACATCACGGAAAAATTTTTCAAATATACGGCGTTCATCAACTTCTTAAACAACAGAAGATTACAATATCGCCGTGGGATAAGTACTATATATATATATATATATTATATATATATATATATATATATATGCTCCTCATCCCCCTGGGGTTGAGCACTTCGGAGGGGATTTCGCTGATGACCGCCAACTAAAGCGTAAACGCAACGCTCTCCTATAAAAGGGATGGAGCACTCTATTGCGACCTTTACATACATACAGATGTGTGTATTAAAACACTTAAAATCCCATTCGCATTCTGTGGGTGAGGATGGCTGATCGGTTAAGCTGTCCGACTGCTACTGAATCGATCGGAGTTCTATCCCGGTTGTAGGTATCTCATAAAATGTCTAGCCACACTGAACAGACTTGATAAGTCGAAACACATGTCTGTGGATGACTATAAATGACGCCCTCCTGTGGAAGTCTGCACATGGGCACGCCAGTGTGGGCCGACCAGCAAAGATGTGCATTGATCAGCTCTGTGCGGATACAGGATGCTGCATAGAGGACCTCCCGAGCGATAGGGACGGATGGAGAGTGATTGTCATGGATATCCGTGCTAACAGCGCGACATGATGATGATGATATTGGATTTAGTGCGAAATAAATGAGAAATTGAGTTGGATGTTATGTACTAAGAACTATTTTATTTCCTTCAATATTTCGAAGGAATTACCCTTTTTTACAATGATTTTTTAAAGACTAGCTGGCTGCAGTGGTCTTGGGCGTTTTTATGGGTCAGCGATGTCGATATATATATATATATATATATATATATATATATATATATATATATATATATAAATCACACTCGAGGAAACACAAAACGTCTTCTTGATAGCATGCACAATATGGGAGGAAACCAATCAGTCACTGCTGACCTTTATCTATCGTTCACGATAGGAGAGTCCACCATATAAGTCGTAGTAGCATGGACATGCCGTCAACGGTGCTTGGTTACTGATATTTTCTTGCATATGTGATCTTCAGACCAAGGTGTGAAGATCGCATAGACGAGAAGCTGTCATAACTATTTCAGGCTTTATAAAGTTGGGGGCGCTCGGGGTTATTTCCCCCTTATAAATCCCGACCTGATTTCACCACAATCATTATAGTATTCTTGTTTGATGTATCGTCATATTTTTATGATGTATCATATATTTAAAAATATGATTGGTCTCTATCTCACTGCACTGAAAAATAAATGGCATATTTTTATCATCTGATGACCTTGGGAAGAGGGGCTCATTTCTGTTGGGCCCACATTAAAGTACAACAGTAAACCGATATCTATGCAAAAGATAGCGTACCTTCAGCTTCCGTTTGTGATCCTCGGACAGACCCACGCACTATAACATAGTCATGTAGATTAAAATCTATAAGTTAAGCCATGATCAGATAATCTCAAAATGTCATCGAGCCTTACCTACCTTGGGATTAGTCTTCCCCTGCCGTTTCTTATTCGACATACACTCAAACGTTGAGGATTTAGGTAGCGTTACGATTATCTCCACGAGAAATGGAATGGTTCGAATTTCGGCAGAAGCCGCTTTTCTCTTCATACTAATGCACTTGGGAAAGCCACAAATCTCATTTCCCCATGCTCTGTTCTCTCGACAGTTATCTTTTAAAACATGAATATATTCCTCCGCCTCTGTTATCTCTGGTTAAGAAAGAAGAGAGTTGGAGAATAGACACTTGGACAGATGGTTATCCCATAACTGCTGCACCAGCAGAATTAATAATAAATAGGTCTTATATCCATTGTCAATCTTGACAAAGTCTAGCATACATTCATACATAAATAGAGACCAGTTTAATACACTTACGGGCTTAATAATTGCTTATATATATATATATATATATATATATATATATATATATATATATATTCTGTCGGATTCATTCCAACCTCCTTTTCCTCATATATATATATATAAGAGAGTTTTATAATTTGCTTGAAGCATTATGTATATATTGGTTAGGAGGTTGATTTTGAAGGCTATCACAATGCAGGTGTAAAAAAAAAGTGATAATACGGTAACAATGGTGTTGTGTGTTAACCTGTATTTAATTCTTTAATTTTTGAGATAAAATCTCTTTTTCGAAAGATCACTGGAACTGAAGCAGTCTAGTTATGACATTTCTTTTTAAATGATTTTTTTTTTAAATGATGGTATTTTTATATAACTGTATTCTATATACCATCATTTAAAAAAAAAAAATTTAAAAAGATGAGCCAAAACTAAACTAAAGGAATGAAAGAACAAAACTCAGACAAAAATGTGTAGTATATTTTGCTGGAGTGATGAACTCGCCTTCTTCAGCTTTTATTAAATTATTCGGATCATACAAGTGTTTTATAGAAGGGGGAGTAGATAGTCCCTCTCTTCTTCCTCAAAGATGTACCCTATAATCAATCAAATCCGTCCCTCACCACAAAACCTACCCACCTACCTACTTACCCCATCTATAAAAAAACTTGTAGGATCTGAATAATTCAATAAAAGCTGAAGAAGCCGAGTTCCATTCTCCAGCAAAATATACTACACATTTTTGTCTGAGTTTTGTTCTTTCATATATATATATATATATATATAATATATATATATATTACGGATTTTTGCCAATCCTCGAAGCAAATAAATTTACTTCTGGGTTAATAAAATCGAGTTAAAAAGTGCTCAATAAAAAGAGCTAAATATACGGGTTTTTTCTAGTGAATGTTATAAAATTCCCACTGCAGTTTCTTGCCGGAGCAATTCTTCAGGGAATCTGAAGAATTGCTCCGGCAAGAAACTGCAGTTGGAATTTTATAACATTCGCTTAAAAAAAACGTATATATAATATATATATATATATATATATATATATATATATATAGAGAGAGAGAGAGAGAGAGAGAGAGAGATTGCAGATGGAAATTTCTCATGCAATGTGTGTGACCGCTGCTGCAAGTTCAGAATCAGACTACCTACTTAGAGAATAAAACAATTTCCAGCCTAATTTACAAGCGAATGTTAATTTAGTACGGTCTCCGTTTACACGGATCGTTCACACAGAATGCGTAATCATCAAAATTATTGACATAGTAGAGATAAATATAACCAATTAGAATAATTCATTTGAATAGAAGCATGAACATCATCATGCGCTGCTGTTACAACAGGGACTCAATGGGTTTGTGGGTCGTCTAGTAACATCTATATCGGAAATTGAACGACATGGAGTGACGTCATCGTCATCTGTGACGGAATTGTAAAAGAAAAAAAGGAAGAACATAGATTGATAGATTGATAGATAAATACACTTTTACTTCAAACTGTTTTGAGTTTTTTCTAATGATAAAAATGCTTCTGATTTTTAGAACTAGAATTTATTTTATTTTTAACACAAAATACGCATTTTCAAATTTTTTAAAAATTCCAGCCCTGAACGAGAGCGTTGGTTTGTACCTCGTGATTAACGGTTTATTTATTCCGTCTTTCCTCATAAATATAGTTGCTTTGAAAAGACAGCTTTATCAAAAGGTCGAAACAGATCTGTCAGCAAATTAATAACATCTTTCGTTTCTCCTAGATATTTTCTATTCATAAATAGATAGAGATAGATAAATAGATAAATAGATAGATAAATAGATAGATAGATAGATTGATTGATAGATAGATAGATAGATATAGATATAGATAGATAGATATAGATTGATATAGATATAGATAGATAGATATTTACGCTTTCATGTGTGAGAAAACAACAAATCTTCATATAGATATTATAAATCTATTTATTTTATTTTTTTAATTCTATTCTTTTATTTTTCTATTTATTATTTTTTGTTTTTAAATGAGGAGGAGTCCACACCAAAATAGTGTTTTTTTTTCGTTACGTGATGGCTATCTGAGGAAACTATTCAATTTATAGAGGTACCAGATAAAATAAATGTATAATATCCAAACGATGGTTTGTTGAGTTTTCACTTATACGGTAGTGTAGATATTGCTCTGTATGAAATTAATTAATTATCATGCATTGATTTCTCCTAAGAAATTGAAGGAGTCCTGATATATATATATATATCTACAGGTGTGCATCTGTATTGACATGCATTGTGGATATACAAAGAAGGGTTATTTCCTATAACTCCAACATAAAAAGGGGAACTACTCTGATTGACTGATAAATTATTTATTTATTGATTTACTAGGAAAAAAGAAAACGGGGTTAGGGTTAGGGTTTAGGGCTTATGGTTAGGGTTTATGGTTAGGGTGAGGTTTTAGGGTTATTTTAATGGGAAAATAAATAAATAATTTATCAGTGGTTCCTCTTTTTATATTGTAGTTATAGGAAATAACCCAAAGAAGGTGTTCAAATAAAATCATTCCAACTCATCAATTGTATATATATATATATATATATATATATATATATATATATATATATTGTGTGTGTGTGTGTGTGTCTGTGTGTGTGTGTGTGTATATATATATATATGTATATATATATATATATATATATATATATATATATGGAATGGTAATATACACACACAAACACACACACACACACACACACATATATATATATATATAATATATAATATATATATATATACAAATCGCAAAAAATTTTTGTATATATACAAAAATTTGAAATAAATTTGATCAGAATATGGTTATCACTGAACAGATGGACTTGCCAATCTAAAACATTTTTCGACCAAATTTTTGTGGCTTGTCTAACACTATGAAAACTTCCTAAAAACATTTTCTTTCATAAGAATTTTTTTTTCCTGACGATGACATAAGGTCGAAACTAGTTGAGAACAATTAAAAATAGATAACATAAAAGAAATATTCCTATTTGCCTTTTCAGGTTTCGTTCATCTTATATATATATATATATATATATATATATATATATATATATATATACATATGTGTGTGTGTGTGTGTGTGTGTGTGTGTGTAGTTCTAATACTCGGAGTTTGAAACATAGCTTCAAGTTGACTGTTCGAACGCGTGTGTGGAATTCCTAATTCTGAAAACCTGTTCATCAGCCTGCAATCCACGTTGGACAAATCCGCTTATTCGTTGACCAGTCTGCCAGGGTCATCTGATCTGGACAGAGGTCAAAGGGCCAGAACGCGTCAGATGAATATGTTCATGCCGGCAATGTTTTAATACGGACTGCATCTAATCCAAGACATAACACGCATTGTCTGTGCGGGAACAGCGACGAGAAGTTTCAGTGGTTAGAGCACAGAAGTGATGAGAAAATCTTCCGTTGTTCATAATGTATACTCGTTGTGCACTATTACTACGTTCAGGGTGTTTCAGAAAAATTGATATCATTGGAATGTGTTTCTGAAAAATCCATATCATTTTGTAATCTCGTTCAATTTAGACCAGTCTACCGACTGAGGAACCGCAAGGTTCCGGATTCTATACCGGGCCCCGCCAATTCAGCACATGAATAGCACAGAGATATGTGCGGTAAACTAAGGAGCTGGTGGTAGGCCTGGCACTTTTGCTCAGACGTCAAAACACTTCTCGGTCTTGTGCTAGTGAAAAGGGGATAGACTCCCTCGCTGCCTCTCTGATACCGATATTAGGCCAACCCGACGACTTTATTACTTTATAGTAGACGGAGTGGCCTATTGTCGTTATTAGGCGGACAGCAAGGGAGTCTATCCCCTTTTCCCTTGCACTAAATCGGGGAGATTGTTTTTGCGTCTGAGATAGAGCGCCACGCCTACAATCAGCTCCCCACTTTGCGGCACAGATCAACCTGTGCGACTCGTGCGCTGAGTTGGCGAGTACCGGTATTGAAACCGGGACCTTGTGGTTCCAAGCCAGATGCTCCACCGACCGTGCTAAACCGGCCCTAACAGCATGTATTGAAACTATTAAAATGCAATATTATATGTTTAAGTGCCTTTTTTCTTTGCCTGAAAAGATTTAGGTTGGTTGGTTGGGGGTTTTTTTTGGGGGGGGGGGGGTTGTTGTTTTACGGCATATCAAACTTTTTCAGGTCACAAATGCTGAATAAATAAATCTGTATATTAATACACGTGTTCCTTAATTCTACAAGTGTTACCATCTTGCAACATCCTCTGCTTAAAAATGAGACCGTCCAAATCGTCCAAGATGAAATGCAAAAATGTAAATCTAGATTATCTGGCGTTGCTTATCCGCCGAATTCTTATTTCTTGTGAGTTACGTCACCTCGGCTCAATTATGGACCGTTCCGTTTTTAATATGAAGAAAGAGAGGAAAAGGACAGGCTACACAGAAAATATGAGTATAGTAGTCCGTAATATTTAGAGAATAATAATAGCAATGCCTCTTCTCAGAAAAATAGATATTACTGGACACCGTCGTTAGTGAGCCCTGCTTCTAACAGGGCACCTCATATTCCTTTCCTTGTGCCACAACTAAACCAAGCTTGGTTAATAACTATCTTCATCCATCTAGTAGTCCACCATCTCTTTCTTTTACTTTTTTCTTCCAACCAATTTTCTCTACGACATTATTATTCACCACCACGACATATCTAAGTGTCTCTTTTTACACTCTTATTTATAACTAAATGAACGACAGACACGAATGATAGATAGGTAGTTACATCCTTCATTACCGGTGGGAGTATTAACATATAAATACTGGTGATTTGTGTTTCTGATAGAGCGCCACTCGTGGCCTTGTGCCTCAACTAAGCCAAACTTGGTAAATAACTATATTCTTCTCCGCTTCAGTCGTCCATCTCTTTCTTTGTTTCCTTTTTTTCCCAACCTTCCTTCTCTACGAGATTCTTTTTCACCGCCACGGCATATCTAGGCACGTCTCTTCTTACCCTCTTATTTACGACTAAATTTGCCACAGACACGAACGCTAGATAGATACGTACATCCGTCGTTACAGAGGGAGTATTAACATATAGATAATGGTGATTTGTGTTAACCATTGGCCAAATGTCTAATTGACAAACTATGAATTACAATGACTGATTTCCAAAGCAACGACCATATTTGACGAGATTGAAATTGATGGAAGACAACGGCTACGGCAATCAGTATTGTTCAGTTACAAGTTTCACATAAAACTATATGCGTGTTATTCTTAATACAGAGTACACGCACAGGAAATCTACTTTATATTTATTTCTACTTATTTCTACTTATTTAATTGAATAAAACTTTATTTAAGATTAATTATTTTAAAAATATTATTATTAAATATTATTATTAAATTGATGTTAAAAATTATTAAATTATTTTAAAAATAAATTACGTGTTATTCTTAATACAGAATAGACGCACAGGAAATCTACTCATATTTCATTTCTACTTATTTCTACTTATTTCTACTTATTTAATTGAATAAAACTTTATTTAAAATTAATCATTTTTAAAATATTATTATCAAATACCAGTACAAAATAACCCCCCCACCCCCGGGCGATGTAAAAATATATTTTTGAAACATATTGCCTGAGGGGTGGGAGTAAAAAATTCAATGTCAGCGAGTTTGTACCCTAAGTAAGTAAAATCATCAAATTCATAAAAGGATTAAAAATAAAACAGTTTGAAATGAAAACTTTAAATATGTATTAAAATAAAACAAATTATATATAGATATATAATACCAGTGATGTATTTATTAAAACTTGTTTTAAAAAACAATGAGGACTGTCTAATGCTGCATGTTCAAATTTTGAGTGTATTTATTCTGTGATGACGATTTTGGGTAATGTGACGTAAGCAGTGACGTAATTTTTGTTACAGACAAAAACCGGAAGCCAATCTCCATTATTAATAGATTAATAGACAGATTATTATTAAATTAATATTAAAAACTATTAAATTATTATTATTATAAATTACGTGACAGGGAGAGAGAGATAGAGACAGAGACAGAGACAGAAGAGAGAGACAGAGAGAGAAAGAGACAGACAGACAGACAGAGACAGAGACAGATACAGAGTTGAGACTTACTTGTTCTTCATTTCTTCTTGCTACATCTAGTCGCCATGTTTCCACCTCTTCTTCTTGGGCCGTGATCTTGTCTAGTCTTCTAACTGCTTCTTCCAAGGGCTAGTTTTTAGTCATGCAATTAATTAAGTCACAAGACTTTTTTCCTTGATAAAGATGTATTTAACCCTTTCTTATTCGCCGCGCGGGAGAATCAACCTGAACAGAGCACGTCTACTCTGCTTCAATTCTCAGGCTGAAACTGAATCTAACTAGTTACGTTTTTCTCATGGCGCGTGATATTCGCGCC
The DNA here is from genome assembly GCA_023376005.1 of Doryteuthis pealeii. Classification (NCBI taxonomy): domain Eukaryota; kingdom Metazoa; phylum Mollusca; class Cephalopoda; order Myopsida; family Loliginidae; genus Doryteuthis; species Doryteuthis pealeii. The sequence goes on from CM042146.1 coordinate 100,761,857, forward strand.
TCTCTAGGTGTCATACAACGGAAATCTACCCGCCTATGGTTTTAACTCCAATGGACCTATTTCAAACTAACTATAGGGTCTTGTCAACAACCCATGACACCGCATAATATGTAGCACAAGCAGAACAGAAGTGAGAACCAAATCTATCATCCCCTCATCATCGTCTCTACTCTCTCTCTCTCTCTCTCTCTCTCTCTCTCTCTCTCTCTCTCTCTCTCTCTCTCTCTCTCTCTTTATATATATCCGACGTAACGGGTATATAACAATTGTCTCAGTGGATAGATCTAATTTTGGGTTTGATAAGGAAGGAATTTGCATCGTAATTCGTTAGTCGGTTGGTATTTTAATGGTACATCAACCCTTTTGGGCCATTTAATGCCAAATCCTTCTTTTTCATATTTGTTTAACTTTATATGTATTAATAAATTGGCGGAAACTATATCATGATATCTATTGTTTGTATAAAAAATAATTAAGTAAACCTGTGAAGTAGCCTATTGTCAGTAACAGTCGGACAGCGAGAGAGTTAATTATCTTTTCGTTAGCGCTTGACTAGAAAGATAGTTTTTGCGTCAGAGGTATAGCGCCACACATACTATCAGCACCCCAATACCGCACAGATCAGATAACTCAAGCTGCGCTACTCCTGCGCTGAGATGGCGAGGACCGGTATCGAACCAGGAATATAGCGATTGCCTAGGCTGTTGCTCTACAGACTGAGCTAAACCGTTCCCTGAATATATTTTTTTTTTTACTGATAATACAATTGGATACATTTGCTTTAGAAAAAATGATTTATGAATTTAAAAAAAACGGCACATTCTACTACAAAATATCAACAAACAAATAAACAATACGTTAACCAATTCGCAACACACCCATAACCGTTTTTACTAAGATCGCATGTCTAGAATGTTGAATAAGATACATGCAACAAGAAATAATACATCTGTATTTTTAAAAAAATCTAAAACGACTATAATCAACAAACAGCATGCCAGTCTCTGAAATGAACTAACCTCTTAGAACCCCATCCTTAATTCAGACCACTGAGCTATACGTTTCAGAGACGGTTGACCTTATGTTGTTAATCAAAAACTTTCGACTTCACACGCAAACAGGAAAATTGGTAACTATCCGAAAAGTTCACCTTTTACTGAGATATCAAGACCAGTGTAATAATATCAATAAGACTTTTTCTTCTTCTGCAAAAAGGTCAGTTTTCTGTAAATGCGTAAACAGTGTGATCAAAAAGAGTTATCTCTCTTGATTTTTTTTGTCTTTTTTTTTTTTCCTTTTCTCTGATAATTCCAGGGGAAAGCTCCCAGACTTTGCACAGCGCTGATATCTCAGTGATTGGAACACCTGCTTTTAACGATTTTGAAAATGTCAGCAAAACTCAGAAGTAAACATTCTAACCACGAAATACTGTACGTATATTTACTCGTGTAAAAGTCGATTTAAAAAAATAGAGATAACTAGAGTTCCACAATCAAAGGTTGATTATCGACTTGGATGATTTGGAAAAACATAACAACGACCGATTTTGTTTTTTTGCATACAGGACCCTTGACATTTATTTTCTTAGATGTTGTTAGAAAGACGCTGATTGATTAGATAATTACGTTTAACAATATCAAGATATTGATATTTATCCATTTTCCTACTTGTTTTGAGTGTCACCCATCAATAGGTGACTTTGGAATTTTTCTTGCTGATTTATTTAATCATATTTCGGCTGAAAATCATACAAACATTGCGCATATATATGCATAGAATGTATATGGAGGCGTGTGGTATAATGATTACTATCGTAGGAAATGGACACGGCGAGACGTGTTCAAATCCTGGACGAGGCAGTTTGTATTTCGCATAGTAATTTTCCTGATAATGCCAGGGAAAGATCCCAGACTTTATCCATAGTTGCTATGTCAGTGATTGGAACATCTGCCTTTAACGATTTTTAGAATGTCAGCAAAACGCAAATATAAACATTCTGACAACAATATACTGTACGCAGACTTACCCGTGTAAAAGTCAGTTTTAAAAAAAATGAAATTGAAAGTAAACTACTAGTCCACGGTAAAAGGTTGATTATCGACTTCGATTATCTGAAATAACAGATCAACACCACAACAACCATTTTGTTTTTAATACAGGATCCTTGACCTTTAGTTTCTCACATGTTTGGTTTGGTTTTGTTTTACGGCATATCAACCACAGTGGGTCATTTAATGCTGGCAATTTAATGCCGGCAAAGTTTTTGAAAGATTTGTACGATAGTTTGGAAGAATTTTTTAATCTCAATTTATTTTGTTGAAAAGTTTTCAATTTAATCCATAAAATCGCATGCATTCATCAGGTGACGTTGATGCGAATATTCGCATCAACGTCACCTGATGAATGCATGCGATTTTGCATGTATGAAACCTAAGGTTGTGAGTGTTCTATTGCCATCAAATAAATAGATATGTAATAACTTTATATATTTATTTTATTTTATTATATATATATATATATATATATATATATATATATATATATATATATATACTCGTTTAATTAGGTATATCTACAACTATGCTGTTAATTCTAATCTATATAAGTTAATCGCTGAATTGTCTAATTGGTTTCGGAAATAATGATTTTAGGCTTTTATTTATTGTTTAATTTTTGGGACCATATGACCTTTAGGCACCCCTTTTTGATCTCGATTAAGAAAGGACATGTTTACACCGTCAATATCCTGTTGTTTTAACAGACGATTTTTCTAATTATAAAACTAAGGCCTAAACCTAACCCTAACCCTAACCTCTAACCCTAACCCCTAACAAACAACCGGATATTGACGGTGTAAATGAAATACATGTCCTTTCTTAATCGAGATCAAAAAGGGGTGCCTAAAGGTAATATGGTCCAATTATTGTACAATTCTATGCCCGGTGTTTTGCACATCAGTTTATGTATGCAAACAAGTCGAAATTTAATTTTTTTTCTTTATATATCTATAAGCAATTTTTATTTAAGCTGAAAGGTTAATGTACGACTTTTTACAGAAGCGCGTAAATATTTATTGGTCATAAAAACTACGTGGCGAAATATTGACGTAGAAATATGTCAAAAGATGACCAAACCTTCTACAAACAACTTGTTTACATAATCTACTAAACAGTCGATATCGCTTCTCATTTAAAATAGATTTTCTTTTTCTGTGTATTTTCAGAGGATACTATATGTACGAGTTTCATTCAACAAGTAAGGTGAATTTTGTCTAAGGAGTTGGTAATAGAAGACACCGTTTACAGTTGCACCTTTTGCTTTATATATACAACAGAGGCGGCTACCCGGCGTTGCCTGGGTAGTAGGGGAGGTAAAGAAAATTAGTCTCACAAATCTATTATTATTGAATCACAAGTTGGATCCTCGTAGTATGTCCCATTAAAATCCTTATGTAAAAACAAAAGACGTTGTGTTGATTCAGCTAATCTGGAAATAAAAAATGAATGTCTACTATTTAAAATATTAAATGCAAAAGAAATCTATGCTATTATCATTTTAATTTTATTTTTCCAAGTATCTTCACTAATATAAATGAAACCTTCATTATTTTAGCTAAAAAACCACGAACTGGTGATATTTAATGTACCTTTCAGGTGCAATGAATGATAGGGAAGGTTGGCGAGAGATTGTCATGGATATCCGTGCTGCATGCGCGACATGATGATGATGATATATTTACTTTGTCATTAATTGTATTATTTTAGAAGTTTCTTCCGGCCATACACATACACACAACTGTCATTTATATATGTATAGATAGAAGGATCGTTAAATAAATAAGATGAATATTGTCACAATAGGATCACCGATTTGTTACACATTTTTCTTTATATATTCAAGGGTCGTTTAATAAATAAGGTTAATTTTGTCTAAGGAATTGGAAATAGGCGGCACAATTTATTGTTGAACGTTTTTATTACATTGTGGCGTTGGTTTGTATTCGCCTGGTGGAGTTGTCTGCCCCTTTTAGTTTGATGATGCCCGCTAGGGCACCAGAGTATTTAAGCGCCGGTTTCAAACACTTTCGCTCTCTTTTCCTGTTTTTTCAGCCACATGGGGTAGATTCTATCTAAGCCCTCTCGTTGGGGCTCCGCCCCCTTACATTACTGTAAGTCCTCACAGCATGGACTATTCCTAGTCTCATGCCTGTACTCATATATGTATATCTGTATCATTCATGAATGTGTCTATCTTTATTTGTGTACCTCTTTTTATATGTACTCTTTCACTATGTACGTGTATCAACTGTTATCCATGTGCTGTGTTTATTAAATGTTTGTCTATTAACCTTCGTCGGAGTTATATTGTATCCAAAGTATGTTGAACTTTAAATCATCTTTACAACATATACAAGCGTCGTTCAATAAATAAGGTGAATTTTGTATAAGGTGTTGCCAATAGGAAGCACCATTTACAGCTGCACATTTTTCTTTATATATTCAAGGGTTGTTCAATAAAGTGAATTTTGTCTAAGGGGTTACCAATGGGAAGCACCGTTTGGTTGCGCCTTTTTATTTACATATTCAAGGGTTTTTCAATAAAAAAGGTGAATTTTGTCTAAGAAGTTGGCAATAAGTAATACCGTTTACAGCTGCACTTTTTTAAAATATATTCAAGGGTTGTTCAATAAATAAGGTGAATTTTGTTTAAGGAGTTGGAAATAGGTAATACCGTTTACAGCTGCACTTTTTCTTTATATATACTGTGGTCGTTCTATAATAAGGTGAATTTTGTTGATGGAATTTTTATTGGTTACAATTGCACCCTTTTCAAGATTTTTAAGTGATTTTAAGCAGGGCTTGTTAAAGACCACGGCACATTTATTCTTTATAATTTTCAAACGTAGACATTCATGTTTTCTTATTATTTTCCGTACTTCGAGATCAAGATGGTAGAGGAAATGTTCTATTTTATTACCCAACCGATTTCAACCATTTCACTGGTTGTCCTCAGGGTATTATTGGTTGTAAATATTGTTTAATGCAACTTTTATCATTTGTAAATTTCTTCTTTTTTTTTTCTTTTTGAAAGAGATATTGGTCTACCACAGTTTCAGTCAATACGATATCTTCAGGACCCCACATTATATTGGAATAAGTTGAATTTCATACTCAGTTGAACTGAGGCAAACGTATTTTACGATCTTTCAACTTAGTCCAATATATGTAGAGTTCTGAAGAGATCGTATTGATCGAAACCGTGGTAGATCTATACACTTTACCACAATTATTGTTGCTATTTTTTTTAATAAGAAAGCACACAGACCCCTTGTATAGCTTCCATCTAGCTTTTCTCTAAGCGCTGCGTTAGAGTTCAAGTGGTGCAGCCGTACAGTAACACTGATACTTATAATAGTTTATTTGTGTACAATTCTTCATTTTAGTTCTAAATTGTAATTTGTTTGAAATAGAAACGACAATTTCGATACATTTTGATCTAACCTTTTATCTTGTTGAAAACAAAATCTTGTGTCTGAATTGAAATAGCCAAGAATGCTATGTCCAAATTACATATAAAACAGAGGTCAGTGATAGGAATTTAGGCACTAGAAGGTTGCACACCATTTGAAATTATATAAAAAGCAATTTATGAAATAAATATTTTTAGAAAAAACAAACACATTATGCTATAATTCGCTGACAGAAATCTGTTTCGACCTTTTATTAAAGCGGTCTTCATCAAGAGTGAGATGTTTGTGATAGAAAGACGGTGTGAGTAAACCGTTATAAAACAATAGTGGTACAAACGAATGTTCGAGATCGGAGCTGGAATTTTTTTTTTTAATTTTGAAAATGCATATTCCGTTTTGAAATGAAATAAAATAAATTTTATTTTATCTTATTAAAACAGAAGCATTATAATCTACAAAGAAAACTCAAAAGAGTTTGATGTAATTATGTATAAAAATGTATAAAAAAGTATCAAAAAGTTCAAGATTCCAGCCACTGCAGACCACGTTAGCCTCCGAAAAGGTGTAGATATCCAGGTATTTTGTTTTTTCAAAAGACAGTATGAAAAAGTGAATGGAAGTGAATCCAAAAGCAATTTATACGGAGTCAACGCTAATGAAAATATGTGAGGATCTAAATTTGTATTTGGTGGTATATACACTGGGAACCACGATATACAACGTGTGTCATGAATGAATCGAGAGTTTACCAAGATAGAAATGAACAATGAATGGAATGTTATTTTTTTCAGAATTCAAGGTGTGTCAAAAAGTACAAACAATCTCGTTACTTTTTTGACACGCCTTATAAGCTTGTTAATAAAATGTAGAATATCTCGGTTTTCTGTGAATCCTTTTTTGATGAAATTTTCCCCACATGTTCTTCACAATATGTTAATATTATTGTTAGTTTTCATTATTCTATGTAACACCCATTATTATTTTTTTAAAATTTAAGATTCGTTGTTTTTGGGTAAACCACGTTTTTGAATGAAAATATTCTATGTTGTCAATTTTCTGAGAAAAAGAAACATAATACAAATTAAGTATATATTATGTTAAGGTTCTTCCACCGTAAAATATCACATACTTAATATGTATTATGCTTCCTTTTCTCAGAAAATTGACAACATCGAATATTTTCATTCAAAACCGTGGTTTACCCAACCACAACGAATCTTAAATAAAATAAAAAATAATGGGTGTTACATAGAATAATGAAAACTAACAATATTATTGACATATTGTAAAGAACATCCACCAAGAACCTACATTGACCAACTCTGCGAGGATGCTGGATGCTGCGTGGAGGACCTTTCTGGGTCAATGAATGGTTGGGAGGGTTGGCGAGAGATTGTCATGGATATCCGTGCTGATTGCGCGACATGATGATGATGATGATATATTATGTATATATTTGAAAGAAAACTATAATAATATTATATTTACTGACATAATCAATAATTTGGCCACATGACCGCCATTTTCATGGATAACTTTAAAAGAATTTTAGGCGCTAGAATGTTGCATATCAATTTAAATTGTTGATATAAAATAAAGTAAATCGATAATACATGTGTCCAAAAACGTATCGAGATTTTTTGTACATTTTGACACAACTTGTATTCTGAAAAAATACGTTCCATTTATTTTTTATTTGTATCTTGGTAAATACAGCTTTAAACTTGGTACTTTTTTGACACGCCTTTTATTCTGAAAAAATTAACGTTCCAATAATTCATTTCTATTTTAGTGAGTATGTTCAATCTCGATACTTTTTTCACACACCTTGTAAAACAGAGTAAAGCGATAATATCATTGAAACTGCATGTATACATGATCATTTTTCTACAAGGAAACGTAAACCATTCTAACAATAGATGCGCATGCCAATTCCTAAATAACTGAATATTCATTAATTACCTTTGCTTTTTGTAAGATTTCTTCCACTTCCTTCCGGGCAAATTGATAAACATCGTTTCCAATATCGACTTTCCCAAAATGAACTCTTATTTTCCGGAAGATCTGTCTGAGAAAATAAAACAAGAGAAATTGGTTTTATTTGTCTGAATTTTTGAAATGAGGCTTGATGTGTATAATTTTGATTTTTCGGACTTTATTGTGCTATGTAAAATTACAACGTCATTATTTGAATAGTACAAAATAAAAAAATACCCTCCGGGTGATGTAAAAAATAGATTTTTGAAACATATTGCCTGAGGGGTGGGAGTTAAAAATTCAATGTCAGCGAGTGTGTACCCTAAGTAAGTAAAATCATCAAATTTATTAAAGGGTCATTGCTATAAACAATAAGGAGTATCACCCATGGGTCATTGCTATAAACATAAGGAGTATCACCCATGGGTCATTGCTATAAACAATAAGGAGTATTACCCATGGGTCATTGCTATAAACAGTAAGGAGTATCACCCATGGGTCATTGCTATACACAATAAGGAGTATCACCCATGGGTCAATACTATAAACAATAAGGAGTATCACCCATGGGTCATTGCTATTCACTATAAACAGTAAGGAGTATCACCCATGGGTCATTGCTATAAACAATAAGGAGTATCACCCATGGGTCATTGCTATAAACAATAAGGAGTATCACCAATAAATGAGTACACAATTCCGTTTTTAATGAAATCTAAAACATAAACAACTTTAAAAAATACTATAATAGAGAAAGGAGCAAGACAAAGTAAAGTTGTGGAGTGGCCTATTATTGGTGTCAGCCGAACAACGAGGGAGCCTATCCTCTTTTCATTGGCACTAGACCAGGGAGTTTATGTTTTGCATCAAAGGTGGAGCGAAACACTTTATGATATTTTTTATGATATTGTTTTGCTTGTATAATATTCTAGTAAAATTAATATCATCAGATGTATTCGCATAAAATTCTTCATCGTGTGTTTCTCGTCAAATTCGGGAACGTTATCGTCAAACTCAGGAACCTTCTGGTTGAAATCGCGAGCCTTCATGTCGTAAATTGGAACCTTCATGGCGTAAATAGGAGCCTTCACGGAACTTCAAACTAAACATTTTCTTTAATCCATTGGGGTAATTGGACTCAACAATGACTGGGTACTAGTAAAAAGCTATGTTAATTATTCTATGTTATTTTCGTCTGTAATAAGAATTGAACCCAAAACCTACAAATGATTATCACTTAGAACTGCATTAACCCAACCCTTATATCCATTGTACCAATTGTTCAGTTGTACATATTGCGCAACGGATATAACTATAAAGATGAGGACAATAGTCCGAAAAATCTAAATAATACAATCAATTACCTTTCAAAGGAATTGTTACTAAAGAGAAAAAGGAAGTTGATTTTAACTAGTCACTCGATTGTAGCAATTGCAAAGTTGAAGTGTAGGAGGCGGTTTAGCTCCGTCGGCAGAGCATCCGGGTTCGATACTGCTGCTCCCCAACTAAGCGTATGAGTAGCACAGCTTGTGTAATCTGAGATGTGGGTTAAAGTGGGGAAATAACGGTAGGTATGGTGCTCCAACTAAGCAAAAACAATCTCCCTGGTCTAGCGCTAGCGAAAAGGGGGTAGACTCCTACGCTGATACCGACAATAAGCCTCTCCGCCAATTTTACTTTTTACATTTTTTATAACGCTCACACATCTACTTAGTGCTACAAAATTCCTTATCTCTGGCACCAAATCTTCAACAACACTGTCTCAGATAGAAGAATACGCTGAATGTTCCACTTCAAAAGGGAAAAATATCACCAATTGGGCCACCTGTATGCCGTATGTGGTGACCCGTAATGCTTAAGGATGGAATTTTGGTGTTGCATATCGTGCAACGGAAGAGGAAGCTTCCGGCAAAAAGACAAAGAGAAAGATAAAAATATATATTTAAAAAAAGGGAGAACGGAAGGGAGGTCTTCCGGTCAAGAATCAGGGAGAAGATGAAGAAATAGATAAAAGAAAAAGGAAAACGGAAGACTCCTCTTCCGGTGAAAAGGCAGAGAGAAAGATAAAGAAATATATAAAAAATGTTCGTTATCAGATCAAAAGATAAAAATGCGTGGGCATGTTTATTGTATATAAAGGCTAGAGGATGAAGGGTGTCAACTCAGGCCCCAGCAGCAGTCCGAGAAGGTAACATCGTCGCTCCCGTATCAACCACCCTCGGAAGTTCATTGTGAACACTGTGCTCTTCACCAACTTACTCGGAAGTTCATTGTGAACCCTCGTCGCCCCTCACCACCCACACACCGACGGAAATAAAGACGGGTCATATTTTTATATACGCGTCTGTGGTTTTATTGAAGTCCAGTAGTCGGCTATACAACACTGGTAGCTGAGCAGTTCCTGATAAGCAACACTTTACTTAGGTTAAACGGACAGATCAATTGGCTGGTTGCCTCAAGCCATAGCACCTATATGATTGTACCAGCCATATTGGCCTTATGGTAAACCCACAGTTCTTTTTATTATATGTGTTAGAATGAGGTGTCTGAGGCTCTTAGAGTCCAGAGTATAACATTAAACTGCATCTAATGGTGAAGTCAAAATTCTTGAGCTCTCAGGAGTGTGAAGTACTCCTTTATCGCCATTACTCCCAGGTTGACTTTGTCTCGGTGTGCTGAAAAATGAGTTTAAAAATGTGTTTAAAAAGATTAACTTTGAAAAAAATCAATACCTATCAAGAATGAATAAAATGTCTTCGGCATTGTATAACCTAACATGTGTTGGCATGCCATAAAATCCAACCAGCCAACCAACAAAACCTCCAACGAAATCTACGTGTTTAGAGATACTACAGGAAAGGGTTATTTCCTATAAGTCTAACATAAACAAGGGGGAACCACTCTTGACTGATAAATTATTTATTTTATTTTCCCATTAAACTAACCCTAAATCCTAACCCTAACCCCGTCTTCTTTTTTCCTAGTAGATCAATAGATAAATAAATAATTAGTCAAGAGTGGTTCCCCTTTGTTTATGTTAAACTTATAGGAAATAACCCAGGAAAGGTATCAATCATTTGAATTAATCATCAGTTGTTGAGTAAAATTTAATTGACAGCAAATGTCCACCCACATGAATAAATACACTTTCGGCCTACGATAAATGCGACCCGCCAAATACAACCGCCCACTCACAGAAATATGCTAACAACGAATTACTAAGCAACCATTTCCCATTGTAGAGAGCGGGAAAATCAACGTAGATGAAAGATACCGCGCTGTCGAATTAGGCCGAGACTGCTTCACAGGAAATCGACATAAATAAAGAATTAAAAAAAAACAAATAAATAAATAAATCAATGAAACATAAAAAAGTGAAAATCGTTGTAAGACAGAAACAATGAAAATGTTAAAAAAAAAGAAGAAAAAAAAACCAGATTTTTCTCTGCTCGTAATTTCTCGCCGAGTAAACGTAAAAAAAGAAAAAGAAAAAAGAAAAGAAAAGAAAAGCAAAATACAAACGAAACAAATAAAAATCGGCCAAACAAGGAAATGGTGAATCGAATCAGCCCAATTCCCAGAAAATTACAAGCACCTTGGAATAATAATAATAATAATAATAATAATAATAATAATAATAATAATAATAATAGAATCTGTTCTTGAGAACGAAACGCATAAAATTCTCTGAGACTTTGAAATAAAAACGGATCACCTTATCTCATCAAGAAGACCAGACCTAGTGTTGATAAACAAAAAAGAAAGAACTTGTCAACTGGTGGATTTTGCAGTGCCAGCAGATCACAGGGTGAAGCTGAAGGAAAATGAAAAAATGGACAAATATCTGGACCTTGCCAGAGAACTGAAAAAGTTATGGAATATGAAAGTGAAAGTGATACCAATTGTAGTTGGTGCACTTGGAACAGTCCCAAAAGTATTGGAAAAGGGTTTGGAAAGTTTGGAAATCAGAGGAAGGATAGAAACCATTCAGAACATTGCACTGCTGCAATCTGCCAGAATACTCAGAAGAGTACTGGAGACCTGAGGAGACTTGCTGTCACTCAGACTCCAGTGAAAGACCATCAGCTAACACTGATGTGAAAACTCAAAAGAAGTAAATAATGAGAACTTATCAACGGTACCCAAAACTTAGAAAAAAACTAGAGGAACTGGAAATCAGAAGAAGAATTGAGACCATCCAGACAACAGCATTTTTGAAATCAGCTACAATACTCAGAAGAGTCTTGGAGACTGAGGTGACTTGTTGCGACTCACACTCCAGTGAAAGACCATCAGCTTAGGCTTGTGTGAAAAACTAATAATAATAATAATAATAATAATAATAATAATAATAATAGACTACTGCACTGTTGCAATCGGCTAGAATACTCAGAAGAGTCCTGGAGACCTTAGGAAACTTGTTGTCACTCAAAAATGTGAAAAAATCAAAAGGACAGAAAATAATAATAATAATAATAATAATAATAATAATAATAATAATAATAATACAAAGGAAACGAGATATTTAGCTCCTTTTGTTGTCCGTCGATTTTCCATCGATAAATCCATTGCCGGAAAACAAAAGTGTACAAACATAGCAACGAGTGGGAGAAAAATATATAGGGAAAACAAAAATAATAAAATAAAGAAATAAAGAAGTGAATAAAAGAAGAAAGGGAAGAATGATTTTATAAATTGTAATGTACTGCTGCTGCTAAGTTAATTAGTAGGAGTTAGACACGATGGAATACTTCCTGTCACAACAGGGTATATATATATATATATATATATATATATATATATATATAAAGGGCAGTCATGTGTATGTATGGGCGGGTGTATGTAACTCCGGCTATCAGCACACCTACTAGTGCGCAAAAGAATGTTTTACTGATAAATATAGGCATATGTATATAAGTTAATGCTGACATAGAGCTCGATATATATATATATATATATATATATATATATATATATATATATTATTATTATTATTATTATTATTATACTAAAGCTAAGCGAATCAATGTTTGTCTCCTAAAGGCTCTTTTAGTCTTTAGTTTAATCACACAAAAGTAATACTAATTTATTCCTTAGTTTTAGGATTTAGCTCAGTTTGAAAAAATCCATTTTAATTTGCTCTAATTAGGTGTAATTAGTCAAAAAACTGACCCGTCACTTACTTCAATTTCTGCCTGTCACTTTCCCCCTCTCTATGTATATCTTGATTACCTCCTCGTAATATATGTTAGATTCTCTGTGAGATGAAAGAGAGTAATTTAGCGAGAGTGAAATATATTTGTATGTCAAGTTTCATAGAAGCTAGAACGTAGCTTAAATTTGGTCAAACGTTCCCTTTATTAGAAATCTTACAAAATGATTCCAATATTTTTTTTTTTTAATTCTCCATTGATTCTTATTTACTATTTAAAAAAATGTAATTCACTTTGCTAACTCACTTTCCACTAATCCTAGTTATCTACCCAGAACTCAATGGGTGACCCAACGAGTTACGTTTTGTCTAGTATATATAAATTAAGTAAAGTCGTCAGGGTGGACTATAGTCGGTATCAGCCAGACAGCGAGGGAGTCTACCCCTTTTCCCTAGCGTTAGACCTAGCTGAGATGGAGCGCAACACCTACCATCAGCTCCTTACTTTAATGCACATATCCTAGTCCTACTCATACGCTGATTTTGCGAGACCGGTATCGAACCATGAACCTTATGTTTCCCAGGCGGGCGCTCTACCGGCTGAGCCAAACCGGCTCTATTCCTTATATTGTGAATCCAGGTGCCGTAATTCGTGTTTAAATGTCAACTTAATCTTGTTGTCAAGAAAGGCCATGAAACCAGATCTGATTCGATTGTTTTTCATTAACTCTAACCTTTACGACTGTTTACGTTTCTCTTTTCCATTTCCAACAATGGAGGTCAAACTACAGATTTTCAAATAACTATTTCCATTCGACTCTTCTCTTTTATTTTATGAGTGCCTGTCACAAGTAATAATTGTATATTGGTCTATCTGTCTGTTGAGATAATTATTCGCTAAAGTGTGGCTTATTCTGGAACAAGACGAAAATAACTGAGCACCAACTCATTACCTAATGAACGACCTGGGCGGCCATCGACTCTAAATTCCGCACTCCTTTGTTAGTGTTTTATTTTTTATTAAGGCATTTCTGCTTCTGAGATATTTTCTTTTGTTTTCCTTTAGTTCTCTATGAAATAAAAATTGCTTAGCTTTCATAGAAGTTCTATAACGGCTTCCCGCCCTGTCGGTAGGGCGTTAGAATGCACCGATTGCACCTCTATATAGGGGTAAGACTCTCCCAAATGGGACTACCTGTTGGCCGTGGGCGGCGGCCCTTGAGTCTTGGTGGATGAGCAGTTTATGGCCTACAACACTCCACTTAGACCCTTACTTAGGCTAGATGGGCGGTCGGAGAGGCCCCCTCCGATCAATCGTCAGGTCACATCAAGCTCTAGCACCTATATGATTGCTCCAACCCTATTGCTCTTATGGCAAACCCCAACCCTTTTAATCATATGGGTGCTAGAAGACGGTGGCCGAGGGTCTACATGTTCTGGGAATGACGTTAAACTCTATCTGATAGTGAGGTTCCAGTTTTGGAGGTTTGGGGAATATGGAGCACCCCTTCATAACCATTGCTCCCTGGTCCACTGGGACCCGGAGTGGTAGTACCTGTTAGGGTCCTATCAATGGGTTAAATAGAAAAAATGAGTTTTATAAAAAAATTGTGTATCCATTAAGAATTAATTTATTTCAAAACTTAATCGGCATTAAATGACCCACTGGGGTTGATATGCCGTAAAACAAAACAAACCAAACAAACCTATAACGGCTTTATTTATTTTTAGACATCAAGCCAATGTTGAATGTAGATCATTTTCTCCTTTGAAATCAATTTGATTGTACTGTGTTACTTTATCTACTTTTTCCATTTCTACTCATCCATGTTCTTGGGTTTTATCGAAACTATTTTTTCTTCAAAACTTCATATGTATGTATTTACCAAGCCCTCCACACGAGCAGGATGTGACACAAGGTCAATTTATTACGCTAAGTTTAACGGGTTTGATTTCAGAGTTTTTCTTTTCCCTGACTGTTTAGCTAACCAAGGTTAAAGAGCCCAGTCTGTCCTACTATTTGGAGTGAGAATAGTTGGATGCTTACCTTAGCGCAATGTGAAATACAAACAGCATCGTCCAGGATTTGAAGTTGGTCCCCAAGTCCATTTTCTTCGATAATACACATTACACGACGAGCGGATCCTAACTTTTAGGTATATTTCTATTTATCAACCTCCCCCCCAACAACAAGAAGGATGAGACATCAGGTCAATTTCTAAGTGGAGTTTAACAGGTTTAAAGTTCGTGTTTTTCTGCTAGATTGCTTTCCGTACCAAACTTGAAGAGTTCAGGTTGCCAGGACTATTTACCCATAGCTGGAGGGAGAATAGTTGCATGCATATCTTTTGCAAGGATAATAGCACTATGGGAAATGCAAACAGCCTTGTCCAGGGTGTGAACTTTTCCTTCTTCTAGACCGGTTAGGGTTAGGCTACTTCGTTCGAAACCGGCCCTCGCCAACTCAGCGTATGAGTAGCATAGGGATCTGTGCGGTAAAGTAAGGAGCTGATGGTAGGTGTGGCTCTCCGCCTCAGAAGCAAAAAATCTCCTTGGTCTAGCGCTGTTGAAAAGGGGATAGACTTCCTCGCTGGTTGGCTTATACCGACTATAGGCCACCCCGACAACTTTCCTTTTTTTATTCGGTTACAGAAAAAATGGCATTATATAGCCCTGATATAACATTAAACAAAAAAACAACGAATCAGTCTCTTTTAATGACCTGCATTCTATTATGATATGAACTATCAACTAGTGCGAAGTTACAGCAAAAACTCCAATAGAAATTTCATTTATTATCCATGAATGTGTCTTGCACTCTTCTCGTGGACTTTTATATTTTGATAAGCTTACATTCATAAGCCTACTTGGTATTTTCTTCAATAGGAGCCGGTAAATCAACTGTATGATATTATATGGAGTGTCGTCTAGTTTGCATTAAATTCTAATGTCTTATTCTTTGACGCTTCACGGTTGGTGGAGACATAAATCTGTTGTTTCTTGTCTTGGTTATTATTTTCAATTCGTCTTAACGTCTCTTCTTGGAGAAATATTTTTTTTGTTTTCTATTATCTTTTGTCGAATTCTATCTTAAAAGTGTCTGAAATTCAGGAATCGTGTCTGTTGTATGGACTCAGAATCTTCACCCGAATTAAACTTTTCCTATACTTGTTTTAATATTTTAATTCACTTATTTTCCATCATTAATACACGTATATATATATATATATATATATATATATATATATATATATATATATATATATATATATATGTGTGTGTTTGTGTGTGTGTGTGTGTGTGTGTGTGTGTGTGTGTGTATGAAAATAAAACGTGGAAATCAATGCGACAGTAATTTGGAAAAATATAGACAAAACACGAAGTGTTCCAATGGATGAGTATTTATTCTTGATGGAAATGTCAATGCTATAACGTTTCAGTTTTTGTAACCTTCTTCAAGACACCTCATCAATATCCTCACTAATTATTAGTAGTTACGGGTCCCTGTTGGCCGAGCGTGGTGACCTGTGATGCTTAAAGATGGAATCTTGGTGGCTGAGAAGTTCAGTATATGCAACACTCCACTTTGGCCATGACTTAGGCTAGACGGGTTGTCGGAGAGGCCCCTCCGATAAATTGGCTGATCACGTCAAGACCTAGCATCTTATGATTGTCCCAAGCATATTGCCCTTATGGCAAGCCCCAATATTTTTATTATCTATGTGCTATAGGTGGTGGCTGAGGGTATTAATGTCCTGGATATGACGTTAAACTCCATCTGGTAGTGAAGTTCCAATTCAGCTGCTCTGGGGAATGTGGAGCAACTCTTCATCACCATTACTCCCAGGTCAACTTTAGACCGGAGTGGTAGTACCTGTTAAGGTCCCATCTATGGGTGAAATATAAAAATGAGATTTAAAAAATATATAAAAAACGAGTTTTAAAAAACTGCGTATCCATCAAGAATGAATAAAACAAAACGTCTTCGGCATAAAATAACCCAACAAGGGTTACCATGCCGTCAAATCCAAACAAACATATACATAATAGATTTACTTCCTTGCTGGATTCCCCATACTTGTCGCCTTATGTCATATCTTACTCGTGGATAACGGGTTGGGTAAACACCAACATAAGCGGGTGTACTTATTTTTAGATACCTACATATTTACGGAAACACGTGGGTTGTGTTATCCTCTTCAAAAAGGGACACTGTGTTCCAAGTTAACATCCTGAACTAAGTTGTTTGCACAATTCTTCATCACCATTACTCCCAGGTCAACTTTGCCCAGGAGTGGTAGTTCCTGTTAAGGTCCCATCAATGGGTGAAATATAGAAATTAGTTAAAAAAATATTTAACAAAAATGAGTTTTAAAAAATTGAGTATCCATCAAGAATTAATAAAACAAAACGTCTTCGGCAAAAAATAACCCAGCAATAGTTGACATGCTGTAAAATCCAATCAACCAACCAGCCAACCAAACTTTTATGCACAAAGCTCACAAGATTAGATGTACTCATTAATCCACACGTGCTTCATTGACGCGTATGTGCATACGTTTGCATATAGATACACACCGTTCGTAGGATTAGGTTTGGCAACAAATCGATCCGAAAATCGTTCCAACTTGTCAGATTAAAATAATGAAGAATCACTCAGACGACATGCATCACCGAACTCGGCTAATAACATTGCTCTTGCTTCCCCGCTGAAGGGAAAATGACACATGAACTCCAACCGCTTTTTCTAGTACATACGAGGATAGTAGTTTACTCAGCCCAGCCAAGTCTGGCTCAAGGCGAAAATTGGCGGCTAACAATTCAAAATTGAATTGCTAGCCTGTACTAGGGTTGCTGTTGGCTGGTTGTTTGGTTGGTTGGTTGGTTGGATTTTATGTTGGTTGGATTTCTAGTCCATACGAGGATAGTTGTTTACTCAGCCCAGTCAAGTCTGGCTCAAGGGAAAAAGCGGGTTCGATCCTCACTGCAAACACCATCCTATCCTATGGGTTGGATAAATACCTGCTAGGGCAGATTTGTTATTACATACCATTATTGGCTCGTTAAGAATTAGTTTGGTTTCTATGTTTAATGCCATATCAATCTTTGTGGGTTATTTAATGCCAAATCCATCCTTGTTGAAGAACAGTAGTGGTAATATTTAATCTATAGGTGGGTATAAATGGGGTTTATGCTGTTCCCAAGAGTAGTAGTCCGAAAATGAACGTAATAGCGTGACTGGAGTTCGAACTCACTTCGATGTCACAGTTATATGGTACTAGCAGCGGCTACCCGGCGTCGCCTGGGTAGAGGGGGGATTTTTAAGTTAATCCCGCAGATCCATTATTACTAAATCACGAGTTGAACCCTCGTGGGATGCCCTTTTACATCCCTATGTAAAAAATAGACCTTGCATTGATCCAGCTACTCTGAAAATAAATGTTAATGTCTACTATCTAAAAAATTAAATGAAATGCTGTTATCCTTTACATTTTATTTTTTAATTGTCGTCACGAATATAAATTAAATCTCTGTTATTTTTGCTCAAAAACCAAGCCCTGGTGATATTTAACGTGTATATATATTTACTTTGTGTCGTTAATTATTTATTTTTGAAGTTTCCTCCGGGCATACATATACACACAACTGCCCTTTATATATGTATAGATTAAGGTTTGATTTGGCTTCTTTGTTAATATCAACCGCTGTGGGTTATTTAATGCCAAAGTCATCTTTTTAGAAGAAGTGTGTTACATAATTCATGGATAGCCATTGAATTATATAAGTACTGTAGCTAGATATTTTTGAATCGGAGTTCATTAGATTCAAAATAACGGGGATTGAGTGGGAAATTACCGTAACCGTTATGGTTATGATTGATTTGTCGTGACATCCGCGTGGCCCTCGAAAAACGCGATAATAGAAGCGTGAGACAAACGTTTAGTTTAGTGAGCGGACAGTAAAGTCTCTCTCGTCGTGATGTCACTTCTCAATCCGCGTGATTTTGGGGCTGGGTTGTTCAATAAAAGATAATAGAAAAACTACGAAGTATTGTTAATTCATTAAAACAAGAGATGAACAGCCCGAACAAGAATGAAGAGAGCAACACACAGAATCAGCCCTGAGAAGATGGAGATCGACGAGTTAGCAAACAAAAAGATAGAACCCTTCATCATCCTCTCTCTCTCTCTCTCTCTCTCTCTCTCTCTCTCTCTCTCTTCCCCTTCTCTCTCTCTCTCTTTCATTTATCAGAATCTACTGTATAACATTTAAATGTTGATTACAATTTCGAGTTATCATCCTCATCATCATCATCATCATCATCATCATCATCATCATCAAGGCGTGCTTACTGCACAGATTGTTTCTCTCTCTCTCTCTCTCTCTCTCCTCTCTCTCTCTCTCTCTCTCTCTCTTTATCTCTCTTATATATGTATAAAGTCGTCGGGTTGGCCTAAAGCCGGTATTAACCAGACGGCGAGGGAGTCTATTCCCTTTTCACTAGCGCTAGACAAAGGAGATTATTTCTAGCGTCTGAGGTGGAGCGCCACGCCTACAATCAGCTCCTCACTTTACCACACAGATCGTTGCGCTACTCATACTCTGAGTTGGCGGGGGCCGGTATCGAACCAGGAACCTTGTGATTCCTAGCCGAACACTCTACCGACTGAGCTAAGCCGGCCATCATATATATATATATATATATATATATATATATATATATATATATATATATATATATATATATATATATATATATATATATATATATATATATATATATATATATATATATATATATATATATATATATATATATATATATATATATATATATATATATATATATATATATATATATATATATATATATATATATATATATATATATATATATATATATATATATATATATATATATATATATATATATATATATATAATATATATACAGTGTATAACAATAGTACGAGTACTATTTAACCGTTAGTCTGATGCTGAAATGGTTTTTGAAACTGCTGAGCACGAAATTGCTACACAGGGTGCTTTTCGTGCACATTTCATATTACGTCAGAATAATCCCCTTCCATATAGAATGTTCAATATCTAGTTGTATCAATTTTCTTGTAAACCTTTTTGCCATTGTTTTAACCCTTTAAGCTACTGCTTGTTCATTGAACATGTGTACATTACCAATTCTTGTCAATATTCTTGTATGTACATCATATATGCAGTAAATGTTTCTATCTATGTAAATCAACTTATCCTGTCTTTCCTTCCATTTATTCAGTGTTAGTGTTTCATTTACTAATGCTAATTTGGACCTTTGTGACTGGAGACGCGACTACCTATCCTCCCTGTCGACTGGGGATTTAGAATACACCGACTGCACCTCTGCAGAAGAGTAAGACCCCCTCAGTAGGGCCACTGGTTAGCTGTGGCTGGCCACTGGTGATACTTAAGGATGGAATCCTGTAGACTAAGATGTTGTCCATGACATGCAACTCTCCACTTTGGCCCTTACACAGACTAGACGGGAGGCCAAAGAGCCTCCCTCTGATCAAATGGCTGGGTACGTCTGAGCCCTAGCACCTATATATTGTCCCGATCCTATTGTTCTCATGGCAATTCCTCCAAACTTTCTTATCATATATGAGCTAAAACGCAGTGGCTGAGGGTCTAAATGTCCTAAGTATGATGTTAAACTGCATCTATTGGTGAGATTCAAAATCTGGAGCTCTGGGGAGTACCCTGTACTGACATTACCCTCAGGTACCCTCTGTTGGACCCCCATCTATGGGTTAAATACATTTTTACAAAAGAAAATATTTCTCTTAATTTTCTAGATGCGGCTAATTAGTATTATTTGTATTATTCGGACAATTATCCTCATCTTCATTGTTATCTGTACAACGTTTCGGTAGTAAACTATGCCACAGCTATGGTTAGCAGAATGAGAACAGTATATCCCCGTGGACTGAATAAAGGGTTAAGTTCAAAGTTCCGTGATGGCTCCCGATTACGACAAGAAGGTTCGCGATTACGACAAGAAGGTTCCCGAATTCGAAAAGAAGGTTCCAGAGTCCAAGATGGTTCCCGAGTCCGAGAAGGTTCCAGAGTCGGACAAGAAATAAAAAAAAGAAGGTTGTAGAGCACATCAGCCCAAACGTTGTACAGATAACAATGAAGATGAGGACAATAGTCCGAACAATACAATTAATACTAAAACATATGAGTTTTAGAAAGATGACGTTAGAAAAAAAAATGAAAACCCAACAATAGTTAATAAAACAAAAATGTCTTCGGCATAAAATAACCCACAGACGACCTGCTACAGAATTGGAACTTCACTATTAGATGCCTTTTAATGTCATATCCACGACAGTAAGACCCTCACTCACAGCATACTAGCACATATATTATAATAAGGATCGGGCATTTGCCATAAGGGCAATAGAGACGGAACAGTCATATAAGTGCTACGGATCGACGTGACTAGCTGATTGCTCGGATGGGTGCCTCTCCAACCGCTCGTCAGCCACCAGGATTTCGTCCTTAAGCATCACGAGTTGCCAGCCACGGTCAACCCATGACATGCAACACTACACTTTGGCCCTTACTTAGGCTGGAAGGGTTGTCGGAGAGGTCACCTCCGATCAATCGGCTGGTCACGTCAATACCTAGCACGTTATGATTGTCTCAACCCTGTTGCCCTTATGGCAAACTCCATCTGGGGAGTGTGGAGTACCCTTTTACTGACATTAATCTCTGGTCGTCTTTGTTAGGGTCCCATCTATGGGTTGAATATATTTAAAAAACATGAGTTTAAAATTTATATATATATTTACCAACGCCTCAGCACGAGCAGGATGTGACACAAGGTCAATTTTTAAACGAAGTTCAACAGGTTTGAATTCAGAGTTTTCTATCTCCTAAACCGGTTGTCCAACCAAGGTTAATGATTCCAGTCTGCCCTACTATTTACCCATGACTGGAGGGAGAGTAGGATTCATACCTTTCCCAAATGTATTAGCGCTAAGTGAAATTCAATTTCCACATCCAAGATTTGAACTCGGGACGACGAGTCCATTTCGCATGACTTTAACCATTACACCACGCGCTTGAGTTTAAAATTATAAGTTTTAGAAAGATGAGGTTAGAAAAAAATTGAATACCCAACAATAATTAATAAAACGAAAATGTTTTCGGCATGAAATAACCCAAAGATCGACTTTCTGCAAAATCCAATACAATAAAAACAACTATCATGGATAGAATTTTTATTCGGCTAGCCGATTGCATTATACATCTCGTTAACCATTACGTCACAGAGTGCTTTGGGAATAAGCTTTCGAAATCCTGGCGTGTCTCGAAGAGCAGACCACCTCGGATTACGTAACTATTTCAACTATGGCAGTCACGTGATCTCGCTTTCATAATCCCTGGTCCGATTACCACTGAATTCTTCCAATTTCCCCATCCATCTCAGCTTTTGAGAGAGAGAGAGAGAGAGAGAGAGAGAGAGAGAGAGAGAGAGAGAGACGGAGAGAGAGAGAGAGAGAGAGAGAGAGAGAGAGAGAGAGGGGCAGTGTTGCCACCCACACAAATATGCTCGTTGTTAGTCATCGGCAACTCTCCACCTCCACACACCCCCACCCCGACAATTATCGCTACGCACCAAACCATTTTGCAGTCCGATTGATTCAATTGAGCCAAATGAGCGTAAAGCAACGTCCGATGTTGAGCAAGTGATTCACAATAGAAACACTGTTGTTGTTTTTTTTTGTTTTTTCTAGCAGATTTCCCTTTGATCTAATTAATCACACAACAGAATTCGACCATTGACTTTCAACCTTCGAAACCGAATAATGCATCACGGTCCACATGACTCATCTGTAAACAACGTTTAGGTTTCTTCCTTTGTATAACAAACAAAGCCTCCACACACATTTATTTCTTAAATAACTAATAATTATATGATTTCAACTAATTATTTCTATTTGATAATAGGGATTTGTTTTAATACAGTTACATGTTTTCAACTTATTATTTCTATTTAATAAGCGTAATTACTTTTCATACAGTTATATGGTTTCAACTTATTATTTCTATTTAATAATACTCATTTCTTTTCATACAGTATATGGTTTCAACTTATTATTTCTAATTAATAATATAATTATTTTCATACAGTTATATGGTTTCAACTTATTATTTCGATAATACTCATTTCTTTTCATACAGTTATATGGCGCTTCATTTCTTTTCATACAGTTATATGGTCTCAACTTATTATTCTATTAATAATACTCATTTCTTTTCATACAGTTATATGGTTTCAACTTATTATTCTATTTGATAATACTCTTCTTTTCATACAGTTATATGGTCTCAACTTATTATTTCTAATTAATAATCATAATTTCTTTTCATACAATTATATGGTTTCAACTTATTATTTCTAATTAATAATGATAATTTATTTTCATACAGTTATATGGTTTCAACTTATTATTTCTATTTGATAATACTCATTTCTTTCATACAGTTATATGGTCTCAACTTATTATTTCTAATTAATAATCATAATTTCTTTTCATACAATATATGGTTTCAACTTATTTTCTAATTATAATATAATTTATTTTTCATACAGTTATATGGTTTCAACTTATTATTTCTATTTGATAATACTCATTTCTTTTCATACAGTTATATGGTCTCAACTTATTATTTCTAATTAATAATCATAATTTCTTTTCATACAGTTATATGGTTTCAACTTATTATTTCTATTTAATAATACTCATTTCTTTTCATACAGTTATATGGTCTCAATTTATTATTTCTATTTATTCATTTCTTTTCATACAGTTATATGGTTCAACTTATTATTTCTATTTGATATATCATTTCTTTTCATACAGTTATATGGTCTCAACTTATTATTTCTAATTAATAATCATAATTTCTTTTCATACAATTACAGTTTCAACTTATTATTTCTAATTAATAATGATAATTTATTTTCATACGTTATATGGTTTCAACTTATTATTCTATTTGATAATACTCATTTCTTTTCATACAGTTATATGGTCTCAACTTATTATTTCTAATTAATAATCATAATTTCTTTTCATACAATTATATGGTTTCAACTTATTATTTCTAATTAATAATGATAATTATTTTCATACAGTTATATGGTTTCAACTTATTATCTATTTGATAATACTCATTTCTTTTCATACAGTTATATGGTCTACTTATTATTCTAATAATAATCATAATTTCTTTTCATACATTATATGTTTCAATTATTATTTCTATTAATAATGATAATTTATTTTCATACAGTTATATGGTTTCAACTTATTATTTCTATTTGATAAACTCATTTTCTTTTATACAGTTATATGGTCTCAACTTATATTTCTATTAATAATCATACTTATATGGTTTCAACTTATTATTTTTGATATACTCATTTCTTTTTCATTTATTTGGTTCAATAATTTCTTTCATACAATATATGGTTTCAACTTATTATTTCTAATTAATAATGATAATTTATTTTCATACAGTTATATTTTTCAACTTATTATTTCATTTGATAATACTCATTTTTTTCATACAGTTATATGGTCTCATACTTATTATTTCTAATTCTAATTAATTTATTTTCATACAGTTATATGGTTTAACTTTTATTTCTATTTGATAATTTCTTTTCATACAGTTATATGGTTTCAACTTATTATTTCTAATTAATAATGATAATTTATTTCATACAGTTATATGGTTTCAACTTATTATTTCTATTTAATAATTTGTTTGGACCGTTATATGCTCTCAAGTAACTATTAACAATCCTGTGCAAACAATTATAGCTTAATGTACATATTCTTAATTCAGATAGTTTGCCCTTATATGACATAAAGTACTTCTATCTAATTTTAATAATGTTATCTTTTCGACTAATTATTACTGTTTAATAATATGCATTTTTCACTCAGTTGTATGGTTTAAATAATTATAGCTTCCTGTTACTGTTCTTAATACAAAAACATTTCAATTATATAACATAAAATAGTTCTATCAAATTCTTATAATGTTATGTTTTCGAATATAGTTTTTCGTAATTAATAATAGGCATATGTTGCAGACAATTATATGATTTCAATAAACAATATTAATGCAAAGTAAAAAAATTTAAACAATTTTTAAAAAAAAGTAAAGTCGTTGGGGCGGCCTAATGTCGGTATCAGCCAGACAGCGAGGGAATCTCCTTTTCACTAGCGCTAGACCAAGGAGATTATTTTAGCGTCTGAGGTGGGGCGCCACACCTACCTTCAGCTCCTCATTTTACCGCAGAGATCCGTATGCTACGCTGAGTGGGCGAGGGCCGGTATCGAACCAGGAATCGAAACCTTGTGATTCCTAGCCGAACGCTCTACCGACTATAATTCAATCGATAATTCAAAATAATTCAATCGATAAAACCACATCTTTCTTACCAGATAAATATTTGTAAGATATTTTATTTCATTCCTAGCTAAATGAATATTTTTAAGACAGGAATAAAAAGATTGCGATGAATAAGATTTGATTTTTCGTTAAAACATACTTTTGCTGTCCGAAGCAAAATAAATATTTTTCTAACTCACTGTAAAAAATAATTCAATTGATAAAACCTCATACAAATTATATATTTAGAGAGATTATTTTCTCTTCTTTTTAAACATATAAATATCTTAAAGATTGGACTATGAATAGGCGAGAAATACTGAGCTAAATAAGATGGACTGCCATGCTGATATCGCTATAATAGTAGGCAGCGTGGCTCTCCGAACCATTTTTTATCTTTTTAACTCGCTGTAAAAAATGATTCAATAGATAATAACTCATACAAATGACATATTTAGAAAGATTATTTTATTTTATTTCCAACCATTTAAATATTTTTAAGATTGAACTATAAATAGGCGATAAATACCGAGCTGAACGGCTCAAGACTTCAAAATTTATTCACTAAAATTGAATTTCACTGCTGGTAATTGCTGTAACAAAAAGCAGACAGAAAACAATATTTTATCACCAGCAGGAGTTAGTATACGGACAGTTTTGCAAATTGGGTGATTTGGGTTAATTAATTAATTATATCCCATAATCAGTAAAGATAAATAATCAAATTTGGCGTGTTTCTTAGTTAGAATGGTATTAATGTGTATGCAAGATTTCGAATCAGAGTGACCTCCCGTTTTGGACTCATGCGTCGACACGTACATATCAAACTTCATTATATATATATATAATATATATATATATATATATATATATATATATATATATATATATATATATATATAATGCAGTAATTTCCCTACACAATCCCATAATTCCGGTGGTACATTGAATACCGCTGGGGCACCTTAGGTAATAGTAATGATGTTAAGGCCACGAGGACACGTTCGACCTCTGGGTCATCATCTAATGAGGGATTTACTGGAATCAGTCCTACACTATACACTATCTGTAATTGTTTTAAAAGTTGAAGGTGAACACAACTGAAATGAGATACCCCCCCCCCAATTACCCTGTCACTCCATTCTCCCCAAAGACCGCAAATTGATCAAAACACCAGTTAAGTAATCCTTCTCAAGATTTAAAAAAATGCAAAATTCAACCTATTTACGAGACGTCATAATTTAAGAATTATCCAATTTCATTTTAAGTAAAATATTATTAAATCCCCTAGCAGAATTCATTAGTAAATAATATTCTTAATAATTTTCAGCTTACAAACCATCATCCAATTAAAATCCATTCACTTCAAAAAAATTACATCAAGCGATTTCTAATCTGTCAACAACGAGTATAGATATTTCCGTAGTGCAGACTATTAAATCAGACACAAACGGTAAGTCAACAGTTTTTCTTAAATATTAGAATTTTATATTATTAAATATTCACATCCAATCATGCTTAAAAAATCCCAGTAGTTTTCTTCTTTTATTTATCATACAAACAAATATACGAAACATATGCGAAACACTTTCAATAACTCATACATATATATTATAATATATATATATATATATATATTATATATATATGTGTGTGTGTGTGTGTGTGTTGTGTGTGTGTGTGTGTGTAATTTTCAAGCTAATAATATTATTCCCTTATCTTATTGTAGTTTTTAAACCGTACTTGTTTATATTTCCCTTTGAGAGATAGAGAAAAGCGCTATCGATGCAATTCTACATGTGTCATGCTGTATTTTTAAGTAATATATTATATATATATATATAATTATATATGTGTGTGTGTGTGTGTGTGTATATATACATACTTACATACAACTAAACAACACACACACACACACCACACAACACACATATAATATATATATATTATACAACACACACACACACACTATATATATATATATATTAATAATACAACACACACACACACACACACACATATATATATTATATAGTACTTAAAATACAACATGGCATGCGTAAAATTGCATCGATATCGCTCTTTCCCTATTTCTCAAAAGGGAATAATATTAATATATACGGTTTAAAAATACAATAACATTACATGTATTATAAATATTAAAATGTACACAACAATTCGTTTAAGTTTATTCATTTTGTACGTATTTTTTCTGCAGTGATAGTGACTTTGCGAACTAATGGAATACATAATACGCTTACTATTTGAAAATGTTTTGTGTTTTGTTTTGATTTATTCAGTGTTTGTTTGTTTTTGTTTTTTGACAATAGATTTAGTGTTTTGTTGAGGGTTCCGTAGAAGAGAGGTTATACTCTACTAATGTGTGGATGAACCACTTGGACTTTTATAAAAATGCCTAGAAAAATAGCTACGTAGTGTTGTATACCCTTCTTTACTTTCTTCTATTCTTCTATTCTTCTTCTGACGTCTTTTCTATCTTACGTCTTCTTCTAGCGTCTGGACTTCGTCTTGGTGGTCGGTCGCACTTAACTCATTTCTTCTTCTAGATCAGTCTTGTTACCAAGACATTCACCAACCACAAAACCGTGTTATTTTCGTAAGCTTTTATTTATTAACTAAACATTTCATGTAACTAAATATTAGCGCGCGTATGCAGGTGAGTTCCAGTTAAGCAGTACATTTTCTCTGCCTGATGCCCACTGAAACTGAGGACCCAACCAGGTCCCACGTGACTTCACGTATTTCGCGGGCTTTCTGTAATATTCCATGGAAAGTCCCGCCCGTGATATGAAAAGGGCCATCCCTTTAGAAATACAGGGGATTGACAATAATCTTATGCAACCGCATAGATTATGTAACAGTAGGAACTACACATCGATGCTGAGTGCTGTCTTGAATAAATCCTGGAAGTAGCACATTAATTTAATTAGATCATAAATTATAAATAGAGAATTAGATTTTTTTTCAAATTAATATTTGTTTTTTTTTTTGTTGTTGTTGTTTTTTTTTTTTTTGTCTTTTGTTTTAATAACTGTATGCAATTTTATCTATCGCTCTGATTAATTGCTGGATCTGAAGTTTCAATCGATCCTAATCCGCCATAATGTGAAGTTACGAACAAGAGAAAGTGACGATTGAATCCTTTCCCGCCAATAACAGCCAAGCAAGTTCCAAATTTCACTACTATTATATAAATTCCTAATATGTATCCATCCACCTAATCCGCATTTCGAACTTCGTTTTGCGGAATTTTCCCCCTTCCATCGACTACTTATAAAACGATACGCATGAACAGTCCCATTTTTATCCAAATGCAATTCTATGGTCACGTGATGCATGAGTCAGAAACTGAGTTTTTAGAAAAAAATGTTTTTATTGAATTTCTAGTTGCACCCATTCTCCCATAGTTGGACGCTTTGTCGAATGTAATGGTTAATGAGCTAGACATATAATTTCCATTCTTCCTCAGTGCTCCACGCTTCTGGCCGTGTGTCAAACTAAGCTTTATAAAGGACTTACTTTTTACATTGCTTTTACATCCCACCCCACACACACAATCTCTCTGTATGTCCTCCCTCTACTTTTGTTAACAATCTTTTTACATTGCTTTTCGCTCTCTTTGATTTATACATACGAATACACGCACTTACACACACCACATATACACGCAACCCCCAACACACTACAAACACACACACACCACATATATACGCATCTACACACACAGACACAACACACACACACACACACACACACACACACACACACACTCAAAGTCTCTGTCCGTCTCCTTCTATTTTGTTAATCAACAATTTTTTACATTTTATTCGCTCTATGATTTACATATACGAATAGATGCATTTACGCACACAAACACATGCGTCAACAGACACAGACACTGAAACAAGCACACACACACACACACACAACACACCACTCACTCAAACACATACACACACACACACACACACCACACACACACACACACAAATACAGACTCACAAATACCCACACACACACACGCGCGCGATTTCTCAGTCCATCTACTTTCCTTAACAACCAAACATTTTACATTGCGATTCGGTCTGTTTGATTTACACACACACACACACAAACATCACACACACACACACACACACACACACAAACATCACACACAACAACACACACAACACACAAACAAACATCACTCACACACACACACACACACCACACACACAAAACTCCCTGTCCATCTCTATCTATTTTCTTTAATCACCAACTTTTTACATTTCTACTGGAACTTTACACACACGAATAAATGCGTCTACATAACAGACACACAGAGAAACAGACACTGAAACCACACGCACACACACACACACACACACACACAATTAATGTCCTTTCTACCGCTATTTTCATTAAACATCAAGCCTTTTTCTTCAGCAACGGTTTAAGTCCCTTCACACATACACACATACACATACATATATACACACACACATACACAATATACATACATATGCGCGCGCACACACACACACCACACACACACACACACACACACAATTACTCTGTCCTTTACACCTCGATTTTCATTAAACATCAATCCTTTTTTTTTTTTCTCCAGCAACGGTATAAGTCCCTTCAGAAGGAAAAAAAAGGCAAATTATTTAATAAAAAGAAAAAAAATATATAGAAAGAAAGATTGAAGTCCAGACAGAAGATGACATTTGGGTTGAAGCGTAATATTTCACACGCACATTTGAAAAAAAAATAGTCTGACTTATTGTTTATGTTTACCGATAAGATATTCTGAGTTTTAGATTGGAATGTCACATTGTTATGTATTTTGAAGAAGAAAAAAAAACTTGTGTTTCAAAATTGTTATTGTTAAAAAAAAAATTAGGTCATTTTCTCTTGACAAGTGACATTAATTTTTTCGAAAACACATCATCTCGATTGCACTTTTAGGCAGAATAATAATTCACTCTTATCAAGTGATTACGTCATTAGATTAAGCGACAATTCTCCCAAGACTTAGTTATATCAGTGCTACTGTATGGCTGCACCAAATGGACTCTAGCGAAGCGCCTAGAAAATAAAGAAAAAAGAAGTTGCGCAAAAATGCTGCTCGCGATCTTTAAAAAATTATAGAAACAACACCCTAAAAAAAGCAGCCATACTGCCACTTGCCACCTATTACAATTATTACCGACTTAGAGTATGAATATGTGGTTATTTGACCTATGTGGTAAACCGCATATGGAAGCTAACGGTAGGTGGAGCGAACCATCTCATAAAAACAAACAATTTTGCTCTTCTAGCGCTAGAGAAAATGGGATAGACTCCCTTGTTATTCTGCTGCTACCGTCAATAGGCCTCTGATATAGATATGAGATTGATTTTTAGATTTTTAGATTTTTTTTATCGCTGGGTAGCTTTACTGGTTGTAGTAATAAAAACACATTGATTTCATATTAAACAATGTTTAAGGTTATGGCGATTTTAGATGTAAATGTTCAACCTGGCTTTGGATATTGTAACATGTTGTCGTTATATTTTAATTAGAAGGAAATCAATGTTGACAAATCTTTCTAACGACCCAAAAGCAATCGTAAATGAAAGATAGACGTTATGAAAGGAGGAGTTTAATATGCAAATGAAGCAATTTTGATTGGCATCCTTCCGTCTACTAAAGACGATGGCGTAGTATTTAAAATTCTAAGTAGCAACATAGTCATAGAAAAATAGGACTCCTGGACTAGAACTGTAAGTTTTACTTTTATGCTGGCCGGAGTGAAAAACTCCATTTTAAAAAGTTTATCCAATGCCTTTCTAACTGTAATTCCTTGTTTTTTTTTTTTTCGTTCTACTGACTCTGTTTTACATGCTGACTATGTGCTTATATTCCCCTCCCCCACTTACACACTGCCCTGACAAATCACCTATTAGTAGCTAGAATTCTAAATGAAGCAATTATTTCTCTTATATACCCCTTATCATCGGGAATATAATGGCGAGAGAGGAGACGGGATGAGGGGTTCTTACTTCTTTGCTTACTTGTTCTGAGCATCTTTCTTTGGGCTGATTCTGTGGGTTGTTTCTCCGGGTGGATTT
This sequence comes from Doryteuthis pealeii, assembly GCA_023376005.1. Taxonomy (NCBI): domain Eukaryota; kingdom Metazoa; phylum Mollusca; class Cephalopoda; order Myopsida; family Loliginidae; genus Doryteuthis; species Doryteuthis pealeii. Next base: position 100,793,050 of record CM042146.1, read on the forward strand.
CTTCGGACTGGGTGTCTGTGCATTGTTGTTTATTAATTAATAACAAAGATTTTTATTATTTTTCTATATAGCTTATATTAAAACAACCGCAGCCCCGGATTCTCGAAATCGCGAAGTAAAAAGTGACTCTTGAAAGAACATCCTCTCTATGCTAAAACTAAAACTTGAAACTTCACACGCTTCTAATCGCGCGTTTCCGGAAAGGGTTAAGTCGAGGTTATTACCTGTCAATAACGGTCGACACTAATTTTCGATCTCCTTCTGATTTTGAATTTCTATCGAACTCTGATCCAAAAATATCTAGCTACAGTACTTATATAATTCATAGGCTATCCATGAATTAAGTAATATTTCATTATCTAATTATAGCTGATTTTGGATATAGACTTGGTTTGGTTTGGTTTGATTTCTTAGTTTAATGGTATATATTATTATAATGGAGATTCGGTGTGTGTCATAACCGAAATTACGCCACTGCTTAGGTCAATATCATCAGGAATTGCTTAAGTTTATCAAATGATATTCAATTCATAGTCAAGATCCCTTATACATATATCTTTTTATTAACAAGGTCCCTATCAAAATCTGAGTTAGATTTGTCTCAAAATAGTCCATGTTATTAGTGGGTTTAAATTCCTGCAATAAAAACGGAATGGTCCATAATTATCTGAGGAGATAACAATTATAAGAAAAAAAGAATTCAGCCGATAAGTGACACCAGATAATCAAAATTTAAGATTTCATCTTCGACCGTTATACGACCTCATTTTTTAGCCAGAGCAAGAGGAAAACGGTTATACATTTTAGGAACACGAGTATTAATAATAATAATAATAATAATAATAATAATAATGCTGGACTTTGCTAGAGAATTGTAAAAAGCTGTGGAATATGAGGGAGAAAGTGATGCCAATTGTAGTTGATGCACTTGGAACGGTCCCCAAAAGCTTAGAAAACACAATGGAAGAATTGTCAGTCAGAGGAAGTATTGAAACCGTCCAGAAAACAGCATCGTTGAAATCGGCTAGAATACTCAAAAGACTCCTGGAAACGTGTTTTCACTCATTCCAGTGAAAGAACACTGTATGACACTGGCGTGAGGTTGCACATAATAAGACTTGGACATGTTTAAGAAGAGGAAACCTCAATAGAGAAACTGAATCACTAATAATTGCTGCACAAAATAATGCCATAAGAACAAAGCAAAAATTGATAAGACACAACAAAACTGTAAATGTATACTGTATGGTGACAAACATGAGACCATAAATCATGTGTTATGCGAATGTAGCAAACTAGCACAAAGAATATAAAATATAATACAAAGCAAGGCACGACTAGGTTAGGAAGGTGATCCACTGGGAATTATGCAAAAAATCAAATTTTGACCATATAACAAAATTTCATATGCATAAACCAGAATCTGTTCTTGAGAATGAAACACATAAAATTCTCTGGGATTTTGAAGATAAAGACGAGTTACCTGATTCCGGCTAGGAGACCATACCTAGTATTGATAAACAAAAAAAGAGAGAGAACTTGTCAACTGGTAAGCTTTGTAGATCCAGTTGATCCCAGGGTGAAAATGAAGGAAAACGAAAAGATGGACAAATACTTGGACTTTGCCAGAGAATTGAAAAAGCCGTGAAATATGAGGGTGAAAGAGATACCAATTGTACTTGGTGCACTTGGAACGGTCCTAAAAATTTTGGAGAAGAGGGGAAAGAAAGAAAGGAAAAAGACTGGATGAACTGGAGATTAGAGAAAGAATTGATACCATCCACTCAACTGCATTGCTGCAATCGGCTAGAGTACTCAGAAGACTCCAGTGAAAGACCATCAGCTAACACTGGTGTGAAAAAACTCATACTAAAGGAAAATAATAATAATAATAATATAATAATAATAATAATAATAAAGGGTTCCACTGGGAATTATGCAAAAATTAAATTTTGACCACACAACAAAATGGTATATGCATAAACCAGAATCTGTTCTTGAGAATGAAACGCATAAAATTCTCTGGGACTTTGCAATAAAAACGGATCACCTTATCCCAGCATAAAGACCAGACCTTATTTGATAAACAAAACATAAATAACTTGTCAACTGGTGGATTTTGCAGTTCCAACAGATTACAGGGTGAGGCTAAAGGAAAATGAAAAAATGGACAAATATCTGGACCTTGCCAGAGAACTGAAAAAGTTATGGAATATGAAAGTGAAAGTGATACCAATTGTAGTTGGTGCACTTGGAACAGTCCCAAAAGGATTATAAAGGGGTTTGGAAAGTTTGGAAACCATTCAGAACACTGCACTGCTGTAATCTGCCAGAATACTCAGAAGATTCCTGGAGACCTGAGGAGACTTGCTGTCACCCAGACTCCAGTGACAGACCATCAGCTAATGCTGATGTGAAAACTCAAAAGTAGTAAATAATAATAAGATACTCTGGGTCATTCTTAAAATGGACAAAAGAAGAACTCAGACAGATAGATCAAAGGACTATGAAATTAATGACGATGCACAAGGCTCTACACCCTAGAGATGATAAAGATAGGTTATATGTATCAAGAAAAGAAGTTGGAAGTCTTGCCAACGTAGAGAACTGTGTAGAGGCCACAATCTAGGGACTCAAAGAGTACACACAAAAGAGCAAAGAAAGCTTACTTATAGCAGCCAACAACAGCAGATGTAATGTATGGACAAAAAGAAAAACAACAAAAACTAGAAAACAAAGATGGGAAGAAAAACAATTATATGGACACTTCAAACGACAAATCGGAGAGTGGCACATAAAAAGACCTGGTCATGGTTAAGAAGAGGACACCTCAAGAGAGAAATTGAATCACCAATAATTGCTGCACAAAATAATTCCATAAGAACAAATTATATCAAAGCAAAAATTGATAAGACGCAACAAAACTGTAAATGTAGACTGTGCGGTGACAGAAATGAGACTGTAAACCATGTATTAAGTGAATGTAGGAAACTAATATAACGCAAATACAAAGCTAGGCACGACTGGGTTAGGAAGGTGATCCACCGAGAATTATGCAAAAAATTAAACTTTAACCATACAACAAAATGGTAAATGCATAAACCAGAATCTGTTCTTGAGAATGAAACTCATAAAATTCTCTGGGGCTTCGAGATAAAGACGGACCACCCTATCCCAGCCAGGAGACCAGACCTAGTGTTGATTAAAAAAAAAAGAAAAAGAGAACATGTCAACTGGACTTTGCAGTCCCAGCAGATCACAGGGTGAAGCTGAAGGAAAATGAAAAGTTGGATAAATACCTGGACCTTGCCAGAGAATTGAAAAACATGTGGAATATGAGAGTAAAAGTGATACCACGTGTAGTTGGTGCACTTGGAACGGTACCAATACACTTGGAAAAAAGACTGGAGGATCTAGAAATCAGAGGAAGAATTGAAACCATTGTAACTATTTCGTATCGGTGTTGGTCGTAAATAAAATCTTTCGCAAACAATCCGCTTCACGAATAGTTGAACCCAAGATAAACGTGTGTATACTTTTATATCGGCTATAATACTCAGAAGAGTCCTGGACACCTGAGGAGACTTGTTGTCACTCAGCCTCCAGTGAAATACCATCAGCTAACGCTGATGTGAAAAAAAACTCAAAAGGAGTGAAAATAATAATAATAATGTTTTGAGTGATGTATTTTTTTTTTTTCAGAAAGATTATATATTGACAAGTGTTTTTTGAATGGCACCTACAAATAACTCCATGTCACAAATCATTTGTATTATGTCTCCCTTCATGCAGAGGTTTTATGTTTTGTGAATTCAGCTCCGACGTCGGCGTGTAAATTATGCAGAGCTTTTCTTTATCTATTTACTTAACGCCAAATGTGCACTGACGAGTGAATATCACATATCTTGATATGTAACTATTTCGTATCGGTGTTGGTCGTAAATAAAATCTTTCGCAAATAATCCGCTTCACGAATAGTTGAAACCGAGATAAACGTGTGTATACTTTTATATCAAGAGATAAGACGGAGGGTATAAATGATATAAGGAAAGTCCCCATGGCGTAGTGGTTAATGTTGCTGGACTGTGTATGTATGTCTGTATGTAATCGAAACTGCGTCACCCCCGATATCACAAGTTCCTTAGTTATTTACACTATTTTCTCCATTATCATATTTCTATTACTATTAAGTAAATATCTAATATTATTAATACTGTTAGTCTTATCCACATACTAATGATATGCAATTGAATTTAGATTTTTTTTCATCATACAACGTATAATAAATACCACGTGCGATACCCTGTCCTCATCAGCCGCTAACTAGGTGTGATAACACAGTTTCGATGGCTAAAAGCGGAACAGCCACACCTAGTGCCACCAAGCAGCCTTTTGGCCACCGGACAGGGTATTAAAAGAATTATAAAATAAAATCAATTGATGAATAAATAAATAATAAATAAATAACGTCCGTTCATCTTAGCAGTTTATATTCAAATCTCAATTATTAAGAAAAAATAACTAATATTATTTACACTATTGGCCTTATCCACATGGTGATGACAGGCAATTACAATTAACTATAGAGGCAAATAGCGTATTAAAGTGTGAACGGGAATGATAATTTGCATATTGATTTTAAAAAAATGTCTTTAATAAATATTTTCTTATTGGTTGTATTGTTTGGTTTAATTTTAATAATGTAAAAATATCAATTACGAAAAAGAAATAATCTAATTTTGATGTCTGATTTAGTTAAATAGTTGACTTAAGAAAATTGTGCAATAACAGCAGAAACTGATGGAAAAGTCTCACGTTTATACTGTTCTATTCTTCGAATACACCCCTACTGTTTCTTATACGTTTAAATAATATTTAATACTTTAAACTTATTTGAAACAGAAGGGGTGTATTCAAAGAATAGAACAGTACACTAGCACATACGTATACGCAGGCAAACTTAGACGTACAAATACGAACACACACACACACACACACACACACACACACACATATATATATATATATATATATATAATATATATACACACTTTTTGTTTTTAGAAACATTCGCATACATACATCCCTACACATTAAAATACTATACGAATATATATATATATATATATATATATTATATATATATATATATATATATATAATATATAGAGAGAGAGAGAGGAGAGAGAGAGAGAGTCTTTTAATATATTGGCGTGTATGTATGTATGCGAGTGTTTGTGTATTTATGTTTCTAAAAGCAAAATGTGTATGAGCATATATATATATATATATATATATATATATATATATATATATAAAGTTTATAATAAATGGAATGAATCCGACAGTATGATAGAAAATTTATAGAAAAAACAATTGATAATATTATTATCAATTTATTTTATTTTTAACACAAAATACGCATTTTTTAAAAATTTTAAAAGACATTCCGGCCCTGAATGAGAGGGTTGTTTGTGCCTCTTGTGACAAACGGTTTAACTATTCCCTCTTTCTTTCATAAATATAGATGCTCTTGAGGATGACCACTTTATTAAAAGGTCGAAACAGATATCTGTCAGCATACTAACATTATCATTTGCTTTTTCTATAAATTTTATCTCATATATACACTTCCTAAAAATTTAAATTTCACATCATCCGAATAAACACCTACACCATTCATATTTTACATTAAAATGTATATAAAATAGATAAATCAATAAAATTTTTAAAAAGTTGAAAATATTTCTTTTCTGAAAAAAATCCGTTGCAGGCTGACCATGAACGGGTTAAAACTCTTCCTGTTTGAAAAAGAGAATTTGACTATTTTTGAATTTGAAATATGTTTTCTTCTTTCAAAAACTGTTACACTTAAAATATACAATTATGTCGTTGGCTTAGAAACGCGTAGCGGATGTGCTAATGACGAAACGATCGCATGACTTGCACGCTTTTTGGAATATCAATGTTTTTCGTTTTGAATTTAAATCATTTTCTGCTTCTCTCTCGATGAGTCTGGATTAAAAACAAGCTCTGAAGATGATTTTTATAAATCGAAATATTGTTCAATATTAGCTATGAATATGATATGAAATATATTCATTTTAACAGTATTGTGTGTTTTCATATCCTTTTATCTATACATATACCGTCAGATTCATTTCCTTACTCTTAACTCATATATATATATATATATACTAGCAAATATATGCACCCTCCGGGTGCAAGTATTTAAGTTTTAATGTAATGAAATATCGTATTAAATTAGAGGCAGACAAAAAGATATGTAACAGAGTGGGGTATAATAGAAAAATAGAAATGAAACTTACTCTTCCATCACTCCCGTCTTTCATTGCTGAATTTTACTTATTTAACTATTTAGTTAAATTAGGGAAGTAAAGAATAAAATGACAGTTATTTTATCTTGTTAATGGATTTCATTTAAGATTCATTGAAGAGATTTTTGCTTATATTCATTAAAATAAAACCAAACAGTTAGAAATCAATAATACTAAGCACATATTTAATAAAATCACATTTTTAATATCAATATGCAAATTAGCTTTCCCATTCACACTGTAAACCGCTATTTTTTGTATATATAAATACAATTGCATGTTATTAGTATGTAGATATTACCAACAGTATTAATAATGTAAAGCAATTTTATTAATAATTGAGGTTTAAATAAAAATAAAATCCTGTAGAATGTGACGTAAATAACAAAGGGAATTGTTACTTAAATAGTAATATAGTTTCGGTTACAGACAGAAAAACACACATTCTCCATTATAATAAGATTATATATATATATATATATATATATGTGCATGTGTATCTGTGTTTGCACGTGTGTGCCTGTGTATGCGTATGCGTAAGTGTATGTGAGTGCGCGTGTAGGTGGTGCGTGCGTGCGTACACCAATTAGGTGAAACGATGTCTGACCAATTCTCTAATGTTCGAATAATTCTGATTTGAGGGAAGGGCGGCGACAAGACGATTGTTTTATTTTCCTTTTTCTAAACTAATGAGACCTAAAGTCAATTAAAAATATTCAGTTGGAGGCGCGTGTGGATGGCGGGGGGGGGGTCCTTCTAATACCAATTGTCTAATGCACCGGAAGATTCAGGAGTGGTCTATGCTTGAAAGTGAAGGAAATACTAAATCAGCTGACACAAAGAGAGACCAAATCACACCTGAAACGAATTTCACTGGCATATTCCATCCACGCTCTATCTATCTTTGTCTCTGTCACACACACACACACACACACACACACATATATATATATATATATATAAATATATATATATATAACCAACCCTCCGCACGAGCAGGATGTGACACAAGGTCAATTTCTTAAGCGGAGTTCAACAGGTTTGAATTCAGAGTTTTTCCTTCTCCTAGACCGATTGTCTAAACAAGGTTAAAGAGCCCAGTCTACCCTACTATTTAGCCATAGCTGGGGGGAGAGTAGGATTCATACCTTTTCCAAGGGTATTAGCGTTAAGTGAAATGCAATTACCACATCCAGGATTTATATATATATATATATATATATATATGTGTGTGTGTGTGTGTGTGTGTGTGTGTGTGTGTGTGTGTTGTGTTTGTGCGTGCGTGTTTGGTTGAACGCGACAGGCATTTCGATTGGTTCTGATTATAATATTAACCCCTCCGGGTCGTGAGGGTCAGTTCAAGATTCACACACACACACACAAACACACACACACACATGCACGCACGCTCTCTCTCTCTCTCTCTCTCTCTCTCTCTCTCTCTCTCTCTCTCTCTCTGACATTCGAAGTTCAATTCCCGTTGCGTGCTTTACTAATACAAATGTGTGCCATTGTAAATCACCGGTGGTGAGGTTTCATTACAGGATTCTTACTTACAGAAAAACACGCACTTACGCACACGTACACACACAATGACACAGACAGGCACACTCTCTCACACACACGCATGCGGGCCAATTTGCCTTTTGACTGCAATGGATAACAAGCGCGTTTCGTCTATTGACTCGATGGCTTTCTAAGTTCAACAATTAATGTCCTACTTATATGATGTTGCTCCTTTCCGTCCACTAAGGACGATGGCGTAGTGTCCAAAATGAGAATAAAATTTGTTATCTGCATCTGCGCAATTGACTTTGCAGGCCAATTCTTGAGTGACAGTCTTTGGTGCACTGAATGCACACAAACTGTGATGCTTTCTGGGGCCGTTGGCTTTTCTCTCTTTTTCTGGCTCTCTTTTTCAGTCAAGGCTACTCTCCTCTCTGCCTCACCCCTCTCCGTGCCTTGCTTAACGTTGAGGCGCCAGGCCGCTCTATTTTTTGCATCTACCTCCCACGTGTTTGTGTCAATATGGCATATTCTCATAGCTCTCCTGCAGACATCTTCAAATCGTAGGCGTGGTCTACCAACCGATCGGCAGCCTTTTGCTAATTCGCCATACAAAAGATCTTTTGGGGGGCGTCCATTTTCCATTAGATCTTTTGTTGCACACTCTGCTAAATCGGCCCCTCCGGAAGGCTGAGGAACACGCGGTTTGCGACCCCCTGAAGAGGGGTAAGGCCTCAATCACCAAAATAAATGGTGTCCCGTGAGTATAATACCAAGTGCAGTTTCCGGATGTTCGCTCTCTCTCTCTCTCTCTCTCTCTCTCTCTCTCTCCTCTCTCTCTCTCTCTCTCCCAGCCTCTCTGTACACCCTCTCTCTGTCTCACACAACTAACACACGCAAGAAACACACACACATACACACACACAAATGTGCCTTCTGACTGTGATGGATAAGCGCGTTTCCCCCACTGACTCGATGACGTTCTAAGTTCAATCTCCGGTACGTGACCTACTAATATGATATTCCCACGCTCTGCTAAACCGGTGCTGGCTGTAGGGTGTTGAACACACCAACTTCATTTCCTGGAGAAAGGGAATAACTCGACTACCAGAATAAACGGTGCTGAGGCTCCAGAAAAAAAAACAGAACCCACAAATTTTGTAATAAACCTGTTAATTTTAATTTTTTTTCTTTCAGAATATACAGTCAACTTTGTGCTTAAAATATTGTAAAAATAATTTTCCCCAATATGGCATGGTCAACCAAGGAAAAAACAATTTGCGTGGAGGCCTATTTCACCAAAATATCATGCACTGTAGTGCAAGCCAATTTTAGGAGAAAGTTTCGATGTCGTCGTGCTTCATCAGGATTTTTGACTGGGTCCAGAAATTCAGAGAGTTTGGAACTGTGCAAAATCAGAGAAATCCCGAAAGAGGAATGTGTTGGCGTGATTGACAATTATGCGCGATGTGTGCAAGTTTACCTCCAACGCAGCGACGCCCATTTGGAGCAAATTTTAGACAGAGAATAACTTAATAAATTAAATCAACCAAGATAACTGAAACTTTTGGGAATGATTGTACAAAAACTGAAGTACAACATGTTTCTTGAAATTTTACAGACGTTGATAAGATTGAATACAATTTAGTTATTTGGGTTCTGTTTTTTTTTCCACCCTGTAGGATACTAAAATACTTCCGGTGATGAGGCTCCAACTCAAGATCATCCACGAATGGGCAAGCTTCCTGTCCATACTCGCTAGTCTAGTCTGGTTGGTTTGGTTTGGTTTGGTTTTGCTTTACGGCATATCAATCTTGGTGGGTCATTTAAT